>CM076576.1:759418039-759914357 GCA_034641835.2 Pinus albicaulis | reverse complement strand
TCAGGTTGCAAACATGTGATTTAATGTGATTTTTCAAAAAATCGCGATTGAATTCGGCGATGTTTTGTTTTTGAAAAAATTGCTAATCGGGAAAAAAATCGCGATTAAATCAACAAATGGAATTAAACCATTTGATATTTTACGATTTTTGGCGCATCATGTCAGGAAAAAATCTGATTTATCGTGGGCCCATCAAATAGAAACCCTATAAGTTCAAAAATCGATTTTTTTTTTGTCATTTTTGCAGCCCTCTCATTTTCCTGACACACACTGTTGGCAGTTCATGGTAATGTTAAATTCTTAAAGTAAAAGTGATATTTCCTTTATTTTTCATTTTCATCCTTTTACTTAAATTTTTAACATTACCATGAAATGACTAAGGATGTTTAAGAGTGGTTTCGACCTCATTGGATTTCATATGGAGAAACTAGAATTTTAGATTTCACTCAAAATTCAGCAGACTTAATGGTTTTCAGGGTTTCATGGTTTGGGGATTTGCATTGTTTCCATTTGATTCTATTATGTATAAGGGTATGAGATTGGCATTTGATCAAGAGTATAAAGTCCTTTAAGAACCTTGATGTTGGTGGCATTGATTGTTGAACTTTGTTGATGTTGGTGGTATTGATTGTTGAACTCCCCTACTGTGGCCTTAACAAGAATGTACCCTTCACTCAAAGGAAAACAACTGGTTAGGCATGGTAATCTTTTTCTACCGCATTTTAAGGTTGAGGAGATGAACCCTTCACTCAAACCAAAATCATTGGTTAGGCATGTTAAACTTTTTCAATTTCTATCATGTTATAAGGTTGAGCAATCCAAGTCTGAAGACTTTGAGCTAGATGATGTTTATGTATTTCTTGTTAATGATCCCATTTCTAGTAGTGATGAATCAATGATGAGTTTCATGAGGAGGAGGAGGAGGAGCAACAACAGGAGGAGGAGGTGACACCACCTACCCTTGCTACCGGTAGAGGACGTGGTCTGCCTCCTTTAGCTCCTGGTGCTTCAGGATCTGGAGCACAACAGAGTCCATTGCCAGCCCCGCTAGCTTCTTCGTCTAGAGGGAAAGCTGTTACATTTTCTCGCAAGAGGGGCAGAGGAAATCAATAGTATAGGTTATTTGGTGCATTCCTTTGTATATAACATTATGACTCATGATATGAGATGCATTATTATATTTTTTGTTGATATTTTGAGGTTGAGTTGAGACTCAGGACTTAGTATTCAGGACAGGATTCAGTTTTATGTGTGATGTAGCACTAGACATGATATTACACATCTTATATATTAGTTTTTTTTTCATATTTATGTGTCAATGCATTTATTTTATGCTGTAGATGCTTTAGATATTAAAAAAAATTGAAAAAAAATGAATATTTTTGTATGTGCCGATTTTCCGTTTTTAACGATTTTCCGATTTTTAACGTTTTCGATTTTTCACGATTTTTTTCGATTTTTCCCCTACTTGGATTTAATCCCAGATCATGATGTTTGCAACCTCAGGGAAGCGCCGTGAAGTCTCATTCTTTATACTATCCTGAAGGGTTTAAGGGTCACCTATAAACTATTGTTGAGCATATCATATCAGTGTGGCTTCCCAAAATAAAAGGACTCTCCATGGTGAAAGATCAAATGAGAAGCAGGGAGCCTTAGCTGTGGTGACAGTGGGCTAAGTCTCCACCGTTTCCCTCTTAGGAATCCCTTTTAGGTCTCCTGCTAGTTTGTGTGGTAACACACTGGAAATTGGACTACGTAGTTCTGTGTGGGGAATCTTATGGCTGGAACTACACCTGAATACTACAACTAGGCAATTCTCAACGCATGTGTTACTGCAACTAGTCTGCAACTGTCTCTCGAGTACTAATTGCGACTAGCTTTGCTACAGTCATCTCACCTGGTGACACTAAACCTGCTACTATAATACTGTGGGCCCCAGTAACAAAGGTGTTGATCCTACTGCAACAACTGGAACTGATCAAACTGATCTCCTTGCTGCATCTGCACAGGATCCTGCCCATTTTGGCAAATTAGAGTATCACACTCCTCCTCATCCTGGATTTGGTGCCTCACTACTTCCTTTCGAGCTTTGTTCCTTAATGGGACCTTTCTTCACTTTGCAACTCGCACTGGATAACTCATACTTCCTTCGCCACTTGTCTCCAACAACTAGAAGTCGATCTGCTGCCCAAATCTGCATTCTGGCTAACTCGCACGACCTCCTCTAGCAATCTTGTACGACCATCTCTGCAAAACCTACAAAACTCAAAAACTGGAAAATAAATAGGAATCTCCTCCTATTTTCCTCCTTGGCTACCTGTTTTGAAACTCGCACTCCCTTCTGGAATGCGCATAATTGCTCTGTCTGCCTCGGTCTGCCTTCAACTGATTTCTAGAACCACTCGCTCAGCCTTTCCGAATGTCCTCCGGAAAACTAGCACACAAAGTGTAACCTCAACAACTTGAACTGGCTTGTCTGGAAAACTCGAAAGGCCTTCTGCAACTAGAAAATTATGGATATCCTCTAGAAAACTGGTACTAGAAACCCTATAGGAAAATCTGGAAATCCCTCCCTCTATGTGTGCACTTTCTCTTCCACCTGGCACTGATTCTGCTCTAGAAAACTGCTGCAAAACCTTTTGTACCCAGACAAGGAATCTACTCAACGAAAATATGGATCTGCTTCACCGGAATTGCTTCCCGACTTCACTACTGCCTGTTGGAACTGCTACTGGACTCTGCGAATTTTTCCAGCCAACTACACCAAAAAAATCAAACCCTATACCTAGTAGTTTGAACTGCCTGGCTAGCCTCTGCGTATATATGGAAATCGAGCTGCCAAACTCCCTCTAAATCTGGATGATTTCTTCCTTCCATTTCTGAGCTTCTTGTCTGATCAAATTTTCTCTAATACCATGTGAAAATTTCACCACTGAAATTCTATTGCGTCAACTGGAATTAATTCTTCTAACTGATAAATTAAATATTCAATTTATTGCTATGGCAACAACGAATTAAACACACTGCAATCTTCACAAATAAAAATACTACGGAAGATAACTGGAAACTAAGAAAACACTGGCACGCACACATAAAATATGACAGTTATTTTTGGACAAAATTCCCAAAAAAACCCAACTTGGGAAAATCGGTGCAACAACTAAGGGTTTTTATTGTAAGCAACAGTGAGAAATTCTTAGTACAATAAATATCGGCAAACTGGCGAATCTATCCAAGAGAAATACAAGCAAAAAATCTCTAAGGGAAATTACCCTCTCTGAGCAATCTCGGCACTGTCTGACCTCTGAAAAGCTAGTCGTCCAACCAGCTCTGCGCAGGCCTGCATCACCCTAGCACAGTGCCTCACACGCTTTGCCTAAATCAGCTGCCAATCTAGCTGTGCTTCCTACTGCTGACTGAGAAACTGTCTCTCCGACACTCTGGAAAATATTCCTAGCCTTTGGAGCTGAGAACAAGCTCCTCTTCAGCTCGATCGAATTGCCCTCTTGAGGCTCTGCACTGCCTCTACGCAGCTTCCTAGAGAGAATCTCAGTCTCCTCTTTTTTGCTCTTCGGAACTAGAAAACTTCCTCCAGACTCACTGTCTCTGCCCCTCTCTCTCTTTGATTCCCTTCACTGCCTCAAACTCTTCCTACTGTTGCTCTCGGGAAAGTCGAACTGCCCAAGGAAATCGATCTCGAGTGTCACAAGTGTATTATTCCATCTACCCATCGACTTCTTCTTATAATCTCACTGTGGGACTCCAATGGCCAAGATTAAATCTTAATCAATGGATGAGATTATTTCCTAGTCGATCCATGTGAGTTTCTAGATAATTCTCACCTTTCTCAATTAACATTAATTAATTAATAATTTTCCTAAGTTTAGACTTAGGAAATATTTAAAAATTGGTTAAAACTTAACAACCTAATTGAGACATTTCTAAGTGGAATTTCCATAAACGATTTTTGGGTTATGGAAAACTCTTGTGTTTTAGCCTCTCCACAAAGTCTCGAGACTATAACACCTCCGATGCTACAAAAATTAACACTCCCTCTTAGCAAGGATGGTGTTTTAGTGTTGAACTGCTCCAACACCCTGTCTCTGCATCATCCTCCATACGCTGTTGATGTCTGGCCACTATGACTGCCTGCCATTGCCCACCAACCACTGCACAACTCTAATGTTGCATCTATGTTGCTGCTGACACTGCTATACTGCTACCAACTCTGCATCTGCACTACAACTCCCTCTCAATTGTTGTTGTTGCTACTGCAACTAAGAAGTATCTGAGAAGTCTCCTTCAATGCTTGAAAAAGGAGCAAGAATCAATTCTCTAAAACAAGAGGGAATGAGGATATCCTCCTTGGTTGAGAGGGAGTGATGATGAACATTGTATTCTCTTCTATCATGTGTGACGCATTAGGCTAGAACTAACAGTGATACATCTAATGAAGGCCATGGTAGGGAGAATGGACGATTGGATAAGCATCCAAGATTAATGCTCCTTGAGGATAAAGAATCCAATATAGGAAGTATTCTTGTTGACCTACACTTTTTTAGGATAAGATAGGTATCCAAGATAAGAGTGGTCAAAGAGGACCGATATTCTTTGAGGATTGGGAATCCAAGATGACAATAATCCTAAAAGGACATGCCTAGTACCTTGAGAGGTAGTGTGGTATCTCACGTAAAGCCTCCTAACATTATGCTCTGATATAAGAAGAGCTTTTCATTTAAGGCCTTACTATGTTGACAATGATGGTTATGATGTTGATGCTTAAAGATGGCTTAACAATCTGACTCTTCTTATGAGAACTCTTCAGTTTGGGAATATCATTGTATCGATTGTACAATTATTAATACATCCGTAGTTAAGATGGAGTGTTGGAAAATCTAATTATTTTCGGTCTTCATAATTGTAATTGTACTCATGTCATTATGTATATCTTATGTAACAAGAAAAAAAAGAAAGAAAAATTATTATTTTCAAGCATGGATTTCATGCTTCTTTTGATTGGTCACCTAGGTTAAGCATGTGGTTCTTCATGCTTCTAGGTTTTGTCAAGTCATAAGAATTATTGTCATGAGTCAAGAGAGTCAATATCATTTATATAAGACCCATTTGGGCAAGTTGTAACATGAAAAATAATTTATTTTTGTGTTTAGAATGTTAAAAAGACCTCCAAGCACAAGTCGGCCCTGCCAGTGACAAGTCGGCCTAGAAGAGGCTATTTGACCACCACAAATGAGTATATATAGAAGCAGTTTCAACCTAATTTGGAGACATATTTGATTTTCTCAAGAAACAAGTTCGATCTGAAGCAAGATAAGCAAGAAAAGAAGATCGAAAGACTAGAGGACAAGGAGAAAGACCAAGTGAAGGAAGGAGATATGAAATCTTCTCTATTTCTATCCATGCGTACGAAAATTAGGGTTTCTGCAGCGATTGCAGGGCCGAAAATTGCAGGTCGAAGTTGCAGATCCAAAGCTAGGGGCGAAGCTGAGATTTGAAGTTGGTTGAAGAAGGATTGATCCTTGTTGACTTGGTTGACCTTTGACCTAATTGGAGGGGATTCTTGGAGGGCTAACTTGGTGCATGGAGGAGAACTTGGTCTAGGGTTTTGGGCCTTGGTTTTCTCATTTGCACTGACTCTATGAGAAGAGAAGAGATTCTTTTGGGTCTTCCCCCTGGAGGGATTTTTCCCTAGCTTGGAGCCTACTTCCTATGTCATTTGTCTTTATTGTTCATGCTCTTGATAATTGTTTGATAAAGAGAACTTAACTACGAATATAAAGAAGCTAATATAAGATCACAAACTTTTATCAAGGATAAGGAAAATTGTTTTAATAAGCCGCCCTACTACATTCTCCATCTAGATCAACATCATTAGGGACAAAAATCATTAAAGTATTATAGTGGACCATATTCAATGTTAGAGGCACAAAAATACTTCACAAAACAATGCCTTCAATTGTATTTCTACCTGATGATTTGTAAGCAAGTTACCACACTTGTGTTAGGGACAATTATGCAGTTATCCCTATTAGGTGTTTCCAAGCTCCAAACAGGGGAGACAGTTCCTAGGCAGTCCCAACTATCCTTATATGTATGTGATAAATGTGATCATGGATTAGGAAAGACTTCAAGGAAGATGCCACAAACATGGTACAAGTTGAAGGAGGTCCAACATCTCGAGTATAATGATAATAAGAGGGAGAAATCATAGAGGCATGATTTATCCAATTCCTTGGCTTGCTTTTTCCACCCCTTTGGGGCACCTTTTACTTCAATTATTGTCTTTTCTTTCTCGCTTAGCTTGGGTGACCAACTTTCTTTATGCATTTCCAGTACCCCTTAAAAATGTAGCAGTTTATCGCTCATTGAGGCTAGAACATTCATAAGTTCCTTTATTTAGATAGAGCATGAAATGCTTAGGAACTAGGTGATGGCTAATGAGGGGAATAAATATCATGCTAGGCTTTTGCCCATGTGTTTATTATTTGTCCCGTGTAATGTTCACTATAAATTGATGGGCTAATGGAGGATGAAGCATCCTATCAATCCCCGTAGGTTATAGTCTTGGATAAAAGGGCAAAACCCCAAAATTTCCAATGTTTGGGCAACAAGGGGGCAAGTTTTGGGGCAACTAGGGAAAAAAGCCCAAAGTTTGTGGTTTCCATGAACCCCTCTTAATTAATTAAGCAGAAAAATCCCCTCAAGAAAATCTATAAATACAAGAAGGTTAGAATCATTTGAGCAACACTGGATTGGATCAATTTTATCTCTGTTTTTCTTTGAGCCTAAGGATTTTAGGGTTTTAAGACCCCATTTCTATTTAACTAGTTTCGGTGGATGTGATCCCACCCTAACTAGTCACTATTATTTGTCCTGGCAAACATGAAAATTTATCTTTCTGAAGGACAGCAAATCATGTTGGGAAGGCTGAGGCAAGATATCTGATTTTCTCCTGAGGCTAGTCGAATTTGTACTGAGGAAGAAGGTCGAATTATCTTGAGGCGAAGGTAACGAATTTCTGAGGTAGATGGCATCCTGAGACAAAGATAAATCTGTGACAAACGAGCGAGAGTTTCCTGAGCATAGACAAGGGTTCCCTAAGCTTATACGAGTGTTAAATTCAATAAAAAATGAACCCTTCCTGAGGTCAGTTAAGGACGGATCAAAGCCTGTGATGGATTGAAATTTTATGAGGCATTACAATAGCCCTTAAGCTAATTCAGAGAATTTCTAGGAAATTCGGAAGCCAATTTAAGGTAGATTCGGAAGGAGATTTTGATCTAACCAGCTCGTTGTCATCCTGAGTCAACTCAGATCCCAACTCTGAAGTTTTGTGACTCCCGGACAATTCCCTGTAACAAAATTAGGGCTTCATCATGAAGCCACTCAGATATCTCTTTTGATTAGAACCTACAAGGAATTGCAAGTTGTGGATCAGTATAATATATTTCAGGTCATTTGAATAATTGCTTGCTAGTCAAATTATGTTGGATTTTGGAACTTAAACTGGAGTTGATGCTAAATCTGTGGATTGATTGAATTATGGTATTGTATTGAATGGTATATTGTTACATGTTGTTGGAAGAGTCGTACTGCTAATTGAAAACATTTTTTTTTAATTCACTCTATTACTGAATTAATTAATTTTACTAAACAAGCAAGGGAACTGTGTGAGAAACATTAATTATTTAAGAAACCCTAGGGAAAAAATCTCCCTAGGATATTACAGTGGTATCAGAGTTGTGTGTTTTGCTAGCTTGAGGGATTGTGATGGAATCTAGTTGTTGACCAACACTATTTCTCACCAGAGTGATGACTTATCCCAAGACAGTCATGAAAGATTGGAAGGAATTTTGGTTTAATCCTATCACTGATCTTCATAAGTATCAACCATAAAACACGTGTTTGAGGAGGAGAAGGAGCTCCCAGGTCAATGTACAATTTACATGCCTATACACTCATGTAAATAAAAGAGATCAATCTCTTGAACATGATGATAAGAGCGACCAACAGGAAGCAGTCACAAGGAAATGTAATGATTTTTGGGCTAGTTGTCAGAAAAACAGATCAGGTGACACTGCTGATGAACCCCAGATAGAAAAACAAAGTACAAGAGAGGCCACATCTTCAACAAAGGAGTAAATTGATAAGACAAAATCTTCCAGGCAAGAGATGCAGTCAGCGAGAAAAGAGATGGGTTTGGAACAGATGCTCAGGCCTTTAAAAATACTAGCTTCTGCAAAACAGATACTAAAAGAGGAAGAACCTTCATAGGACATGCAAGAAGAGAAGCCCAAAATAAATCCAAAGGAATTAAATCCATTTCTCAAAGGCGGGGGTTCAAGTTATCCATAGGTCAATGAAGATGAACCACAAAAGGCAAGGGCAGAAAAGTTGCAACCACCACCTGATGTTGGTGATGGAGGTGCAAGTTAGCGATTGAAATCTTTGAAGCGAGCACAAGAACAGGCAACTCGAGAAGGTTAGAAGCTTGATGAGGTAGTCCAAGAGCAATGGGCTTCATTGGTGCAAATGAATGCATCTGTATCAACTACTAGAGCAGCTTCTAGTCGTGCTCATTTGCATGCAATCAGAGACAGGGAAAGAGAATAGAAAGGTGAACATAGAAATGGAGGCCATGAAGGTACTTATAATGAAATAGACAAGGATGATCAAAGGATAAGCGATAACAACAAAGATTATTTGACGGATGTTTATGATCATGAATCAGACATGAAAACACCTAAAATAAATGAATCCTTATCTTGGATAAACAACAAGAAAGGTAATGTTTCCCATACAGAGGATGCAAATATTATCCGAACCGGCGAACATCAATATCTTGCCTAAATAAATTTTCAAATGATGGTAGTTTTCTTGAGAATATGAATAAACTAAAAAACAAAGACTCTGATATTTCCTCAATAGCAGTAGGTTTGAGATGGAAAGAGGCTTTAGTGAAAGAGAAAGAGGCTTCAGTGAAGGTTCACAGTCAATCAATGCCAAGGATGAAATTCCTATACCAAATCCTCCTTCTCAACATGATGTTAAAACACATGATTCTTATAAATATGGGGTGATTGTTGTTGATCGTGCATCAAATGTACAAATATTGACCACAAATCAATTGGCAACAAAGGCAATGCAGTTACGGTCGAAGGGAAAGCATGCAGAGGCAAGTGAACTTTTGAAAGAGTCACAAAATATGGCAAAGGTGAACAACACTAGTAAAGAAAAAATTATATCTCGAGCAGACATCATTAGAGGTGATACAAGGAAGCATGACACTCAGTCTAAGCAAAGAAAAGAGGATGATGCAGATGCAAATTTGGCTTCAAATATTATATGCAAAAAACAATATAAAATTGTTACTCAAGCAGATGATGAGTAAGACTATGATGAAATTGATGATATAGGAGAAAGAAAAAAGAAGATAAAACAACAAATTGGCAATAATAGTCCACTGAGAATTCAAAAGCACATCATAAGTTATAACTTAGCAAGAGCATTGTCATCTTTGTTTTGAGAATCCTCGTCTTATAAATTCCAAGGGATACTGTTCCATGATCGATGGACAGGTTTCACAACCAGATCTTGTGCATTTATATGGAAGAAATGAATAGCGAGGAAATGAAATTTTATCATATGAATGTCCAATTGTTTCACAACCAACTTCATCTGCTTGCTATCGCACAGGTCGTAAAATTGATTCACAAAGTACAAAACACCATACAAGTAATGTAATAGCACACAGTCATCCTGGGAAGCTTTTCACAAATGGGAACAACTTTAAACTGTGAAAATTTCTGAATACAGAAACCCTACTGCAGTATATTGATTTAATTCTCCTACGTGTTTTATTTAATTAACAAGTTATTTAACTGAAGTATTTAGAAAAACATCAAAGTAAACACAAATGCAGCCTACACATACATACAGATCATTTACTGAAACAAAGCGCACATATGGCAAAGGACACACATGATTTTTCGGACAAATGTCCCCAGAAAAAACCAATCACAGGAAAACCCGGATACGCTGACTTTTAAGGTTTTTATTATTAAGCGAGAATTTGAATACATCAAGGGCGGCTTAATAGTGGTTTGCCCGACAGATAATTTAACGGCAAAGAATAATTATCTTGAAGACGAAAAATATGGTTGATTCAAACCCTCAAGGAATACAGTCTGAGACCTTTAAGACCACCCAGTACTTGACGTTGTCCTCACAGCCTCTAGTCGGCCCTCTCTACCAGTAGCCTCGTGCCATTGAGGCTGCCCCTAAATACCATTACGGGCTGGGAGTGTTGCCTCTACGTCACCACCGAGGCCCTCTGCGTCGGCTGGTGGAGTTGTGTCCCCTCCTGCTAGGCCTGCATTACACAGTACCGTGCCTCTCTGATTAAGTATTCTCAACTCTCATCAGTGAAATATCGTCAATTCAGCCCTCACCGTGCCCATGGCTCACTCGAAGATTCTCAGCAAACCGCGCCCCATAATTTCGACTTAGCTCAAGTGCTACTGCAATGTGTGTATTCTCCAACTGACCCCAAGCCTTCCTTTAATACTTTTCTCGTTGAGCAATCAATGGTCATGATCTAATCTCTAATCAACGGCTAAGATTAGAAAAGACTTGATCCACTTCACTTAGAACATTCTCACCCACATGTGTAAATTAATTCACTTTAATTTTTTAATTTCCCTAAGTTAGACTTAGGGTCCCTATTAAAAAATTTAATTATTTCAATAACTTTTACACCGGGTGGAATTTCTTCAAACGATTTCTGGGTCTTGGAGATCTCATGTGTCATGGCCCCTCCACAAAGTTTTGGAGCTAGAGCACATCAGATGCTACCCAAAATCTCAACACTCCCTCTTAGCGAGGAATCTGCTCTAGCAACACTTCACTCCAGAAGTGTTACTCTAATCTCCGGCATCGGTCCTCTGCGTTGCTGATGTTTGGCTTGTTGCCGTCCATCCACTGCGTTGCTGCTTTTTGTACTGCTACCCATGACTCTGCTAAAGTCACTGCCACATCTGTATTGCAGCTCCCTCTCAAATTGCTACATCATGCTGCCTATAGCACTGCCACTGCTAACTGCTGCACTGCAACTCAATTGCTGAGAAGTAAGCAATTGAAGGACAATCACCCAACAACTGACAGACAAGTCAGTCTAGCTGCATCTCATCACTGAAGCACCCTCTATTGCTGCTCTGTGTTGTCTCTCTGAAGCTATATGTTGTCTGTTGCACTGCACTGTGTAAGCACTGCCTCTACGTTGTTGAAATCCCATCAGCCTCTACACTGCTACTTCCACGTTGTTGTTGCCTCTCCTCTGCGCTGCTCCAGTCTTCAGCGTTCAAGCATTGCCTTGTGTCTTTCCATGATCTTTTGCATCCACTGACTCTAGTAATCCTACTACTGTTTTAAGGCTCTCGTAGCTCGTATGTGATCCAAGAGTTTGGGCACCTCATGGATCCCGCCACCATTTGTAGCTCAATCTACAGATCTATGTCGCCCCACCTCTTCTCTTGAGGTACATGAGCACTCATGGCCACATCATCATCATTGCCATCATCTCCTTTCGTTGCTGCTACCTTGGAATCTGAATCTTCCTTGCCCTTCTTCTTAGGACAAGTATTGGCGAAGTGTCCCAATTCGCCACATCTAAAGCACCGGACCTTAGATAGGTCCTTCTTCTTCTTCCCTTGCTGCCTCTGTCCCTAGGGCTGCATCTTCCTACTCCTCTTTCTTAATTTTGACTCCTCCACTACTGAATCCCCTCTTGGTTATCCTCCTAATCTCCCCCTGACGAAGGATTGCCCACATGCCCCCCCAGCTTGGGAGTTGTGCTCTGCCCAAGATATTTTGGACAAAGGTCTCCCACTCATCGGTGACTGCATTCAGGGCAGTCCTCACCATGAGTCCATCATCAGGAGTTTCCCCCATGGCAATCAGTTGGTCTCGAATACTCTGCAATCTAAAGAGGAAAGGATCGATCTCCTCTCCCTTGTGCATCTGGAACATCCGCATACGATTCTCCATAAGCATCTTCCTCTGGACGGAGCTACCTTGATACAACATGGTTAATGTTGTCCACACCTCGTTTGTCGTCTTCTTCTCGGCAATATGCGAAACCACATGATCTTTCACTCCATCCATGATCAAGCATTTAGCCTACACCTAATTTTCATTGAACTTGCTAGATTGGAGGTTTCTGTGGTGTAGTTTTTCAGATGTAAAACTCGGAAAATCCACAGTAGTCATTTTTAGTTCTTCAGAGCATCAACATCGGTCGGCACATCTAGGACGTTCTCAACATGGTCTCTGATGTCATACTCCTCAAGGACTGTCAGTATTTTGGCTTTCCAAATAGCTAAATTAGACACACCGCCTAACCTATTCTGATCTCTCAGTCCATACGGGGCCATCTCTGCTCAAACTGTCGAAGCAAGTGCTCTTCTCCCTTCTACTGCTGCTACAATCAGCAAAAGACCAAATCTGGGTTTCTTGGCGATAGAAACCCTCTAAAGTGTATGCTCCCTCTAACAAATGATTTCCCTCCCAGAAATCCTTCACCTATTCTGTCGAATCAACCCTCTACGATCACTCCACTTGATCGAATCTTACATTTCTTGGATAGAAATTCTGTTGAGGGATTGTTTCCCCCTACTTTGTCAACCCTGTTAGGCATTGTTCTACACCAACAGAAACAATGCCCCACCAGTAACCTCGAAGAATCGAAACTGCACTTCCAGCCCTGGCAACAGGCACAACGTCACTCCATCTGGGACTGCGTCACCCTCTAGGGCCTGCATCAACTCAGCGTGAGCTTAACAGGCTCTGTGTCACCCTCTAGGGCCTACGTCAGCTCTGTGTGAGCAGACTGGCTCTGTGTCACCCTTTTGTACGTTGTCCCTCTGGCGCTGCGCTGCCTCTTCTTGGATCTGTGAGCTTCAGCTGCCCTCCTACAGCAAAAAATCTTAAGCCCCTTGTTGATGGCTTCAGCTTGATCTGCAATCAATATGATACCATGTGAAAATTTCTGAATATAGAAACCCTACTGCAGTATATTGATTTACTTCTCCTACTTGTTTTATTTAATTAACAAGTTATTTAACTGAAGTATTCTGAAAAACATCAAACTAAGCACAACTGCAGCCTACACATACATACAGATCATCTACTAAAACATAGCGCACATATGACAAAGGACACACATGACTTTTCGGACAAATGTCCCCAGAAAAACCCAATGCGAGAAAACTAGTGCAACAGCTCTTAGAGGGTTTTTATTATTAAGCAGAATTTGAATATATCAAGGGCACCAATAGTGGTTTTCCCGACAGATAATTTCACGGCAGATGTACCTTATCACTCGAAGATAGAAAATATGGTTGATTCAAACCCTCAAGCGAATTACTGAATACGAGCCCTTTCTAGCCCACTGGAATCCCAACGTTGTCCCTCTAGCCTCTGCGTCAGCCTCTCCTGCCCAGCGTAGCCTCTGCGCAACACAGGCTACCCTTGCGTCACTCTTCTGGGCTCAACGTTGCCTCTGTGTCAACCTGAAGGCCAGGGTCAGCCCCTGCGCTGCCTCTGCGTCCCTCCTGCTGGGCCTCTGCGCTGCCTGGTATGGATCTACCTCTATGATTATGTATTCTCAGCCTCGAATCAGTGTAATCCCTCGTCTATCTGCCCCTCACCAGCACTGCAAGCTCACTCAAATATTCTTAGCAAACCGCGCTCCAGAATTTCGACTTAGCTCAAGTGCCACTACCATGTGTGTATTCTCCAACTGACCCCAAGCCTTCCTTTAATACTTTTCTCGTTGAGAAATCAATGGTCGTGATCTAATCTCTAATCAACGGCTAAGATTAGAAAAGACTTGATCCATGTCACTTAGAACATTCTCACCCACATGTGTAAATTAATTCACTTTAATTTTTTAATTTCTCTAAGTTAGACTTAGGGTCCCCATTAAAAAATTTAATTATTTGAATAAATTTTACACCAGGTGGAATTTCTCCAAACAATTTATGAGTCTTGGAGATCTCATATGTCCTAGCACCTCCACAAAGTTTCAGAGCTAGAGCACATCCCATGCTACCCAAAATCTCAAAATAAAGCACCTAAAAGCTACAGAAGAGGCATGAATAAAAGTAATGTTAGAGGAAGTACGAAGATAAATGGAAGTGCACCTTACTGTGCATGTTGTACTTCAAAGGGAGGTTTATTGGAGTGGGTGTATGATTCTGAGGGAGATGTATTGGGGACCTGTTACTGTAGAAGATTTGGCCAGTTTAAATGTGACCTTGAATGTTTATAAAGTAAATCAAGTTCTAAAATCACTGTAGGATCTACATTTAGCCTTGAATTTCTTCAAATGGGCCAAATGACGGGAAGGATTTATTCATGATGAGCATTACTACACAATTATGATAGGTATACTGGAACATGCTAGGAAATTTGAGGTCATCAATCTGCTTCTTGATGAAGTGCGAAGGGATGGGTATGAACCTACTATTGTAACATACAATCATTGGCATAGAAATCGCCATAAAGGAACCAAATTAGAGCATGACAAATAAGATGATGTATGAGATGATGATGAAATTAGGGGGAGAAGACACAAGTATAATACCAACAGGAATCATAAACATTACAACTCAGATAGACACTCGAGAAAAAGATAGTAGGAAAGCAGTCCATTGAGATCAAATGAAGATGAGTTATATGTTAATTGTATGGTTTCTTGTACAAACCCTTGGGTCATCATTATGAATGCAGGCACAGGATTCACTTCTCAAATACATGATTTTTATGTTGTCTTCCTGCACAAGGGTTGGATTATGATGCATGAGCATCGACCCATCCTCCAAAAAACAGCAAGAATGAGTTCTAGAAGGCGCAACTATCAAAAAGGCAGGATAATATCTATTTTATAAAAGATTAAAATCTTGAAAAATCACATTTGTGAGAAATCTTAGGAATTCATTGATAGCTTTGTGGAGAAGATCATGTTGAAAGCTTTGTGGAGAGAATCATGTTGAGAGCTTTATGGAGGATCTTGAAATAATCCATGATATTGCAATTTTCCAATATAAATTGTAAACTTGTGTGTGTATGATGGGTGGCCATTAGAACGAATATCTGGCCAACCAAGGTGCCATGTAATAGTATAGTGATAAAATTAATTTTGATGCTTGGTTTATGTAATTTTATTTGTGTGCCTGGTGATTTGATGCGTTGAATTTGTTTGATGAATTAATGCTGCATGTAATCACTATGTGAGCCAAGCATGAGGAATTGATGTTGCATGCATACACGAGACAGAGTACGCAACAGAAGAGCATAGTGGGACCATAACCCACAAGTCCAGGGTCAAGACCATGGAAAACTTGAAAATGATATACCCCCAGTTTCGTTTTCATCAAATGGTATCAGAGCGCAGAAGATTCCTACGTGTAGTCTCGAGGATAAGCAGCGGAAGAAGGTACAAGTGATTGAAGATCTGGTAAGAGATTTGTTTTCTTTGTGCAGGTGACAGCAGAGGAAGGTGAGAAGATTTGCAACAACCTAGAGCAAGGAGTGCTCGAAGGGTTCCAGAGAAGAGAACCAGGAAGATGCCAAAAGCCCAAACTCAAGAGAAAGTTTGGTGAGGTATCGTGTAGCAAGGTGGAGACTTGTTACTGCAGAGGCATGTTGCAGCTCACGAGTTGAAGTTGTTACAAGAAGAACAGAAAGCATATGACCAATAGGTCATAAATTTTTGTACCTTGGGAGTTTGATGCAGGAGCATTGACCCATCCTCCAAAAAATCAACAGAAAAGAGTTCTAGAAGGCGCAACTGTCAAAAAGGCAAGATAATATCTATTTTATAAAGGATTAAAAGCTTGAAAATCACATCTGTGAGAAATATTAAGAATTCATTGATAGATTTGTGGAGAAGATCATGAGGAGAGCTTTGTGGAGAGGATCATGTTGAGAGCTTTGTGGAGAAGATCATGGATCTTGAACTAATCCATGATATTGTAATTTTCTAATATAAATTGTAAACCTATGTGTGTATGATGGTCGGCCATTAGAACAAATATTTGGTCAGATGAGGCACCATGTAATAGTATAGTGATTAAATTAAGTTTGATGCCTTGTTTATGTAATTTTATTTGTGTGCATGGTGATTTGATGTGTTGAATTTGTTTGATGAATTGACGTTGCATGTAATGACTGTGTGTGAGCCAAGCATGATGAATTGATGATGCATGCATAGATGGGACAGAGTGCGCAGCAAAAGAGCGTAGTGGGACCATAACCCACAGGTCCAGGATCAAGTGTTAAAAATAGGACAACAATTGTAAATAAGTAATTCTAGGCAATTTACTTATTACCTATTGATGTAGTTGGAATAACGAAATGTAGTTTGAATAACGAAATGTAGTTGGAATAACGAAATAAGTCCAGGTTAAATAAGATGGCCCGAGAGGCTTGTAAAGTAAGGAGAATCATTTGATTAATAAGAGTTTCCAAGTGTTTATCCTTCAGTTTGTAATTCAGTTATTTTTCCTATTTCTTTCTCGTTTAATGTTTTTCCCCACAACTTCAAGACCATAAGGAAACTTGAAAACAATATACCCTAGTTTAGTTTCCATCAGATTATGGAAATGGAAGAAAATAATTACTATATCAGTGCCATTGTTGGTGATATGAATGACAGTTCTTTGGTCGTTATGTCCAAGGGAAAAATATATACTCAGCAATCTTGTAAAGTCAACATTTATTTTCCTTTCAAATGGAACAGTTTAAAGATGAAGGAGAGAGATTTTACATCACATTGATGACAACTATTGGGAGCGATGGGATGTGGTCATGTCTCGCAATACAGGGATCTCAGATTTGGTTGTTGAACTTGACTTTCTTTATTCGAGTGAAGGCATTCATAAACATTAGGAAAAAGCAAATAAGGATGAAGGGCTACGAGATCTGAGGGAAGAAAATATATTAGCCTCTATTCATGCCTCTCCTAAACGATGGAAAGAAAAGGTCTCGAGGGAGTTCACCCTGGACTAGGGACAAAGGGTAACCTACCAAGTGAAGTGTGAAAGCAAGGGTACAATGAAGAGTGGTCAATCGTCTAGTTTAACTTGTAATCGATATTAGAACGCCTTAACATTAAATGAAAGCACATGATTACAGAAATGGTTAGTGTACCTTTTTATAGATGACCCATCTTCCTTCAAGAAGTATGCTAGATGGGAGAGAACACTGACTGAAGCATAGGTGGATAAATCAGAAATAAAGCTATCTGTTGATCATCATAGGGCAATTGGTTGACTGGTTAACCAAAAGGGAGAAATTTTTTCTCCAAGGGGTCATCCAATTTTGGTGGGTCACAGGCCTAATGGTTAGGAATATGTCTTTCCTCCTAAGAAGTCATAGGTTCAAATCTGAGAGGGATAGAGTATGTACACCTCTATATACTTAAGTAGTCAAATCACTGTATGGAAGGAGGTCCTTGTCCCACAAACAAAAAGATCTCATAAACCAATTTAGTGTCTAACTTGACCGAGACCCTAAAATTAGACGATTATTATTATTATTACCATAAACCTCAGTTTATTGTTAGTGCAGTCCTTCTATCCATCACAGCTTTGGCTCATAACAGTTGTGTCAAAGCCCCAACTGACAGCAGAATTCATATCAGAATTTAGTAATAAAATATGTTTTCAAATTAGGATCATCAAAACTGCCTTGCCATATATATCATTGCCCATATAATGTGATAAAAAATAGACATAGACTCGAAGGTCTAATACGGACTTGAAAGACCAATATTAAATGGCGGTTGACGTGGCTGGCTCACCCCGGTATATAAGAAGCAATAATCAATAGAAGCATAGCCGGTGTATCTTGTGAGAACCAAATATAAGGCCAAAACAAACGCTGATGATGATTCATTTGTGCATGGAATATTCATTATAGTGGATAACAATGTTATTTGTACAAAATAGTTTATATATAATGTAAAAGTATAAATATGAAAGAATATTTCATGAAAAATATTTTATTTTAGAATGTGAGGTTTTCAAAGATAGTAGGGAAAATTATGCAGGTATTCTGGCAGTTAGTTCTTGGGATAATCTATTCAGCGAAGAGTTTGTCGAGAAGTTGGGAGTGATTATTGTAAAACTTCACAGGAAAAGGGCCAAATACAAGAGCCATATGGAGAAGCAATCTGTCTCATAGGCTATTTTTAGCCTCGTGAACATTAAAAATATTTTCTTTTCTTTCTTTTCTTCAGTAAAATAGTTCTGGTGGTGATGCTGCTTCTATCTCTTCCAATATGCCTTTAATAGGACACCCTTAGAAAGGATAAATTCGAAATATTGCGACTTTCTGTATATTGTGACGACCTTTAAAGATTTATTCAGAAATAAGGAATTTGAAGTATAGAGAAATGGTGAAACAGTACATAAAAATCATGGTGAAATAGTGTGAAAGTATGCCTAGATTTAATTTTGAGACTTCCCTAATTGTTATTACCACAAAAATAAATTTTCTACTTGCATCTACATAGTTGTGTGAATTCTTCTTACATATTTATCGCTTTCTATACTTGGCATTCAGAATCTAGATGCATTACACACTCTCTATGCGCAATATATATAGTATAATTTTTCGATCCAATCAACTGCACTCGATCTGTGGGCTTTCAGTATTCATAAAGAACTTCCATTGTAGACAACAAAAGGTTGTGGCATCTCAATTGTTCTTTAGACAGAAATTCTAGGCTTTTCTTGAAGATGGTTGTCAAAGCAAAGAAGTATTGCCAAATTGAGACTGAGATAAGCGTTTTCAGATTGAGAAAACTTACGAGCTTTGCGGAAGTGAAGATCCTTGTCATCATTCACGCTGATCATTACCCAAGGCCTTGGCAAGGATAGCCTCTCATCAATGTTCTCTGACATAAAAATCTGTTGTGCCATATCAATACCTTCATTTACTGCAGTAACAACGGATACCTCTGCTGCACAGTCAATGCAGTCAACTGCAAGCCATAAACATATCAAAGTCACAATTTAGCAATGTATGTTTGTTTGTACTTTATTCTTGGTCAATGCCATTCTATTTCATTAGATTCTGCCGGCAGTCATATGCTTGTCTCTAAGATTAAGCCATGCATGTCTAAGTATGAACTAATTCAGATTGTGAAACTGCGGATGGCTCATTACATCAGTTATAGTATAAAAAACTGAATTCCACAGTGACTTGGTAAATAAATGAGATTGTTAATTGGATATCCAATATGAAGTTTATCGAGTGATGTTTTTCACTTCTAGCAATGTAGCCCCATTGAACTTTTTTTGGTCATTTGTTGGACATCAATAAATTATCATGTCTTATCTAACAGAGGTGTTCAGAGGTCCAACCAACTAGCAAACTCTGCGGACTAATTCTCTCACCAAGCTGGCCGGAATTCAACTTGGGATGAACAACAAGCCTACATCCTATTTGGGTCATCATACAGACCTAAGGAAGGGTAGATGCCCTCTTTCAATTTGGTTGTCCATAATTTTGTTTTATAAGTGCTTCGGAAATGTGTCTCAAAGTTGAGGGTTGCACTGCATATTGCAGACTTCCTGTGGCTTAGGTACCAGGCGTGAGGAGCAGGGATTTTGCCAAAATGCACTGGAGCTTTGAGAATTGGGTTGTTCACAACTGGACCAAGGCACCATTGCTGAGGACAATTATTAATTAAAAACAGAAAATACAGGTTTCAATCAAAAGGTGTAAAAATTGCATTACTACCAGTTAGAGTTGAAACAAAAGAAAAGTTTCAGGCATCGACATCTGAAGAGTAATTATTATTTTGAAGGGAAAACTTAATGGGGAACTCAACGGATGCTTCCCCTTTCTCCACTTCCCTAAATGGCATTGCTAATAAATCAATCTATAAGTGTAGATTAGTGCAGCTCACCCAGGTGATTCAAACCAGTCACTTGTGGAGATGGAGTTAGCCAAATGCCTAACTTTGCCCACAAATAATTGAGCTCACTCCTTGAAATCGAGGGTTACCCACAAATAATTGAGCTCACTCCTTGAAATCGAGGGTTATTTTCCAAAATGAACTGGAACTTACACCCAGCCTCATCCCTTTGAGATTCGTGTCATTCACCCTTGAACCAAGGCCTCGTTGCTGAGGACATCTATTAATTAAAGAAAGGAAAATACAGGTTTCATTCAGAGGATGTAAAAATTGCATCATCACCAGCTAGCTGAGGGCAGCCATTAATTAAAAAGGGAAAATATCGTTTCCATTCAAAGAGTGTAATAGTTGCATTACCACCAGCTAGAGTGTAAACGAGAGAAAGATTTCGGACGTCTGCCACGTCCTGCAAGTCACAATTTCATGAATTAACTCCATATTTTTTCATAAGACTTGCTAGTTCGCAGCCAATTGTCTTTTATGCAGAGAGAGAGATAATTGGCAGAATGTTACCTCAAAGCTAGCTCCACATATTAACTTCACCCAATGCCCTTGTTTCAAGGAATCCTCCGGAGAGGCCCTTGCAAGTGATTCCCTGTAGCTCTTCAACAGCCTCCTGATTGAACTCCATGCAGAAGAATCTGAAATACAACAATATTTTCAACTACCATAGGTTAGCATAACTCTCCTCTATTTCATATCTCTGCAAAAGCGAGTGTTTCTCTAATACTGGGGAGATCAGACATAGTAATTAATTAGTCTTATAATTTGCCAGAGCGATGAAGTACCATGCGATTGAAATTGAGGTTTCAAGTGCAAAGCAATTGTCGACGGAAACCTTCTGAGCTTCCTCCGCCCAGTGAAAGCATGCACTACGGAACAAGTGGAAGGAGGCAGAGTAGCTTCCATTGCTATTACCATTCCGAGCACCTGGAATGAAATAACTACGATTGTTACTAAATGTATTAAGTGCATTCCTACCAGATACAACTTAGAATTAGATTCACACAGAAAAACAGTTTAGATTATGGAAATTAGATAAGACACGACCACACATCGACGTTTAACCTCCAATCGTCGTCGGCAGTAGTGCCCCGCAAATTTCAAATTTGAACCTTCGTCTCTTTTTGGCTATACATGTGGTGTCGTGTCGTAGACTTCGGAGATTATGGCTAGGTGTCCTCTTCATAGTGATAGTGAGTGATAGTGAGGCATTTTAAGTGCAATTTTTTTTGGAGTTTTTCGTGACATGAAAAAATTTGATTTATGTTATTTAAACTAGTTTTTTTTATTGTAAATATAGATTCAGTACCCTAAAAAATCTTTCGGATATTTCGATTGTGCAAGTTACTCATCAAATTTTAGTTTTCAATAAATTCTTGGAAAAATTCACCGAAAAAGCCTTCAAAAAGTCGCACTAAAAACAATTAAGGAAAAAATAATAATTATGAAAGAAAAAATAAGGCACTACAAGTGTTTTTTTTCTACATTAAAAAAATTTAGTTGTCAAATTCGCAATGAGATAGTTATCAATGGTTGTTATGAGCTAGGATATCTATCAATGGTTGTTATTTGCTAATGCATGAAATCATTTGTCAAATTAATATTCGGGATAGTATATTTGCTAATGCAAGTTGATTAAAGGGGCAGGGTTTCACTCCTACCAAATGTCTTTGAGTCTTGGGCAAGGAAGACGTTTGAGGAAGTCTAGCTCTTAGCCAAGCACACACAATTTTTGCCTTATAGAAAGACACAAGTATTATTTGATAACATAAAACTTAAAAATTGAGTTTGCTTATTAATTTATCTAAAGAAGCTGAGGTGTATTTATTTTTTATTTTTATTTTTAGATAATCTTAATTAGCAGTTGCACCACATGTTGCAAAGGAAACGTGGTAAGACTGTAGTATAGGAAAGAATAGCATAAATGAAAGAATAGGTAGTAAGAACTTTCTCAGCTCCAACTCCTCGAGAATAAGGGGTGGATAATTATGTTTACCAAACCACTGGAACTCAAATTAAAATATCCATCTTGGTAATTGTTGTGGAACAACTTCTTTGTTATTAATTGCATGTAAGATACACTTTTTCATAATGGATGAGACATTTTGGCAAAGTACTCAAGACCTCTATATGAGGAAATTTGCATCCTTATTTTTTTCTGCATGAAAGATGCACTTGGTTTTTATGACGGAAGACTTCACCCTTCTAGGAAATGATTTTCTTCTATCACATTAGCAATGTTGAATTCCTCTTATACTACTCATGTAACTCTACCTATAATTATCTTAATTGTCAATTTTTATGGATAAAAGGCATTTGGGCCTTTTATAACCCTTGGGGATGCTTATTTAATCTGAGTAAATTATATACAATCACATTGCCATAATACCTCTTTGAACGACCAATATTCTACTACTTTAGAACTTTCCACCTCAGTCATAATAAATAACATCATCAAGACCCAAAAGTAAGAAGAAAAAGTCAACTCATAATAGGGAATGTAGCGACTTGTTTTAAGGATCATAATTCAAAACCTTATTAAGATAATTTATTTTCCCATCAAATAAAAAGCTACAATCAAATTTTGTAGCTAAAAGAATGGTAACAAATTTTACACTATAGATATTCCTTCTTAACCTAGCTTTTGCCTTCATGGTTTCTAGGTCTTAAGATCTCCCATTCCCCAGAGGCCTTCCTTATCATAAAAATTTTAAATTATTAGACAATATTAGAAGATGCATCCTCAAGTTATCGTTATTTTTATGTTTGGTTTCTCCAACATCTACATAAACAAACTATGATCTATATGAAAGTTCATGTTCAAGCCCAACTACACTGCTAGAGACTTCTTCATCCTCCTCTATTTTCCTTTGGAAGTGTTTCAAAGGATTATATTCATATTAACAGTTATGTTATATTTTTTTTAAATTCAATTTCAATAACTTTAATTGATCCAAATTAATGTATTGGAAAGCAAAAGGATAGTTTAAAGTTTCAAATGATTACTTAAAATATGGGGATATTTTTCCTCATATGTTCAATTTTTTTTTTTTTTTTGGAAAATAAAAAGAAAGTATAATGTTTGAAAGGATTATAGAAATAATAAAATTTAAAGTTCAGGAAGATAAAAGTTAAAAAACTAAGGTTAAAGTTAAAATTTCACAGGATTATAAGGTTGTAGTTTTTCCTTTCTCTCCCAATTATAGCATGACAAGAAGGGATTAATCTCTTTCTCTTCTGAGAGCCTATGGACCTCTTTCTCAATACACTAGAAAGAGTGAAATTCAAAAATGTTGGAGCAACTACAATTGTTGGGAGAAATTTAAAAGTTCACATTTTAATAAAAAGTGAAAAAATGGAGATTAACAACAAAGAGATAACTATACCCTCTATTGTTTTTCTGGTTTTTTTTAATACTATTTTATAAATCTTCCCTATAAGTAATATCTAGTAATTAGGTGTACTAAAGGGACAAAAATTATCCTACCACGTTGTAGGAGAATAGGGACTGAATGTGCCCTCGTCCTATGTTAAAGAGTTGTATGTGAAATGTTATTATATTTAATTATTTATTTTAGGGTAGAAATATTAATAATTAATAGATTTGTATAGATATTTTTATTACTAAGATTACAAATATTTTTAATGATCTTTGCATGAGGAAGGGATTCATCTCTTGCTCTTTTAAGAGCCTATGGACTCCCTTCTCAATACACTGGAAAGAGTGAAATTCAAAGTGTTAGAGAAGCTACAATTGTTGGAAGAAATTTAGAAGTTCACGTTTTAATGAAAAGTGAAAAGATGGAGATTAACAACAAAGAGATAACTACACCCTCTCTATTGTTTTTTTGGTTTTTTTTAATACTATTGGTAATATCTAGTGATTGGGGTGTACTAAAGGGACAAAAATTATCCTACCATGTTGTAGGAGAATAGGGACCTAATGTGGCATCATCCTATGTTAAAGAGATATATGTGAAATATTATTATTCATCCTATGTTAAAGAGATATATGTGAAATGTTATTATATTTAATTATTTATTTTAGGTTATAAATAATAATAATAAATAGATTTATATAGATATTTGTATTATTGAGATTAGAATTATTTTGTATGATCTTTATAGTAAAATGGGTGTTGGCCAATTCTCAAAACACTAAAGAATTAAAAGAATTTCTCACATGTCCATATTACCAATTTTGTTAACAACAAAACTATTATGATATATTTCATATTTAACATAAAATATTGTATAATTTCTTTTATTTTCCATATAAACTTGATATGTAACATTTTCTTCAATCTCTTACTAAATAATTTGTACCTTACATAAAAGCTAATAAAATCATATAAATTGTCAATTGGACTATGTTGTGTGGTTCAAAGGAAGAAATGGAATTCTCCCCATTGTGATTCAATTCCAATGAATGACATGATAGATGTTAAAAAAAACTTTATCATATAAATGATGTTACACATAAAATTAAAATATATTTCAATATGAAAACAAAAAAAAACATATATAACAATTAATTCACAAATACCTATCACCCAAATGGTATCACCCAATATAGAGATAGATTCTCAATATTGTTATTATGAACACAATAATGGTACTCCATGATCTCCACCTCATTCGCCTCATAAAATCATCTACACTCATATTTACCATGTTAACTACTCTTCCATCATTAATAAACAATATCTAACTATACCTTAAACATCACAAAGAAACTAGATATTGTAAACTTCATCTCTTCCCTACATAGGAAATTTTTTATGTGCACAACAATCCCATTGTGGTCTTTTTTTTGCATGTCTAGAATCAAAATAGAACCATATACGAGGCACCCTAAAAGACAAAAGATAGAACCATTGAAATATAAATGCATTTTCAAACTAACCTTTGCAAATGTCTAACCAATGCAAATATCAATAACTTTTGTACATAAAGCATTTCATGGGTATAATCATCACTTATGTAGAATATATACTATTTCAATATCACCTACAAACCTTCTCCACTATCGAGCCCATTCCTATAGGTGATATGGGCCATTATGCTTTCCCAATATAAATGATAACATTGAAAATGCACATGTCATTTTATAGTTATAGGATGTAGTTTCTAAAAATAAATTATTTACAATGCATTTTCAAGTCAAAGTGTTTTTCTCTCTATTCAATTGGTAGTGGTGTACTTGAATTTTTTTGCATTTGATCACTACACAAAACAAATATTTGTATATACACATGTTTTATAATAATAACATTGAAAAGGGTGTGTGAGATAAGTGAGGTTATAGGTATCGGAAAGTACAAAAAAAATTATTATGTAAAAATATCAAATATCTTTACAATATTTAATTTAATAAAATTTAATAACAAATTAGATGTAGCTAAAGAAATAATATACAAAACATAAATTCATACAAATATTTGAGAGCATTCATATCCAAAATTGCCATACATAATCAACTTGATCATGACTTTTTCTGTAACTTTCACTCCTAAATAATTACCATTAAAAAAAATAAAAAAAAATAAATAAATAAAAAATATTTACTTACCATAATAATGTTCAATATAAAAATCATGTATAATAATATTGCAACACACAATACATATCTCCTTATGTTATTCGATTCACATATATTTATTATTAAGATATCATTAAATCACTGCACTGTGATTAAATTCGATCCATATTATTATTGTTATCATATTGTTTGTATCATAGTTGTGAATACTATGAAATCTTTGTGAATCATCGTGCAAACTTAGAGTGATATTTGTATATGCATTAAACAACAGTTCGCCAACCCCTATGCACGCGTACAGCCTATCTTGTCTCGGGATTCCAACAAGGGTTTGATGATTTGATAATCTATCAACTACAAGAATGTTAAAGTCACATTGTTAAAACAAATTTGCTCTGATATGGAGTTTTATGGTAAATTAATTCGGAAATTGATTCCGCACTCCACTTGGCATTTTTACTGCTGCTCCGTGGAGATTGTGTCAACTCCAACCATTAATGATTAGTACCGTGTAATACTCTCCATGACTCAGCTGTTATTGCATCGGATTCTGTATGATTTTTCGAGGGAAACTCCAGTAAACACTGCAGTCAGGCTAAGAGAGAAGGGTTTGTTTCAATGATCTATCAGTGGTTCCAGAGCTCAGCTCCTTCCTTGTGAGATCCGCCTCAAACCCTTATAGGTTTTCCTTCTCCATCGTTCTGCAATCCTACTCTGTTATTCGTTGCCAATTTTATGTTTCCTACTAGCAGCGTTGTCCGTCGGCGCTTCTAGATGAGTTTCATTACATTGTTTGTATTATACATAAATGTTTAAATCTGAATCACCAGGCCAGCTATGGCGGTTGCAAGGAGAAAGTGCCATGTGTGATCTTCAAAGGTAAAGGTCAACTTTCCTTCTTTTTTATTTACCGCAGAGTTTAGCTTGGCCAACAGTTCGTTCTTGTGTTTAGAGGTTTTAATCTTATGAGTTTCATTTCTCTTGCAGAGCGGCCCAATGGGAGTATTTACCCCTTTTTTTCATGTAACATTCTCACCAAGGATTTTCAGGGTTTTAATTTCTTTAACTCGTTACTGTTTTCTATGCAACAATAGTTAACTTCCTATCTTTGATTGTTTGGGTGCAGGTTTGGTTCTAACCCGCCTTTCTTCAAACTGCAAGCTTTACCTCGGAATTATGAGGTGGTCGCCTCGACCACAACTGATATTTCCACCATTGCATACCCAGGTACCCTAATGGTTCTTGATGGAAGGCCAAATTCCTAAGTTTTAACTGCTGTTCCAGTTCTGGATTATAGTAATTGACCTTTTCTTATTAGAGAGTTATGTTAGAAATGAGGGTTTAAAACCCCATCCTAGGTTTTCAAACAACACTGTAATTACTTTCTATAATGACCTGTTAGGGTTTAACCCCGAGTTATTTAATGGGGTTCAGGGCATATTGTTTTTAACTCTGAAAATGTCGTAAATGTATAAAAAAAAGAACTAAGCTTACCTTGTGCGATTATTTTTGCTCTAACGTAGACTGTATACGTTGAACAGAATTGGCCTTTTTGCTATTTTATTGGTAATGTATTCAATCTACGCCTTTTTAAGTTTATAAAGGGGTTTCTTGCCAATTCTTGGCGTAGTTTATCCTGCATGTAAATATTTCTTAAAACTACCAGAGAAAAATTCTGGGTTTTCGTCTTTTAATGTTGAGGAATGATATAATGTTTTATTCTATGGTATGCTTAACATATGACCTTAATCAGTTTACTTTTCTGTCGATAAAATCAGTTTGTCTAGTCTTACTAACGATGTAAACTGACGCTCTTTCAGATGCTTGATTCACTGTCTTCTATCTTTTTATTATTCTATTCTCCTCATTTCATTTCGTAGGTTTCTCCCTACGATGTCTGGGCCACTAAAAGATAATGCCCGCGTTAGTTTGGGATTACTAGCCACGGACGATATACCTATGTTTTGGGTTTGTTCCCAGAACTAGGGTCAACAGTCCATCGGCTCTATCCCCGGTTTCTGGTTAGTTTATTCTAGACATGCAGAATTTCACATGCGTTTTACCTTCATAGTACATCTTTCCATAACAATAAAGATAGAATTACACCTGTGTAATCCACAGTAAAAAGAAGATAAAACATGTATACTATTCATTACTTTTACATTGTTTACACGTCACATTCTATTTCAGTAACACTACTTGTTATGCTATCTCTGTTGTACATTGTCCGTGATAATAGTTTTCAGTTCTCTGTTTCTTTCCACACAACATATAGAGCTTTAGACAGTAACTCTATCATATTATGATAATAATAAATCTGTCATATTATTACTATTCTAGTTCAATACTCGAGAGAGTAAGTTATTTACAGACTTCATTTCCTGTCTCAAGCATTTGCAAATCAATAAACACTTATTTACAGGCTTTCATATTTCAACAATCTCAACTGTAAAAACTGTAGAACAATCTTTCATCTTAATAGCAACCTGCTTAAAATTTCATAGTAATACTTATCTGGATTAAGTAGATTTAAGCTGTGGTACTCCCAACCATTCAAGGGAGGCTATGACGTCCTCCAATTTCCCCCTGGCTCCAGAATCTGGACGTGTAGAAATTTGCTGAATAATGAAGATTTATCCACTGAGATTATCCTGGTCACACACTAATTCGAATTCATGCATAACACATAACCTCTTCTACAATTGATCGTCAATTTGCAGAAATAGAAACAGTCGCATGCGCACATAAACACAATATGTAATGGGGAAATCTTATAGCTGAAAACCCCCAGCTATTTTGTATATTATAATGGAAGAGAACATGTAACAATCTCAGTACAATACTCCTCACAAGTACTCAGTACTGTCTCCAAAAGTTACACACAAACTAGCTCAGTTTTGAACAAGTCACAGGTTCAAAACTCATCCACTATTTGCCTGCCTCTACTGCGCAATCAAAGTTGGTGTAATGAGAGATCCAAGTTCGAATCTCCTTGGCTCCAACTGCGCAATTGTCATTGGTAATTTCCTCCAAGTGTGGTGCAAATCTCATGCACAACTGATGTCGCAACTAATAGCTAACTCAACCCTTTCATCTACCTCTTTCACTTGTCGCCACTGAACTGTCCATGCACTGAGTTAAACTGATGTGTTCTTTAGTTGAATAATGAGTTAATAATTTGTGAATTAAATAATATTTAATTCACACAACTCATCTCTAGTGTATTAGCCAGCTGAACTAAATACAACTAGTTCAACTAGTTAAACAACACAACTTCCAATTGAATCGTCTCATCACCCACCAAATTCCAGCCACTCTCTGAGTTCTAATCAAGTCAACCATGTACATTTCCACTTCCAAACCCCTAGGAATAGCGTAATTCCTTCTGTCAGATGCATGAGCCACATCCGTAGCTCCAACTGAAGTGATGTAAGAGAATAAACTGAAGTTTAGAGTCCAAATATTATTAAGGCTAATAATATTTTACTGACCTATTTTTAGACAGGCAGTCTAAAAATAGACTTCGACCTATATGTCTAAAAATAGAGGTCCATCTATTTTTACCAACTCGACCAATCATCCAAGAATAGCATACTGCAACTCATAGACCATGCTCCATATGTCTAAAAATAGACATAGTCTAAAAATAGACTTTGCGCCAAAAATAGCCTGCGGGCCCACTTAGTGAAGGCGACTTCATTTCACTAAGCTCCATCATCTTGTTGCATTTTCAACATGACGGTGCCACGGGTTAACAGTGGAATAGTTCCTTTTTTTGTTATGACCTCTGGATGGCCTATCAAGTCAAATTCATAAAATCTTGGTTTTACAAGGGTTGCAGTGAGATATTTTCAACTGATCCCAACTAGCTCTAGAAAATACTCCCCTTTACCATTTTTCACAGAACCCCTACTCCTCCTCTGGGATTCAACTTTATCCTCAAAGGAGTAGGTAATTGTTTTTCCAACTGTCCCCCAACCACCTCCTATTCTTGAAAACATTTTTACCATCAGCGTAAAAAAAAAAAAAAGATTTTCTTTCCATTATTTAATTTCTCCTAATTTAATAATTCAGCAAAATAAATTTGTTTTATCAACAGTAATTATTTAAGTTTTTCTTGCCAGATAAAAGAAAATTAACAAATTGTCTTTAACTATTTAACACTAGTTAACTTAAATCAAGCTGTCACAACTTCCCCCTGGAAGTAACATTGTCCTCGGTGTTTCAGCCCAGCTCTGCAAAGAGCTTCGGGTAAGCTTCCCGCATGAACTTCTCATCCTCCCAAGTAACTTCATCCGATCCAAAGTGCTTCCATTGCACTTTTACCTGGATGACTACTCGTTTGCGGAGTTAGATTTCTCTTCAGTCAAGTATGCGTTGCGGCTCGACCAAAAACTCTCCATCTGGTTCTACCTGAAAAACAAAAATATTTTCAAGTCAGTACACATAAATTTTGTTCAGAACTTCAAGTTAGGATTTTTATCTCTATCCTACCTGAATATTTTGCCAATGAATCACATGTTTTTCATCATGAACATATCGCTTCAACAAGGACACATGGAACACATTGTGAACTTGAATGTGGCTGGGTAAAGCCAACCGATAAGCTACTGGTCCTACCCTTTCCAATATTTGGAAAATTCCATAGTATCTGAGAGATAATTTAGCACAAGAGGTCCACCTCAGGGTACTCCTCTTGGGCTTAATTCTCACGTAAACATGATCCCCCACCATGAATTCACGGTAAGACCTTTTCTTATCTGCATAAGTCTTTTTTCGGTCTTGCGCAGCCTTTAGATTCTGCCTTATTCTTTTTACCTCAGCGTCCATTTCAGCCAACATTTCAGGTCCCAACATTAATTTTTGTCTCAGGACTGCTCCAGTTTATAGGTGTACGACATTTCCTACCATACAATGCCTCGAAGGGACTCATTTTCAGAGATTCCTGACACCCGTTGTTATAAGCAAACTCAACAAGGTGCAAATAATCCTCCCACTTGGTTGGCTGTTGCATCACATACATGCGCAACATGTCTTCCAATACTTGGTTTACCCGCTCCGTTTTCCCATCAGTCTGAGGGTGATTGGCGGTGCTAAAATGTATTTGTGTTCCCAGACCGAAAAACAAAATTTTCCAAAATGCGGATGTGAACTTAACATCCTGGTCTGAAATCACAGTCTTAGGTATGCCATGCAACCTGAAGATTTCCTTCATAAATATATCAACAATCTGTATTGTCTTGTATGTAGACTGTACAGGTATAAAATGTGTAGATTTTCTTAATCTGTCTACCACTACCATGATTGAGTCATTATGTCTTTTTGTTCGCGGTAAACCCATGATGAAATCTAGGGAGATAACCTCCCACTTCCATTTAGGGATGGGTATCGGCTGCAATAGTCCCGCAGGATGCTGGTGCTCCACCTTTACCTGTTGACATTCCAAGCATTTGCTTAGATATTCAGCAATATTCTTACGCATGCCGGGCCAAAAATATACCTTTCTTATTGCAGTAAGCATTTTCTGATATCCCGGATGACCAGCGTAATTGCTGCGTTGGAATTCATTTAGTACTAACTCCTTTAGAGCTATACGATTAGGCACATAAATTTTTCCTCGAAAGGTCAACACCTGATCTTCATTCTTTCCATACTCATATGTTTTGCCTTGCTTCTTATCTTCTTCCATTTGTTGCCACATAAATTTGTATTCCGGATCTTTCTGTGCCTCTTCTTTTAACTGCTCCAAAAATTGGCCTTCTAGCTGATTATAGTATAATGCATAAATACCATGCAATTTTCTGCTCAATGCATCTGCCACTCGATTTTCCTTTCCCTTAACATGCTATATGTCCATGTCAAATTCACTTAGAAAAGCATTCCATCTTGCTTGTCTAGAATTTAAATCTGCTTTCTTAAAATAATTAGTTAAGCTGCTATGGTCTGTTTTAAGTACAAACCTCTTACCCAGCAGGTAATGCCTCCACACCCGGAGAGCATGTACCACTGCTGTTAGCTCCAAATCATAAGCAAAATATTTCTGTTCATGGTCCTTTAGTTTTCTAGACTCGTATGCCACCACTTTACCTTCCCGGGTTAAGATTTCTCCCACGCCTTCTTTACTTGCATCAGTACATACTTCATAGTATTTATCAAGGTCAGCTACCCTCAAAACCGGTGTTGTAGTCAAAAGTTGTTTCAGCTTTTCAAAGTTGTTCTGACACTCATTTGTCCATTTGAAGAGCTTTCCCTTCTTCTGCAAAGATGTAATAGGAAAAGAAATTTTAGAAAATCCTTCTATAAATCTTCTATAATAACTTGCTAATCCCATAAACGATCTAATACCGACCACATTCTAGGGTACTCGCCATTCCATGATAGTTTTGATCTTTTCTGGATCAACAACGATTCCCTCAGCTGATATAACATGTCCCAAATATTGGATTTCTGTTTTAAATAAATCACATTTACTGAACTTGGCATAAAGCTGATGCTTTCTTAACATCTCCAAAACTATCCTCAAATGATCTTTATGTTCCTCCTCACTTTTAGAATATATCAGTATGTCATCTATGAAAATAAGTACAAATTTATCCAAAAATTGATGAAAGACGCCATGCATCAACCTCATAAATGTTGTTGGTGCATTCGTCAATCCGAAGGGTGGCACCACGAATTCATAGTGCCCATAGCAAGTACGAAATGTTGTCTTACAAATATCTTCATCTTTAATCCGAATCTAATGATATCCAAATCCTAAGTCTATCTTAGAGAACACCTTAGCCCCTCTTACTTGATCGAATAAGTCATCGATTCTTGGTAAGGGGTATTTGTTCTTAACAGTTAGCTTATTAAGCTGCATGTAATCCATGCACATACGTAAGGTTCCGTCTTTCTTCTTAACAAATAGGGCTAGTGCTCCCCATGGAGACACACTTGAACGAACATAGCCTTTGTCTAACAATTCTTGTAGCTGCATCTTCAGTTCTATTAGTTCTGGTACACTCATTCTATAAGCAGCTCTTGACACCGGAGAGGCTCCTGGCAAAAATTCTATGGTGAAGTCAATATCCCTCTTGGGTGGTAAACCAAGAATGTTTTCTGGAAAAACATCCAGAAATTCCTGTACTACAGGAATCTCTTCCATAATTGGTGCCTTTTCCTTGGAGTCTGTGTATCCCACTTGAATTGCATACAGCTAACATCCTTTTCTAATACACTTACCCATTTGAGATGTTGTTATTGGACGTAATTGCACAGACTTTTTAATTCCTTGAATCTCTTTACGTGTGCATCTTGCATTCTAAACTAAATGATCTTTTCATTGCAGTCCACTAAGGTCCAGTGTCTTTCCAACCAATCCATACCCAATAACACATCATAAGACCCCAATGGTAAGATATTGAAATCTACTTGTAATTGTTGTTTTGCCACTTCCAATATACAGTTAGGAACTTTTGCAGTTACTTTTCGTTTTGCCCCGGTAGCTAACTGTACTAACCAGGAATTCTTAAATTTCTGTTCTTTTAATTTGGACATTTCCACTATTTTGGGACTTACGTAACTCAAACTTGCTCCAGGATCTACCAATATTGAAACAAATTTAGTTAGTAAAGTACCTTCTAATTCAATCATTGTGGGCTGAAAATTAGCCTATTGGTCTTCCAAGGTTGCATTGATACGAGGTATGTTGCGCGCCACATCCCCCACTATAGATGCTTCCTGCAGATTTGTTACAGTTTCATTTATGTTTCGTTGTGGATAGTTTTTATAATAATGAGCCTCCCCACAACCCCAACACTTTAGATGAGGTTTATTAATCTGTCCCTGCTCTGGCTTACTAGATGCTTCTATGGGTTTCTCTTCCACTAGCCATTTGGTTCTTTGATGATTCCTACCAAATTTTTTACTCGTAGAATTTCGTGCTGAGCCTTTAAAGTTGCCACTTTTACTGCTTTTAAAATTGGAGCTATTTTTCTGACTTTTCTTTGGCTGCCAGCTTTTCCCCCCTTCACCCTTGGCCTTGGTCTACTGATAGCACATTCGTGCTTTACGAATGGCTTCATCCATGGTCTGAGGATTAAAAAATTCTATTCTTTCTCTCATATGAGTAGGTAGGCTACTTAAGAACCTCTACACTTTGGCTTTTTCCTCTCGGAGGTAAGGAATGTAACGTAACAAGGAAGTGAATTTAGTGACATAATAATCCATGGTCATTTGTCCCAACCGAATATCATGGAATTCCTTAGCTTTGTCATCATAAAATCTTTCCGTCAAGTACTTGTCTTTAAATTACTACTGAAACAATTCCCAAGTAATATGTCGCTCATCAATGCTGCGTACATTTTTCACTTCTTCCCACCACAGAGTGGCATTTTCCCATAACTGGTATATAGCCAATATGGCCTTCAAATTGCTACTGTATTCATATACCTAAAAGTACTTATTTATATTAGTTAACCAGGCTTCAGCTACCTCCTCTTCCTCACCATCAAATGTTGGTGGTTTAATTTTACAGAATTCTCCCTGCAGTTCTACTTTCTGTCTTTTAATATCTTGCTGGTCAGACAGATTGCCTGACTCTGCCTCATTGTAATTTCTATTTTTGCTTCTCTGGGAGGGAATCTTTTCAACTCGGTCTGAAATGTTATTTCTGGTTTGCTGATCTTCATCTGCTGGTAAGCCTCTTTCAACACTTGGATGATCCAACTCCTGATTCTGTTTGTCAAATAAACTCTTTAAAATTTTCTCCTGGTCTTGTAATAATATCTCATTATCCTTCCCGACTCTTAACATTTATTCTTGTAATTGTTGTGTCGTGTTTAACAAGAAACCAATTTGATTCTGATATTCTTCAAGCAAACGACTAGTCTTTTGCTGTTGTTCTACACTTAATTGAACCCACATTTCTGGATTCATGACTGTTGGTGCTTGAGTTTCCTCTGGTTGCGACTGTGATGCTATAGCTCTTGTCATTATCACTCATTCTCTCTCTCTCTCTCTCTCTCTCTCTCTGTTCACTATTCACATACACAGTTTCACTGTTAGTAGACCCTGAGGGTCCCAGCGTAGCAACATAGCTCTGATACCACTTGTAACTTTCACTCCCAAATAATTACCATAAAAAAATAAAAAAAATTACTTACCATAATAATGTTCAATATAAAAATCATTTATAATAATATTGCAACACATAATACATATCTCTGTATGTTATTCGATTCACATATATTTATTATTAAGATATCATTAAATCACTGCACTGTCATTAAATTCGATCCATATTATTATTGTTATCATATCGTTTGTATCATAGTTGTGAATACTATGAAATCTTCGTGAATCATCGTGCAAACTTAGAGTGATATTTGTATATGCATTAAACAACAGTTCGCCAACCCCTATGCAAGCGTACAGCCTGTCTTGTCTCGGGATTCCAACAAGGGTTTGATGATTTGATAATCTATCAACTACAAGAATGTTAAAGTCGCATTGTTAAAACAAATCGGCTCTGATATGGAGTTTTATGGTAAATTAATTTGGAAATTGATTCTTCACTCCACTTGGCATTTTTACTGCTCCTCCGTGGAGATTGTCTCAACTCCAACCATTAATGGTTAGTACCGCGTAATACTCTCCATGACTCAGTTGTTATTGCATCGGATTCTGTATGATTTTTCTAGGGAAACTCCAGTAGACACTGCAGTTGGGCTGAGAGAGAAGGGTTTGTTTCAATGATTTATCGGCGGTTCCAGAGCTCGGCTCCTTCCTTGTGAGCTCCGCCTCAAACCCTTATAGGTTTTCTTTCTCCATTGTTCTGCAATCCTACTCTGTTATTCTTTGCCAATTTTATGTTTCCTACTAGCAGCGTTGTCTGCCGGCGCTTCTAGCTGAGTTTCATTACATTGTTTGTATTATACATAGATGTTTAACGCTGAATCACCAGGCCAGCTATGGCGGTTGCAAGGAGAAAGTGCCATGTGTGATCTTCAAAGGTAAAGGTTAGCTTTCCTTTTTTTTTATTTACCGCAGAGTTTAGCCTGGCCGACAGTACGTTCTTGTGTTTAGAGGTTTTAATCTTTTGAGTTTCATTTCTCTTGCAGAGCGGCCCAATGGGAGTATTTACCCCTTTTTTTTCATGTAACATTCTCACCAAGGATTTTTAGGGTTTTAATTTCTTTAACTCGTTACTGTTTTCTATGCAACAATAGTTAACTTCTTGTCTTTGATTGTTTGGGTGCAGGTTTGGTTCTAACCCGCCTTTCTTCAAACTGCAAGCTTTACCTTGGAATTATGAGGTGGTCGCCTCGACCACAGCTGATATTTCCACCGTTGCATGCCCAGGTACCCTAATGGTTCTTGATGGAAGGCCAAATTCCTAATTTTTCACTGTTGTTCCGGTTCTAGATTATAGTAATCGATCTTTTCGTATTAGAGAGTTATGTTAGAGATGAGGGTTTAAAACCCCATCCTAGGTTTTCAAACAACACTGTAATTACTTTGTATAATGACCTGTTAGGGTTTAACCCCAAGTTCTTTAATGGGGTTCAGGGCATATTGTTTTTAACTCTGAACTTGTCGTAGATGTATAAAAAAAAGAACTAATCTTACCTTGTGCGATTATTTTTGCTCTAATGTAGACTGTATACGTTGAACAGAAATGGACTTTTTGTTATTTTATTGGTAATGTATTCAATCTACGCCTTTTTAAGTTTACAAAGGGGTTTCTTGCCAATTCTCGGCATAGTTTATCCTGCATGTAAATATTTCTTAAAACTACCAGAGAAAAATTCTGGGTTTTCGTCTTTTAATGTTGAGGAATGATATAATGTTTGATTCTATGGTATGATTAACATATGACCTTAATCAGTTTTCTTTTCTGTCGATAAAATCAGTTTGTCTAGTCTTTCTAACGATGTAAACCAGCGCTCTTTCAGATGCTTGATTTACTCTCTTCTATCTTTTTATTATTCTATTTTCCTCTTTTCATTTCTTAGGTTTCTCCCTACGGTGTCCGGGCCACCGAAAGATTATGCCCGCGTTAGTTTGGGGTTACCAGCCACAGACGATATACCTCTGTTTTGGGTTTGTTCCGAGAACTAGGGTCAATAGTCCGTCGGCTCTATCCCCGGTTTCTGGTTAGTTTATTCTAGACATGCAGAATTTCATATGTGTTTTACCTTCATAGTACATCTTTCCATAACAGTAAAGATAGAATTACACCTGTGTAATCCACAGTAACAAGAAGATAAAACATGTATACTATTCATTACTTTTACATTGTTTACACGTCACATCCTATTTCAGTAACACTACTTGTTATGCTATCTCTATTGTACATTGTCCGTGATAATAGTTTTCAGTTCTCTGTTTCTTTCCACACAGCATATAGAGCTTTAGACCGTAACTCTATCATATTATGATAATAATAACTCTGTCATATTATTACTGTTCTAGTTCAATACTCGAGAGAGTAAGTTATTTACAGACTTCATTTCCTGTCTCAAGCATTTGTAAATCAATAAACACTTATTTACAGGCTTTCATATTTCAACAATCTCAACTGTAAAAACTGTAGAACATTCTTTCATCTTAATAGCAACCTGCTTAAAATTTCACAGTAATACTTATCTGGATTAAGTAGATTTAAGCTGTGGTACTCCCAACCATTCAAGGGAGGCTATGACGTCCTCCACTTGCCCCCTAGCTCCATAATTTGGACGGTGCCACGGGTTAATAGTGGAATAGTTCTTTTTTCTGTTATGACCTCTGGATGGCCTATCAAGTCAAATTTATAAAATCTTGGTTTTACAAGGGTTGCAGTGAGATATTTTCAACTGATCCCAACTAGCTCTAGAAAATACTCCCCTTTACCATTTTTCACAGAACCGCTACTCCTCCTCTGGGATTCAGCTTTATCCTCAGAGGAGTAGGTAACTGTTTTTTCAACTGTCCCCCAACCACCTCCTATTCTTGAAAACATTTTTACCATCAGCTTAAAAAAAAATATTTTCTTTCCATTATTTAATTTCTCCTAATTTAATAATTTAGCAAAATAAATTTGTTTTATCAACAGTAATTATTTAAGTTTTTCTTGCCAGATAAAGAAAATTAACAAATTGTCTTTAACTAGTTAGCACTAGTTAACTTAAATCAAGCTGTCACAACTCCCCCCCTGGAAGTAACACCGTCCCTTGTGTTTCAGCCCAGCTCTGCAAAGAGCTTCGGGTAAGCTTCCCGCATGAACTTCTTGTCCTCCCAAGTAGCTTCATATGGTCCGAAGTGCTTCCATTTCACTTTTACCTGGATGATTACTCGTTTGCGGAGTTCGATTTCTCTTCGGTCAAGTATGCATTGCGGCTTGACCAAAAAATCTTCGTCTGGTTCTACCTGAAAAAAAAAAAAATGTTTTCAAGTCAGTACACATCAATTTTGTTCAGAACTTCAAGTTAGGATTTTTATCTCTATCCTACCTGAATATTTTGCCAATGAATCACATGTTTTTCATCATGAACATATCGCTTCAACAAGGACACATGGAACACATTGTGAACTTGAATGTGGCTGGGTAAAGCCAACCGATAAGCTATTGGTCCTACCCTTTCCAATATTTGGAAAGGTCCACAGTATCTGGGAGATAATTTAGCACAAGAGGTCCACCTCAGGGTACTCCTCTTGGGCTTAATTCTCACGTAAACATGATCCCCCACCATGAATTCACGATAAGACCTTTTCTTATCTGCATAAGTCTTTTGTCAGTCTTGCGCAACCTTCAGATTCTGCCTTATTCTTTTTACCTCAGCTTCCATTTCAACCAACATTTTAGGTCCCAACATTAATTTTTGTCTCAGGACTGCTCCAGTTTATAAGTGTACGACATTTCCTACCATACAATGCCTCGAAGGGACTCATTTTCAGAGATTCCTGATACCCATTGTTATAAGAAAACTCAACAAGGTGCAAATAATCCTCCCACTTGGTTGGTTGCTGCATCACATACATGCGCAACATGTCTTCCAATACTTGGTTTACCCGCTCCGTTTTCCCATCAGTTTGAGGGTGATAGGCGGTGCTAAAATGTATTTGTGTTCCCAGACCGGAAAACAAAGTTTTCCAAAATGAGGATGTGAACTTAACATCCTGGTTTGAAATCACAGTCTTAGGTATGCCATGCAGCCTAAAGATTTCCTTCATAAATATATCAACAATCTGTACTGTCTTGTATGTAGACTGTACAGGTATAAAATGTGTAGATTTTCTTAATTTGTCTACCACTACCATGATTGAGTCATTCTGTCTTTTTGTTCGCGGTAAACTCGTGATGAAATCTAGGGAGATAACCTCCCACTTCCATTTAGGGATGGGTATGGGCTGTAATAGTCCCGCAGGATGCTAGTGCTCCACCTTTACCTGTTGACATTCCAAGCATTTTCTTAGATATTCAGCAATATTCTTACGCATGCCCAGCCAAAAATATACCTTTCTTATTGCAGTAAGCATTTTCTGATATCCTGGATGACCAGCGTAATTGCTGCGATGGAATTCATTCAGTACTAACTCCTTAAGATCTATACGATTAGGCACATAAATTTTTCCTCGGAAGGTCAGCACCTAATCTTCATTCTTTCCATACTCATATGTTTTGCCTTGCTTCTTATCTTCCTCCATTTTTTGCCACAAAAATTTGTATTCCGGATCTTTCTGTGCCTCTTCTTTTAACTGCTCCAAAAATTGGCTTTCTAGCTGATTATAGTATAATGCATAAATACCATGCAATTTTCTGCTCAACGCATCTGCCACTCGATTTTCCTTTCCCTTAACATGTTGTATTTCCATGTCAAATTCACTTAGAAAAGCATTCCATCTTGCTTGTCTAGAATTTAAATCTTCTTGCTTAAAATAATTAGTTAAGCTGCTATGGTCTGTTTTAATTACAAACCTATTACCAAGCAGGTAATGCCTCCACACCCGGAGAGCATGTACAACTGCTATCAGCTCCAAATCATAAGCAAAATATTTCTGTTCATGGTCCTTTAGTTTTCTAGACTCGTATGCCACCACTTTACCTTCCTGGGTTAAGATTTCTCCCACACCTTCTTTACTTGCATCAGTACATACTTCATAGTCTTTATCAGGGTCAACTACCCTCAAAACCGGTGCTGTAGTCAGAAGTTGTTTCAGCTTTTCAAAGCTGTTCTGACACTCATTTGTCCATTTGAAGAGTTTTCCCTTCTTCTGCAAAGATGTAATAGGAAAAGCAATTTTAGAAAATCCTTTTATAAATCTTCTATAATAAGCCGTTAATCCCATAAACGATCTAATATCGGCCACATTCTGGGGTACTCGCCATTCCATGATAGTTTTGATCTTTTCTGGATCAACAACAACTCCCTCAGCTGATATAACATGTCCCAGATATTGGATTTCTGTTTTAAAGAAATCGCATTTACTGAACTTAGCATAAAGCTGATGCTTTCTTAACATCTCCAAAAATATCCTCAAATGCTCTTTATGTTCCTCCTCACTTTTAGAATATATCATTATGTCATCTATGAAAATAAGTACAAAGTTATCCAAAAATTGATGAAAGATGCCATGCATCAACCTCATAAAGGTTGTTGGTGCATTCGTCAATCTGAAGGGTAGCACCACGAATTCATAGTGCCCATAGCGAGTACGAAATGTTGTCTTACAAATATCTTCATCTTTAATCCGAATCTGATGATATCCAGATCTTAAGTCTATCTTAGAGAACACCTTAGCCCTTCTTACTTGATCGAATAAGTCATCGATTCTTGGTAAGGGGTATTTGTTCTTAACAGTTAGCTTATTAAGCTGCTTGTAATCCATGCACATACGTAAGGTTCCGTCTTTCTTCTTAACAAATAGGACTGGTGCTCCCCATGGAGACACACTTGGACGGATATAGCCTTTGTCTAACAATTCTTGTAGCTGCATCTTCAGTTTTGTCAGTTCTGGTACACTCATTCTATAAGCAGCTCTTGACACCGGAGAGGCTCCTGGCAACAATTCTATGGTGAAGTCAATATCCCTCTTGGGTGGTAAACCAGGAATGTTTTCTGGAAAAACATCCAGAAATTCCTGTACTACAGGAATCTCTTCCATCATTGGTGCCTTTTCCTTGGAGTCTGTGTATCCCACTTGAATTGCATACATCTGACATCCTTTTCTGATACACTTACCCATTTGAGATATTTTTATTGGATGTAATTGCACAGGCTTTTTAATTCCTTGAATCTCTTTACGCGTGCCATCTTGCATTCTAAAATAAATGATCTTTTCCTTGCAGTCCACTAAGGTCCAGTGTCTTTCCAACCAATCCATACCCAATAACACATCATAAGACCCCAATGGTAAGATATTTAAATCTACTTGTAACTGTTGTTCTGCCACTTCCAATATATAGTTAGGAACTTTTGCAGTTACTTTTCGTTTTGCCCTGGTAGCTAACTGTACTAACCAAGAATTCTTAAATTTTTGTTCTTTTAATTTGGACATTTCCACTATTTTGGGACTTACGTAACTCAAAATTGCTCCAGGATCTACCAAAATTGAAACAGGTTTAGTTAGTAAAGTACCTTCTAATTCAATCATTGTGGGCTAAAAATCAGCCTGTCGGTCTTCCAAGGCTGCATTGATACGAGGTATGTTGCGCGCCACGTCCCCCACTGTAGATGCTTCCTGTAGATTTGTTACAGTTTTATTTATGTTTCGTTGTGGACAATTTTTATAATAATGAGCCTACCCATAGCCCCAACACTTTAGAGGAGGTTTAGTAATCTGTCCCTGCTCTGGCTTACTAGATGCTTCTATGGGTTTCTCTTCCACTAGCCATTTGGTTCTTTGATGATTCCTACCAAATTGCTTACTGGTAGAATTTCGTGCTGAGCCTTTAAAGTTGCCACTTTTACTGCTTTTATAATTGGAGCTATTTTTCTGACTTTTCTTTGGCTGCCAGCTTTTCCCCCCTTCACCCTTGGCCTTGGTCTGCTGATAGCACATTCGTGCTTTACGAATAGCTTCATCCATGGTCTGAGGATTAACAAATTCTATTCTTTCCCCCATATGAGTAGGTAGGCTACTTAAGAACCTCTGCACTTTGGCTTTTTCCTCTCGGAGGTAAGGAACGTAACGTAACAAGGAAGTGAATTTAGTGACATAATCATCCATGGTCATTTGTCCCAACCGAAGATCATGGAATTCCTTAGCTTTGTCATCATAAAACCTTTCTGTGAAGTACTTGTCTTTAAAGTATTACTGAAACAATTCCCAAGTAATATCTCGCTCATCAATGCTGCGTACATTTTTCACTTCTTCCCACCACAGAGTGGCCTTTTCCCGTAACTGGTATATAGCCAATCTAGCCTTCAGATTGCTACTGTATTCATATACCTGAAAGTACTTATTTATATTAGTTAACCAAGCTTCAGCTACCTCCTCTGCCTCACCGTCAAATGTTTGTGGTTTAATTTTACGGAATTCTCCCTGTAGTTCTACTTTCTGTATTTTAGTATCTTGCTGGTGAGACAGATTGCCTGAATCTGCCTCATTTTAATTTCTATTTTTTCTTCTCTGGGAGGGACTCTTTTCAACTCAGTCTGAAATGTTATTTCTGGTTTGCTGATCTTCATCTGCTGGTAAGCCTCTTTCAACACTTGGATGATCCAACTCCTGATTCTGTTTGTCAGATAAACTCTTTAAAATTTTCTCCTGGTCTTGTAATAATCTCTCATTATCCTTCCAGACTCTTAACATTTCTTCTTGTAATTGTTGTACCGTGTTTAACAAGAAACCAGTTTGATGCTGCTGTTCTTCAAGCAAACGACTGGTATTTTGCTGTTGTTCTACACTTAATTGAACCCACATTTCTGGATTCATGACTGTTGGTGCTTGAGTTTCCTCTGGTTGTGACTGTGATGCTATAGCTCTTGTCATTATCACTCGTTCTCTCTCTCTCTCTCTCTCTCTCTCTCTGTTCACTATTCACATACACAGCTTCACTGTTAGTAGACCCTGAGGGTCCCAGCGTAGCAACATAGCTCTGATACCATTTGTAACTTTCACTCCTAAATAATTACCATTAAAATAAAATAAAATTACTTACCATAATAATGTTCAATATAAAAATCATTTATAATAATATTGCAACAGACAATACATATCTTCGTATGTTATTCGATTCACATATATTTATTATTAAGATATCATTAAATCACTGCACTGTCATTAAATTTGATCCATATTATTATTGTTATCATATCATTTGTATCATAGTTGTGAATACTATGAAATCTTCGTGAATCATCGTGAAAACTTAGAGTGATATTTGTATATGCATTAAACAATAGTTTGCCAACCCCTATGCAAGCGTACAACCTATCTTGTCTCAGGATTCCAACAAGGGTTTGATGATTTGATAATCTATCAACTACAAGAATGTTAAAGTCGCATTGTTAAAACAAATCTGCTCTGATATGGAGTTTTATGGTAAATTAATTCGGAAATTGATTCCGCACTCCACTTGGAATTTTTACTGCTCCTCCATGGAGATTGTGTCAACTCCAACCATTAATGGTTAGTACCGCGTAATACTCTCCATGACTCAGATGTTATTGCATCGGATTCTGTATGATTTTTCGAGGGAAACTCCAGTAGACACTACAGTCGGGCTGAGAGAGAAGGGTTTGTTTCAATGATTTATCGACAGTTCCAGAGCTCGGCTCCTTCCTTGTGAGCTCCGCCTCAAACCCTTATAGGTTTTCCTTCTCCATCGTTCTGCAATCCTACTCTGTTATTCGTTGCCAATTTTATGTTTCCTACTAGCAGTGTTGTCCGCCGACGCTTCTAGTTGAGTTTCATTACATTGTTTGTATTATACATAGATGTTTAACGCTGAATCACCAGGCCAGCTATGGTGGCTGCAAGGAGAAAGTGCCATGTGTGATCTTCAAAGGTAAATGTTAGCTTTCCTTTTTTTTTTAATTTACTGCAGAGTTTAGCTTGGCCAACAGTTCGTTCTTGTGTTTAGAGGTTTTAATCTTCTGAGTTTCATTTCTCTTGCAGTGTAGCCCAATGGGAGTATTTACCCCCTTTTTTCAGGTAACATTCTCACCAAGGATTTTCAGGGTTTTAATTTCTTTAACTCGTTACTGTTTTCTATGCAACAATAGTTAACTTCCTATCTTTGACTGTTTGGGTGTAGGTTTGGTTCTAACCCGCCTTTCTTCAAACTTCAAGCTTTACCTTGGAATTATGAGGTGGTCACCTCGACCACAATTGATATTTCCACCAGTGCATGCCCAGGTACCCTAATGGTTCTTGATGGAAGGCCAAATTCCTAAGTTTTCACTGTTGTTCTGGTTCTAGATAATAGTAATCGATCTTTTCTTATTAGAGAGTTATGTTAGAGATGAGGGTTTAAAACCCCATCCTAGGTTTTCAAACAACACTGTAATTAATTTGTATAATGACCTGTTAGGGTTTAACCCCGAGTTCTTTAATGGGGTTCAGGGAATATTGTTTTTAACTCTGAACATGTCGTAGATGTATAAAAAAAAGAACTAAGCTTACCTTGTGCGATTATTTTTGCTCTAACATAGACTGTATACGTTGAACATAACTAGCCTTTTTGCTATTTTATTGGTAATGTATTCAATCTACGCCTTTTTAAGTTTACAAAGGGGTTTCTTGCCAATTCTCGGCGTAGTTTATCCTGCATGTAAATATTTCTTAAAACTACCAGAGAAAAATTCTGGGGTTTCGTATTTTAATGTTGAGGAATGATATAATGTTTTATTCTATGGTATGCTTACCATATGACCTTAATCAGTTTTCTTTTCTGTCGATAAAATCAGTTTGTCTAGTCTTACTAACAATGTAAATCGGAGCTCTTTCAGATGCTTGATTTACTGTCTTCTATCTTTTTATTATTCTATTCTCCTCATTTCATTTCGTAGGTTTCTCCCTACGGTGTTCGGGCCACCGAAAGATAATACCCGCGTTAGTTTGGGGTTACCAGCCACGGACGATATACCTCTGTTTTGGGTTTTTTCCCAGAACTAGGGTCAATAGTCCGTCGGCTCTATCCCCAGTTTATGGTTAGTTTATTCTAGACATGCATAATTTCATATGCGTTTTACCTTCATAGTACATCTTTCCATAACAGTAAAGATAGAATTACACCTGTGTAATCCACAGTAACAAGAAGATAAAACATGTATACTATTCATTAATTTTACATTGTTTACACGTCACATTCTATTTCAGTAGCATTACTTGTTATGCTATCTCTGTTGTCTATTGTCCGTTATAATAGTTTTCAGTTCTCTGTTTCTTTCCACACAGCATATAGAGCTTTAGACAGTAACTCTATCATATTATGATAATAATAACTCTGTCATATTATTACTATTCTAGTTCAATACTCGAGAGAGTAAGTTATTTACATACTTCATTTCCTGTCTCAAGCATTTGTAAATCAATAAACACTTATTTACAGGCTTTCATATTTCAACAATCTCAACTGTAAAAACTGTAGAACAATCTTTCATCTTAATAGCAACCTGCTTAAAATTTCACAATAATACTTATCTGGATTAAGTAGATTTAAGCTATGGTCCTCCCAACCATTCAAGGGAGGCTATGACCTCCTCCACTTCCCCCCTAGCTCCAGAATCTGGACGGTGCCACGGGTTAACAGTGGAATAGTTCCTTTTTCTGCTATGACCTCTGGATGGCCTATCCAGTCAAATTCAGAAAATCTTGGTTTTACAATGGTTGCAGTGAGATATTTTCAACTGATCCCAACCAGCTCTAGAAAATACTCCCCTTTACCATTTTTCACAGAACCCCTACTCCTCCTCTGGGATTCAACTTTATCCTAAGAGGAGTAGGTAACTGTTTTTCCAAGTGTCCCCCAACCACCTCCTATTCTTGAAAACATTTTTACCATTAGCTTAAAAAAAAAAAAGATTTTCTTTCCATTGTTTAATTTCTCCTAATTTAATAATTCAGCAAAATAAATTTGTTTTATCAACAGTAATTATTTAAGTTTTTCTTTCCAGATAAAAGAAAATTAACAAATTGTCTTTAACTAGTTAACACTAGTTAACTTAAATCAAGCTGTCACATTTTCCTTTTTTTGTCATAATGTATATTTATATAAAATAGAAAATATATAATAATATTAATTAATCTAACTTTGAAATAGATATTTTTACTTACATTTTTCCCCATTATTTTTTTACCTACATATCTATATATTTACAAAAATACTCTAAATATTTGTTATTTTCATAACTATCCTCAATCATATAAACATATTAAAAAATATAAATTATTATTTTTTAAACTATAAAATATTAAATATCTATTAAAAATAAGAGTTACCACTTAATAAATAATTATAATATATCTTACAATATTTAATTTAATAAAATTTAATAACAAATTAGATATAGCTAAAGAAATAATGTACAAAACATAAATTCAAAAAAATATCTGAGAGTATTCATATCCAAAATTGGCATACATGATCAACTTAATCATGACTTTTTCCTTTTTTTATCATACTCTATAATTATATAAAATAGAAGATATATAATAATATTAATTAATCTAATTTGGAAATAGATATTTTTACTTACTTTTTCCCCATTATTTTTTTACCTACATATCTATATATTTACAAAAATACTCTAAATATGTGTTATTTTTGTAACTATCCTAAATCAAATAAACATATTAAAAATATATATATTATTTTTCTGTAACTATAAAATATTAAATATGTATTAAAAACAAGGCTACAAGGTAGCTATTACCTGGCCCTTAATGTAAATATAGAAATGTTACAATTTGAGTTTGAGTATGTTTATGAGTAATTGTTTTCAGTGCCTTGTTAATTCACTTAGTAAGAACATATGGATAACACTTTAAGATTGGAATCTATCACGTTTAAAATGCTCAATCATAGATTAACTAATTATAAATAAATTATAGTTAAAAAAATAAGTTTTATTTACCTTAATTATAATTTAATACTTAATAAATATATATAGTAGATATTTATTTTGTTCAATCTGCCACTTCTCTTTAAATTATTTGTACTAATAGTTTGTTTATTTATTATTTTATACTATTATGTTTATTTATTATTTTATACTATTAAATATTGAACTGCAATTGCAAAATATTCTTAATTTATATAATTTTTATTAATGTAAATTTAGTAAATTATGATAAATAAATATAGTAAATTATTTTTTAAAATAAGTTTCCACTTAAATTATTATTATCAATAATTTTTTATAATATTTAGGTATGATAAAGTTCTTATAAATTTAATTTGCATGATATTTATACATCTTCTATACTATAAAAATTTACTTTTATTTTAAATAAATATTAAATTTTATTTTTAGTTCTTGCTATTTAGTTTAATTTAATTACTAATTTATTTTGTATTGTTATTATGTAATTAGTATTGGTTAAATGTAATTAATATTTAACTTATTTATTTATTTCAACTTAGCCATGTTCTAAAAAATTACTTAAAAAAATAATACATGTATTTATGAATTTAAAATTATGTACCATTAAGTAAAAGTAAGTTAATTATATAGTATATAAATTTTATTTTATTTTAAGAACGAGCTAAAATACGATGTAAAGTCATTTTAATACAATTCACATTTAAAAAAATATTAATTATAAAAATAATTAATATATGCATTAAATAATATTATTAACCATGGAAATTTAAGCTTAAATTATTATAGAAAATTTTGAATTGTAAATAGTTTTTTTTACTCTACCATGAGCTAATATTATATAGACAAAATTTATGCTATACTAGAACTAAAATTCAGTAATATATTTGCTACTCAATAATAAGCATACAAGTCAAATGCAAGGATTGTTGTGTTTTTGCTTGGTAAAATTGCTTTATTGATTGTAAGTTTAAAATGACATATAGAGTTTTCATATCTCACTTAGGAAAAAAAATACACTTTCTGGTTTGAGGATCTAATTATTCTAATGTGGTATTAAAAAAAAAGGTTAAAAAATTGGGTAATAGATTTTAGTGTTGAGTTTATAAATTTTTAATCAATAAAATTAAAAAATATATAAAATAATATAATTTTCAACTTTAGCTTGTAGTTGTATTATTAACTTTCACTTGTAGTTGTATTATTATATGTAAACATAACTTCATCATGTGTACAAAAAATTAAATCGCTAAAATGATATGTTGGTAGTCCATTTCCATTTTGCTAGACGTCTTTGAATTTGGTTTAGGGGAATGAACCGACACTTTAGGGTTTGACATCTCTACAAAATAAGAAGCACTAGAAGAACATTGTATATGTTCATATTAGTAGAACATATATCTACTTAGCATAGTTTGTTTGCAAAATACACACAAATACTAATGAGATATGATTCTAGGTTACAATGTTACAATTTTTTTTATTTTTTTATTTTTTTTAATTATTATTTTAGCTTTCAAATATGTGTTTCTTATGAGTTGAGAAAGATTACAATGTGTATTTTTGTGGTTAGCAAAAATATAATTATAATTATATTAGAATTAATATAAAAATTAATTTATTATATATTAAAAAAAATGCAAATATCTTGATATTTAATAAATATAAATATCCGCTTATTCATTAACTATGCTTTGATTAAAATTAATTACATGTGTTATTTTAACGTTGAAAGATACTTAGTGGCAAAGGAAATGAAATCAACCAATAACAAACTATATATTTAGAAAATTTATTTTTATTAACTGAATCTTATATATTATACCTCAAATCCATTTAACTTATACTCAAACATATAAATCTTTATTCATAGGTCACACATGTCACTGTGATATATAGTATTACGAATCCATTTAACTTATACTTAAACATATAAATTTTTATTTATAGGTCACACACGTTACTGTGACATATAGCATTATGTTTGGAAATACTAGCCTGTGTCGTATAGCAAAATTAACAATAAAACATTTGGGCCTTTGTAATATTAACTTTGGTTATGTGTCAAAACTTTTTGGGAAGTCACCTTTGCCGCGAGGCAGGGCTCGAACGACCGAGGTCTTTTGTCATTGTCGTACATGAGTATACTCCCATTTTGGTACCAACGTACGCCACATTGTCATTTGTTCCAAGCCAACTGATACGACCTTGCTAGAAAACAATGCTTATCCAGGTTCTCGTGGCACATGCTATAAATGGATTGTACTTTTAGCACAATTTACAAAGCATTTTCCAATAACATGTTCAAAGTATGGACCAATAAGAAATCAGAAAAATAAATTTAAATAATTTAAATAAATAAACAATAAATTTTTTTAATGTTTAACTATGGAAAATTAAAAAAAAAATTGCAAATAGAGAAATTAATGTCAACATCACAAAAAACCCAATGCATAATACCTGTTGGGGGCAGGTACAATAAGAACTACCACTTAATAAATATTAATTATAATATATTTTACCATATTTAATTTAATAAAATTTAATAACAAATTAGATATAGCAAAAGAAATAATGTACAAAAGATAAATTCAAATAAATATTTGAGAGCATTTATATCCAAATTTGCCATACATGATCAACTTGATCATGATTTTTTATTTTTTATTTTTTATTATTATTTTTTAATCATATTTTATATTTATATAAAATAGCAAATATATAATAATATTTAATTAATATAATTTGGAAATAGATATTTTTATTTACATTTTTTCCATTATTTTTTTATCTATATATTTACAAAAATATTCTAAATATTTGTTATTTTTGTAACTATTCTAAATCATATAAAAATATATATATGATTTTTCTTTAACTATAAAATATTAATTTTAAAAATTTTTAATTAATAAAATATAATTTTAAATTTCAATTTATGTTAAAATTATAAGGATGTCATAAATTACTTTATAAGTTATTTATGTTAAAATTATTTTCAATGTATATTAAAAGATCGTAGATAAAAATGATAACAAATTATTATATAAACTACCCAAAAAACATTGGAATCTTAATGGAAAACTAAACTAAACTTAAAAAGCATTGGATTCTTAAAGGAAAAAAAATAAAAAAAATAAAAAAAATTAAATTAAATTAAAATTTAAAAAACTATTTAATTGATTATTTAAACAACCATAAAACACGAAAGATGAGAACCCAAAAAAATAGCTAAACTAAACCAAAACCGTAACTCCGTATAAGTATTAATTCATGTTGGGGAGTCTAGGCTATAAGTACAAAAACATTACCTTTCCATTTATCAAATTCTCGAGTGGATTGGGAAAGTGGATTTTGGGTATGAGATGGATATCTTTATATATAAAGACAACGACGATTTGATAGAATGAAGAGAAAATTATTCTAGCTTCATATTCTAATTCTACAATCGAAAATAGAGAAAATTATTCTAGCTTCATATTCTAACTCTACAATCGAAAATATGCTTTCAAAGGGACAAGAAGCAATTACATGCATAGGGAGTCATGGGTATAACTATTAATGAAAATTTTGATTCTTTATTTTGTCAATAACTTTGTGGAAGTTCGTTAAGGAGACAAATAAGTGGAATAATAGCAAACTGGTAATAAATCAAGGAAACAAGAAAACGTCTACGTGATAAATAAAAACTCATATTCAAGAAAACAAAATCATAAATAAAAACGGTCAAGGAATAGCAAGCAAAGGTGATCGTTGATATAGCCATTTATTAAGTTCTTGATTCTTTGTTTTAAGACAACCTTAAATGAGACAAATGAGTCCTTAATATTACAAAGAATTTATGAATAACAATATGAATGTTAATAATCAATATAGAAGGAAAACACATGGGAACCAAAAAAAACGAAAACAGGAAGAATGTGAACAGGAGCCATTTTTAATATGTATACACACCATTCATAAGCCTTAAACATTTGAGATCATACGTGTGTCACCAAACGTCTCAGCTCTCGATTACACTCTTCCACAACTTTCACTAAAATGGAATTGAAATTGTAATAAACATAAACAATTTATGAGTCGAATCAATCAAGAAAGAAGCCTTTATGAGTCGATTCAATCTTTCCTGTATGAATCCTCTATGGGTGGATTAAATCAAGAAAGCATAGGGAGACCTGCAAGATAAAAACAACACATAAAGCATGAAAACAAAGCAGAGCAAAATCTGATACATCTAAATGCATCAATCACCTTTAATAAACAGATAGCCATAAAGCAGGTAAGGTCTGGAATGAAATTTTGTATACACAACCAATGTCTAGACTTGCTTGCTTACACCTGTAGCTGGCTCTGTGATCAGAGGCTCAGTATTTAGCTAAAAAATGAAAGTGATCATAAATGCTCTAAACCAGAACGACCGGATAGAGCTCATCACCAGGATTCCAACTCAACTCGTTTCATCAAAATCTGAGTTCGTATGAGTAAGTTATGCTTTGTTGTTTGTTTTCTCAAATAAGTAAAAGATGCGCAGAACAGTGACAGACTTATGACTTGGCAGTCTAGTCAGCAACTCAAGAATCTTCAGGGAATATTCTCTAGATTTCAGCCAGTGACACGATGACAAGTGTCACAATAAGATTTTCCAATGTTGCATGGGAAGTTGAATTTTTTCCTCCTAATCCTAAGTTTGAAATTACCTCTATGGTGGATTATTATTTTAATGGTGACTTTTAGGCCAATGGACAAGGGCCACGTGGCGCAGTCGGAGGCTGCCACATGCCCTCCCCCATGGCAAGGTTGGATGGCATTGTTATATATGAAGGTCGAATGCAAATATCAATGGCACAATTATTTTATATACCAAGGTTGAATCAAAGGTTTGAACCATAGTCATGGGGTGCATACATATATTATTCACAACACATTGCATATATCAACATATATTTATATCCAACTTTCAAGACCTATGGTTCGTTTACCAAAATGTTATGACCGGAGGGGTGGAGGTTGGGGTCAACCTTGCGACCTCCCCCAAACTAACGCTAGCGCCAACCATTGCACCATACCATGAGTTCCTTAACCATATGGGACTCTGCCACTATTTGAATTAACACTACTCTAGAGATGGGGGTTTGGAGGGGGCCAACCCCCTCCCACATGTGTCCGAAGTGCTCAAGACCTAGGGCCAATATCATTCCAGCGGGAGTTTAAAAAAATGGAATTAAGCCATATTATTATCCACTAATCCGTGGATTAGTCATGCTAATATGAAATCAGTTATAAAACGTGCTTTGTGCTAAACTTTGCATTAAGCCCACTTTAATCCTCGCTTATCTCTAATTCATTGCGGGTTTATCCTGGCAAAGCTTTTTTCGGACCCGCCAAATGCAGGGAATCTCCATTTTTAGTGGAGTTAACTGGCGGACTTCCAGATTTAGTGGAGAGAAACTAGGAAAATTTGATTTTGCCATAATTGAGGAAATTTTCGACCAATTTTGGCTTAGGAAGAGTCATTCTTGGTATATTTTGATGTTTTGGAGCCATTGGAGTAGGTTGCAGAGGCAACAGGATACTGTAAACAACACTTTTTCACAATTGAAGCTAATACAAAGGCCCAAGCTATGAAGTTGAACCAAGGAGATGTAGCTTAGGAGCGGTGAACTCCTTCATCAAAAACATGTATATTTGAATCTGTTATTTGTGCTTGCTGTGTTTTTATATGTTGTTGTTCAACATTGAGTTTCCATGCTTTTATGTTCATGAAATACACCTAATTTCATCAAGTTTATTGAATTGTCAATCATAAGCACATGTTTAAACCCTTGTATAAGAAGCAAACCAAAGCAATTTCATGTTAATTTTGAAACCGATATTGGCACAACATTAACTAACAATAAATTTCAGATCAAGTTGGTATCAGAGCACAAGGTTTCTAAATGTTATTCACTTGCTTTGCTTGAGATTATGCAAGAAGGATTTTAATAGTTACAATTTTGTGATGCTTACAAGGTTGAAGTTTCAGAGAGGAGAAGGGAAGTTATTGGTTGTTAGTCGTGAGATTAGGACAAGAAGAAAGAGAGTTGAGAGAGCATCATCTTCACCCAAAGTTCCACTCAAAGCTGCACTTGAAGCACCTCAAGTTCTATCTCCAGCAGTTGATATTGAAAAGGTACAAATTGCACAAGAATCTGAGGTGATTGAAAAGGTACAAGCATCAGAAGTTGAGCTTGAATCCTTAGCCATTATGTCAGGTGTTGGAGAGACTCATGGAAATTCAGAAGAAGAAGATTTCAAGCGAGACTTCAAGGACATTCAAAGAATGGTTAAAATCATGTTTAATGCATTCACTGCAAAAATAGAAGGAGAAGGTTCTAAGCCTCCACATGGAGAAGGATCTTTAGATGGTAAGAAGGATGAAGAGAATTGTTTGAAAGGTAGTGGAGGAAAGCCACCTCCATCTCCACCATCCTCATCCTTATCATCTTCATCTTCCACTTCCACCACAAAAACCACCCACACTCATTCAAAAATACCAAAAGGAAAAACTCCATTACTCAAGTTGGACATGAAGTTTGAACTTCCCATGTACAATGGTGAGGTAAATGCAGAGAAGTTAGACAATTGGATTTGTCAATTGGAAGTATACTACAGAATTCAGAATCTGCAAGAGGGCGACATAAAGATCCAGTTGGCTTCATTAAGGGTAGAAGGAGTAGCACTAGTTTGGTGGGAGGAAAAGACTAAAGAGGAAATGTGAATTCATGGTAAGATGTCAATTTCTTGGGTTGAATTCATTTCTTCCATTAAAAGACAGTTTTATCCATTAGCTTATATGCAAAAAGAAATAACGATTTGGCAAAACTTTAGGCAACTCAAAGGCCAAACTGTTCAAGATTACACCCAGGAGTTTAGAAAGAGGGCTTTGTTGTTGGGAATAAAATTGAATTCACAAGACACACTCTTGAAATGCATTGGGGGTTTACATTCCTACTTGAAACATATTATCCTTATGTTTAACCCGAACAGCTTAGATGAAGTATGTGTTGATTTATGGTAGCATCAGATATGGTCTAGCCTTGTAACTTTGTATATGGGCTAAGACACACGTATTCCATAATACCCAAAAAGGATTTTGGAAAATTCCACTTAGTGATGGTTTAATTAAATTAATTAATCATTTTTTAATGTTTTCCTAAGTCTAAACTTAGGGAAATCAATTAATTAAAGGGTATTAATTAAACTAAGTGTGAACCTTCTAGAAAAAGTCATGGATCACCTCCAAGTTAATCCTAGCCCTTGATTATGTTTTAATCTGGGCCATTGAAAGGTCAACGAAGGATTATAAGAAGGAGGGTGAGGGGCCTATGGAAAACACATTAGACGGAGAAAGAATCAAGAGATCGATTTCTTCAGCCGAAGGAAGAATCGAAGTGATTCTCGATTGTAGAGAGGGGAAGGTGAAATCTCCAGGAGGGAGAATTTCTGAAGGAGAAAGAGTAAAGGAAGAGAAGAGAGAGGGGAGCCATAGCAGCAACGCAGAGAGGGCCAAGCAGCAGTTACGCTGGGCCAGCGTAGAGAAACAGGGAGTTTCGATTTCTGTTGGTGGAGGCAGCTGAGGGTTTATCCAATTTCTAGAGGTAATTTTAGGAAGTGGAAATCACTATAGTCTCGGGCAGCAGTCAGCATAGAGGCAACCAAAACAAGTAGCAACAGTAGTGATGCAGTGACAGTGTGAGGGACACAGTCACTGTGCAGAATTCACGCAGAGAAACTCAGTGTGGGTGTAGGTCAGTGCCGGAACTTCGTGGTGATGTGAGATTTGTCTCACTAAGCCTACTCTCATCATATTTCTTTAGGTGATTGATTGATATTTACAATCCCATATTTGTATTCAGAATTTCTGCATAATAAAGAAACCCTCATATCTGTTGCACCGGTTTTCCCACATTGTGTTTTTCTAGGGAAAATTGTCCAAAAATAACGGTGTTTATGTGTGATTACTTGTGTTATTTCTTGTATATTTTTAATTGATCATGAATTCTGCAACATATTTTATTTCCGTATTTAACACAACTAAATGTTAAATAATTGTGATTGAGAAGACAATAGAAGAAATATAATAAGTAGCTGTAGTAGAATTCTACATTATAGAATTTTCACATGGTATCAGAGTTGTCAAAACCAAAGGAAGCAGGGTCAGAAAAAGGACTGCGTAATCCAGAAGCTTCAGAGGGGACGTAGCACAGAGAAAATAAAGCACAGATAAGTATGGCAGACTTAGATGTTTTATCCTCTAGGTTAAAAGAGGATGGTGCATGCTTGTCAAGTTCAACATCTGCAGGAATTTGGTATATCGATAGCGGGGCTTCAGCTCATATGACTGGAGTACGAGAATATTTCTCAAGCTATAGGGAAGAGTAGATGAACTTCCAAATCACTATGGGGAATAGCATGAAATTCACTCCAATTGGGAGAGGATTCGTAGTGTTTCAGACAGAATCTGGAACCAATGTCAAGGTCACGATGTACTACATGTGCCGAGGCTTGGGATGAATTTAATATCAATATCCCAGTTGCAGGACAAAGGGTATGACATACACTTTATCGAGAAGAAGGTATATGTTAAGCACCCAAGTTGGATGCAAACAAAGCAAATCAAAGTTAGAAGCAACAGACTATACAGGTTGCAGCTTGAATCTCCGATGGCACTAATCAGTAGTAGTCTTGATGACAAGAAAGGGTTGAATAAACTTTGGCATAGAAGAATGGGGCACTTGCACCATGTTGCATTGAAGATGTTCAGAGAAACAATTGATGGGACACTTGTTCTCAGCACGGAGCATAATGATGTATGCCGAGGATGTGCACTTGGGAAGTACGCTAAGGCATCCTTTCCCAGAAGTGAAAACCGAGCAGCAAACATATTAGAACTGATACACTCAGAAATTTGTGGACCGATGTCCACTAATGCTCTCAAGGGTGGGAAATATTTTTTCACATTCATCGATGACCACTCCAGGAAAACCTGGATTTACTTCCTTAAGACAAAAGATGAAGTCTTTGAAAAGTTCAAAGGATTCAAGGCTCTTGTTGAAAATATGATGGGGAAGAAAATCAAGACATTGCGTTCAGATAATGGTGGATAATACATAGATGGAGATTTCATAGATCTCTATGCAAAGGAGGGCATCAGGAGGGAGTGGAATGTCCAATACAATCCCGAACAGAATTGTGTGGTAGAACGAAAGAACAAGACAATTGTAGGAGCAACAAAGGCCGTGTTATTTGACCTTGATTTACCCAGATATTTATGGGTTGAAGCCTGAAACACGGCAGTGTATATCCAGAACATGACTCCTCATAGAGCATTGAGGAAGAAGACTCCTGAAGAGTTTTTCACAGGCAAGAAACCGGAGGTAGGGTATCTTCGGATATTTGGTAGCATGGCATATTGTCATATACCAAGCGAGAAGAGAAGCAAGCTTGATCAAACTGCAAAAAAGGGGTATCTTGTAGGATACAGTGAAACCTCCAAGGCATATATGATCTATATTCCTGGCAGTAGAAAGGTTGTGATAAGACACGATGTTAAGTGTTATGCGGATAAATCATTCTTGCAGACAAGAAACATCTCCCTAGTATCACAAGGATATCTAGAAACAAACAAGACAAATGTAAACTACTTTCTCTAGATTACATATGATTAAGAATTTTCTATGATGAAGAAAGGACCTACCTATGGTCCAATGCTAGTTGAATTATTCTTTCTCGTCGCTAAAAACAGTCACCTCTCAAGATATGCAAACAAAGACATGGAAGAGAATCAAAAGCACCTGCAACATATACTAATTCACAAATCACAAATATATCTTAATGATCAAGGAATTTAAGAAATAAGTCATTCAAGTAAACACATAAACAACTTATTGAGAAAACAGGATCGAATTGTATTATATTTAAATAAAAGAAGGAATCTTACAACCGCATTCGTCTTGATGTCGTACAGATCCTTCCGGGGTCCGAAACAAGCGTTTTTCTTTGGTCTGACAAGCCCTTCCACTCTTTGAACCAGCCCAACTACGAGTATGTAATCGTTCTCGCAACTAGAAAAAAGAGTATGTTTCTTCAGCAATTCCCTTTTATATCGTAGCTACTAAGTACAAAGCAAGTACTAAGTGTATACAAAATGGATAGAGAAGTTTTACATATATCAGCATGTACCCTTGAAACTGAACCAAAGCTTCAATTTATAGGAGAAGGAAAGTGGTTACAACTCCAAAATGGAAGGGATAGAGTCCTCTTATCAAGGGATTAAGTTCCAAAGACCAAGGAATAGGCTCCTTTTATGAAGGAATGAATGTTCATGAATGGAGGGAGTGAGGCTTCGACTGGATAACGCCTTATAGAAGCTTCTAGTTGGGAGAATATTCAACTAGTTGGGCTTCTAGAACTTACTTTTTCTTCCATTTTACCTTTTACGGGGGTCCGCAGTTTTAATACATAAAACGTGCAGTAGGTACTGCAGCTTTTCTTTACAAAAGGTGCGGTACCGCAAGTAATGGCTAGGAAAAGTGCGTAACAAGTATTTTTATGATTTTTACAAGCTTTTCTCAAAATCCAGGACTTGGTTTAGGAACTTTAGGGTTGTAAACTTCTAAGGGAGCATTATATAGGTATTGATGAACCCATATAGATAGTAAAATGTTACGGTGACAAAATAATGTGTAACAGATTTCCCCCTAAAGCGCGAAGTCTGAGATAATTCGAAGAGTGAAGTGCTTTATCATTCCAAGGATTTGCTTGTGGACACCGATTGGAACTTGTAAAAACATTCAATGCAAACATATATATAGATATCATCGTTGAGGTAGGCATTCCCATACTCAGAACAACAACTAACTAAATCAAAACTTAACTAAAATGTTCTGATATAGAAATGATTTTAATATTACATCAATAGTAGACACAGTATGGACGCAACCATCTGTTATGAATAGTCTACTGCATAATGAATAATAAAACTCCTCGCAGCCTGGATGGTGGAAACTAGATCCAGGGTCTTGATTTTTGCTACCCGAACTAGTACGATTCTATCCATGCAATTGATTGTGTCGAAGTCGAACATGGTAGAAATGACTTGATTACCAGTCAATGATGTGAACTTTTAACAAGCGTGAGAGATACCACCAATAATGAAAATTGATCTCAAAGTACTCAGTACAATCCATGAAGTGTGAATAAATGATCTGAAGTCGAACATCTCACAGAATCATTCGATCGAAGGTCAATGATGCAACCTATCGTCGAAGGCGAGAAACCTGCCATTAAGGCATGCAGATTCCAAGGTACTGAAGGATTCTAGATCAACTTCCTAGATGATATGATGTCGTTGATAGAAAGTGACCCATCGTAGGAAAGCCCACAACACGAAACCATTAGATCAATTTTTGTAGAAATACTTTGCAAGAACTGACTCAGGGATGGTCAACGCGAATGGAGACATATGTTTGCAAATGAATGGTTTGTTTGAACTGTACTCTTGAACACATAACAACACTGCAGATGATTTGGTGACAATTTACCTAGAGCTAATACCCAGAAACCGGCTGAAGACTTTCAATATGGTTTGATTAACTGATAGGCAAAGGATTTTCCCAACCCAGGTGGAACTATGACAAAAAACATCATGTTCGAAAGTGGTATACTGCTTTTAAACAAAGTTTAACAACTGGATCCATTTTCTCTCTTTTTCTCCCACCATTTCTGGCAAGTACCTCTTTATTTTTGACAAGCTTGAGGAGGATAACATTTGCTTGTTTGTGTAAGCTCATCCTTCGGATGAGTCCAACTTAGTTTAAAAATCGAACCCTAAGAAGGAGTGGTTCGTTCCTATTTGTAATTTACAGGTTCTTTACTATTTAGTTTTAACGAGTTCAATATAGGAGAAACTCGGTGTTTTTCAATTTTAGGGAGTCAGAAGAAAAACTTAAGGAAACTCCGTGGGTGTACTTTTTCGTAAATTTAGTCTCTCAAACCCGAAAAAGGATAAAATAATATAAGAGAGAACTCTATTGACCATGATTAGTCAACGTATAACTTTTTCGTAAATAGTCCATTTCAGTCCGGAAAAGGGGTAAACTTATACTGAAGGGACGACTATTCATTTCCTTTAACGAGTTCGAATAGTCAAGTACTCGACAATCTTTTCATGTTTAGAGAGTCTGAAAAGGGCTTAAAAGAGAACTCCAGGGTTTCGCCTTTTCGTAATTTTCAAGAGCCCGAAAAGGTGATAAAAGTGTACTCAGCATTTTCGCTTTTTCGTAAGTTTTATCGAGTTCGAAAAAGGGATAAAAATGTACTCATTGTTTTCGCTTTTTTGTAAGTTTTAATGAGTTCGAAAAAGGGATAAAAATGTACTCATGGCCGAATTTCAATTTAATTTACGAGCAGGAAAAGACAGAAAGAACTCGGCATTTTCATGTGTTTTACGAGAATGAAAAGTATCAAAAGAAGCTCGAGATTTTCATGAGTTTAACGAGTCTTGAAAATAATAACCGAAATCGACTTAAGATAGGTTTCATTTTTACAAAAGCTTGAAACAGAGAAAAACTATGCTTTAGAGTGGTTTCATTTTTACACAAACTTGAAATGTAGGAAAACTGTGCTTAAGAGATGTTTGTTTAATTTTTACACAAGCTTGAAACAAAGGAAAAATCATGCTTGAGATAAGTTTTAAAGCCCCCCAAGCGTAACTTGCTAGAGCGCATGCCCCCCAAGCTTCATTGCATTCAACTAAGTAGACTACTGGTTACTAATAGGTGGATGTAATGAAGGTTCATTAACGAGATCAGATGAAAGACTCGACTTAACACTTACGAGATCTATTCAAAGACTCGACTCAGTTAGGAGAGGATTTGTTTCATTTTTTTAACGAGCTTGACACAGGAAAAGAATTATGCTCATGAGCTGATTCATTTTTTAACGAGGTTGACACAGTAACAGGAACTACCCTCTGGGATCTCTGTTTCATTTTTTAAACGAAGTTGACACATGAAAAGAACTATCCTCATAATTTATCAATCTACTCTCTATAATCTAACTACATAACCTACTGATTCATTTTTTAATGAGGTTGACACAGGAAAAGAACTGTCCTCATGGGTCTGTTTCATTTTTTAATGAGGTTGACACAGTAAAAGAACTGTCCTCATATCTACTCTCTACAATCTACCTACATAACCTACTGATTCATTTTTTAATGAGGTTGACACAGGAAAAGAACTATCCTCAAAATGAACTGATTCATTTTTTAACGAGGTTAACACAATTAAAAGGAACTCTCCTCATGGCCGACTGATTCATTTTTTAACGAGGTTGACACAGTAAAAGGAACCATCCTCTTGAACTACTGATTCATTTTTTAACGAGGTTGACACATTAAAAGGAACTTTCCTCTTGACCCACTGATTCATTTTTTAACGAGGTTGACACAGTAAAAGGAACTTTCTTCTTAACCCACTGATTCATTTTTTAACGAGGTTGACATAGTAAAAGGAACTTTCCTGCTTAACCACTGATTCATTTTTTAACGAGGTTGACACGATAAAAGGAACTTTCCTCTTTAACCACTGAGTCATTTTTTAACGAGGTTGACACAGTAAAAAGAAACTTTCCTCTTGGGCACTTGTTTCATTTTTTAACAAGGTTGACATAGTAAAAGGAACTCTCCTCATACCTGATTCATTTTTTAACGAGGTTGAAAAAGTAACAGGAACCATCCTCATTATTCACTGATTCATTTTTTAACGAGGTTGACACAGTAAAAGGAACTTTCCTCTTTAAGTGACCTTGTCATAGCTTCCAACTGGAAGAAAAACATGACAAGGGATAGATCTCGATCATGGCTTCCAAAAGGTCTTCATCAGATGGAAGAACAATTATCTGGAAGGAACACATGTCAAGGGACTCAAAAGGGATAGGAACATCGTGTTCAAATAATCCCATAGAGTTTTCCATGTCAATTACCAGATCTAAGTCAAAGGAAGTTAAGCAAACAGTGAGAGGCTCGCTTGCATCGGTAACTGAAAAAATGGGACTGGTTGCCACATAATTAACCCGTGGCGGGGTAGATACCACTTTAGTATAAGGAACATTTAGGGGTGTCGGATTATTGGTAGTCGAATCAAGACTAGTGAATGAAATTTGGTCAACAGTCAAAATGTTTCCATTGTGAGGGAAAGACATCACGCGAAAGAGCGTCGATACGACAGTTTTCATTACATAGACATAGTCTCGCCCAAGGAGTAAATTGAAATCCAAGGGGCCTCGGACTACCATAAGATCAATACAGACAATTTTACCTTCCAAGGTAATAGGAAAATTAGGAAGGATCCCTAAAGGTTCACTAATGGTTCTGTTAAAAGCTGACAGATTCTACGTAACAGGCACAAGCTGAGGGGAACCCAAAGCTTTCCAAGCAGTTGAGGATAAAATACTAACAGAAGCACCTTCATCTACATGTGTGCGGCGTACATTCGTACCACAAGCCTTCACAATGATTTGGAAAGGGATGGAAGAAGGAAGACGAGGTTCTGTCAGTCTATTCCAATCAAAGGAAAAAACCTATGTACTTGGAGGGGGTTCTATAGGAACAAGTGAAATTCCCCCTGGCATAGAAGAATCTGATGTAACAAGAAGAACCTGGGCGGTATGAATTTCACTCTCTATAGGGAGAGTGGGATCGACCGAATGTGAATCGAGTCAACCACTTGATCAACTAATGGATCATCAACCTGAGTGATATCAGTTTCACTCTCCAATGGAAGAGTGGTATTGACTAAACTTGGAATTAGATCAATCACTCTGTCAGTTGACGGTAGGTTGGGAGAAAGTTGACGGTAACCGGTTGGAATTTTTTGCTGTGGAACAGTAAGGTTTTCCAACAATTTTGAGGCTTCATCCATGTGAGGGAAAATGTGTGTTTGATGACTCCCTTTGCATAACCTACACGGAAACCTAACTTTACCCTTTTTCCCAGGAACCTGACTATCACTGGTTGATGGATCAACATTTTGTTGATGGGATTTTTCTGACCATACTTCCAAGACCTTAGGAATACCAGGACAATTGATAAGGAAGTGGTCACCCTTACAAAGCTTGCAAGGGAATTTGGGTTTACGATGCATGTTGGAGGTTTCCTCAACACTACTAACACTTACAGCCATGGTTGACTGGTTGAATTCTTCCTTATCTTGCTTCTTCTTCTTCTTCCCTTTCTTCTTCTTCTTAGCCACCTAGTTACTAGCGTCAAGGCTTTTACCAAGCGAAGAGGAAGAAATGGAGGAAGAAATATTGGGCGAAGAAGGTAAAGGGTCAACATGAGGTTGGTGATGTTGAGACGGTGAACTCTGTTGAGGTAAAGCATCCGGTTGAGGTGGAACAATTAGAGTATTCAGGGCCAACGAAGTTGAAAATAACCATATAGGTAAACCTATTGTAAATCTAGGTAATGACAATGTAGCCACATAAGGAGGACCAACATTTCCAAAGCAAGGAAAAGTACTAGGATTCTCGTTAAGAGGGGTTCCTTGGTTGGTAAATTCCGAAACAGTTGCCATTAGATTCAACTTCAGTGAATTTTATTAATAGTTTAAAACTAAAATTAACAATTCACAATTCACACCTATGGTCTCTAAAAAGTAAAAACAAACAAATGAACACGCGATAACAAATATAGGAGTCAAACCACACCCAAACGATAGATTCCCGCACTAAAAACACTAGTTGGTGATGAAATCCAACATCGTAGAATTTTAATGTAGAAATGGCAGTTGGAACAGTTACCCCGATAACCTGCGTAATGAAATAGACCAGTGCAAGTTTCTTCACTTAACCCATCTCGAGTGAAGATAACCCTCCGGAGAGTCCAAGTGAGTCTAGCTGACGTCTGCTCCAGGTGCAGTGGGATCTTCCCTCCACCGTCAAATTGGGAAGGAATCCTAAAGTTGATGGCCACTAAGGTCACCAACAGGAACAAATATACCTGGGGGAACAGTCTACGATCTGATACACATGCAAGGGTAGAGTAACAAAGCTCAATCCCATTGAAGGCTCCTTGACATAATCCAAGGTTTACCGAAAAGTGACCCCAGGCTCCTCGACAATGGTCAATCCGAGGTTTACCGTTGTTAATATGTGTATATCTTCTATCGTTCCCAATGAGGAAGGATTGATTACCTCACTGGTTCAGATATGATCTCGTGCTTGACTCCTTTAGGAGGAGCTTCCCAGAGCATACATGCAACAATTGGAATTTTCCTACCGCAAGTTGCTACTGTTTGTTTACTTGCTTTGGAAAGTTAACTATGACCTATTCCAAAGCACTAATTGTGAGCTAGATTGGTTGAAAGAGCCCTAAAAATTTAAAAATTACTAGATGAATTTTATTAAGCGCTGTGTTATTTAGGTTGTTATTACTCAAAGGGTAAATGGATACGAAACCAATGGTGTTATGGCCCGACCCAAAACTGAATGCAATCGAATGTGATAATGTAATCTTTTCAATTCGATGAATCCTAACTAAAGTAAGGAGAGAGTTTCCATTCACTTCCAACAATGCAAAAAATTAATCAATAAGAGAAAATATAAAAAATTCTCTAATGCACTAATTTCATTAAGAAAAACTAATGCTAATCAATTCCAATTTTTATTTTTATTTTTATGTTTTAAAACAAGCATAAAAACAAGTAAATTAAAATCAAAGAAAACTGATCTAAATCTACGATTGATTTTTTCAGAATGTAAACTATGCAATTGTAATATATGCACAATTCACTTTGAAAAGTATGCAAATGTAATCTATGCACATTTTTCATTCATATTCCGAAATTGAGAATTCTAATTATGCAAATGTGATCTATGCAAGAGAATTCTCAAACACAAGATGATTCTAATGTAATCTAAGAACCAATCAAGTGTAAGTAAAGAAAATTGGGTGAGAGTTCCAAAGATCAAAAAATAAAAACACTCAAAGGCGATTAACACTCAGACACAATTTAGCCCCCCCGGCGAATGAGGGGGAAATTTTTTGCAAAAACAAAAGCAAAAAAATGCAAAATTTTTAAGAGACTGAGATAAACCTCGAAGTAATGACCAAAAGAAATCAAATTAATAATTTCTACAAAAAAGAAACTCAAAACACCCAATTAACTTAATAGAGGCTGATGAGACTGTAAAATTACTGAAAATAAATTCACACAAGGCTTTTGACAGTCAAGACAAGTCTAGGCAAATACAGAGAATCATGTAAGTTGGTTCCAGAAAAAAGAATCTTTAAATTTTTCAAAAAATTTCTTGGGTCCGCAGGTTTCAGTATAAAAATGTGTGGTACCGCACTGTTTACACAGAGAAACTGCGGAGGTTACCGCACTGCTTTCAAAGAAAAAGTGCAGAGGCCAGAAAACACAAAGAAAAATAAAAAATTTCAAATCAAACTTTTCAGGGATTCTAAGGCTAATTTACCCAAATCAGTGCAGACTAATCAAAATCAGAAAAATTCTTTCAAAAGTCAAACTCAAATAAAAAGAAAACTAAGTTATATTCCCCAGTGGAGTCGCCATTTTGTTACACGGATAAATCATTCTTGCAGACAAGAAAGATCTCCCTAGTATCACAACGATAGCTAGAAACAAACAGGATAAATGTAAACTACTTTCTCTAGATTACATATGATTAAGAATTTTCTATGATGAAGAAAGGACCTACCTGTGGTCCAATGCTAGTTGAATTCTTCTTTCCCGTCGCTTCAAACAGTCACCTCTCAAGATCTGCAAACAAAGACATGGAAGAGAATCAAAAGCACCTGCAACATATACTAATTCACAAATCACAAATCTATCTTAATGATAAAGGAATTTAAGAAATAATTCATTCAAGTAAACACATAAACAACTTATTGAGAAAACAAGATCCAATTGTATTATCTTTAAATAAAAGAAGGAATCTTACAACCGCGTTCGCCTTGATGTCGTATAGATCCTTCCGGGGTCCGAAACAAGCGTTTTCCTTTGGTCTGACAAGCCCTTCCACTCTTTGAACCAGCCTAACTATGAGTATGTAATCGTTATCGCAGCTAGCAAAAAGAGTATGTTTCTTCAGCATTTCCCTTCTCTATCGTAGCTACTAAGAACAAAGCAAGTACTAAGTGTATACAAAATGGATAGAGAAGTTTTACATATATCAGCATGTACCATTGAGACTGTACCAAGGCTTCAATTTATAGGAGAAGGAAAGTGGTTACAGCTCCGAAATGGAAGGGATAGAGTCCTCTTATCAAGGGATTAAGTTCTAAAGACCAAGGAATAGGCTCCTTTTATGAAGGAATGAATGTTCATGAATGGAGGGAGTGAGGGTTCGACTGGATAACGCCTTCTAGAAGCTTCTAGTTGGGAGAATATTCGACTAGCTAGGCTTCTAGAATTTAATTTTTCTTCCATTTTACCTTTTACAAGGGTCTGCCGTTTTAATACACAAAACATGCGGTAGGTACCATAGTTTTTCTTTACAAAAGGTGTGGTACCGTAGGTAATGGCTAGGAAAAGTGTGGAATAAGTATTTTTATGATTTTTGCAAGCTTTTCTCCAAATCCAGGATTTGGTTTAGGAACTTTAGGGTTGTAGACTTCTAAGGGAGCATTATATAGGTATTGATGAACCCATATAGACAGTAAAATGTCATGGTGACAAAATAATGTGTAACATTAAGTTCATGGAGGATAGAGCTTTTCAGAAATCACGTGATATGCTGGCAGAGGATCAGACTACAAAATTTCCCTTGGTTCAAGAAGGGCAGGGGCACCAAGAATAATAGACAGAAAGACAGACTTTGGTACCAAGTACAGGTACTAACATTTTCACAGAAGAGGATCAGGAAGATACTTAGTCCGAGGAACAACTAGATCAAGAGGAAGAGTTGAGAGAGCAACCTTCCACCAGTGGTTGGATCAGCAGAGAAGCTCAGCAAATACTGAGAGATGCAAAAAAATTTATTGAGAATCCCAGGAATGGGAAGAGACAACGCAGACCTCCTGACAAGTACCAGGCCTTGGTTGCCCAGGTTGAGGAACCTTCCAGCTTCCAGGAAGTTGTTCAGCACCAGGTATGGGTAGATGGCATGATAGAAGAGTATACTTCTACCATGACAAATGATGTCTAGGAAGTGGTGCCCAAACCTCATAGCAGATCAATTGTGGGATCATGATGGATCTACAAGATCAAATACATTGCAGATGGTAGCGTAGAAAAATATAAGGCAAGGTTTGTAGCAAAAGGGAATGCTCAAAAGGAAGGCATTGACTATGAAGAGACCTTTGCACCAGTTTCCAGATATACCTCCATCTAGACTGTTGTATCCTTAGCAGCACAGATGGGATGGAAGATTCATCAAATGGATGTCAAGACAACGTTCTTGAATGGAGAGATTGAGGAAGAAGTATATATTGAACAACAAGAGGGTTTTGAGACTCGTGAAAGGAAGTCTCATTTATGCAGATTAAAGAGAGCCCTATATGGGCTTAAGCAGGCTCCGAGAGATTGGTATGGTCGGATAGATAGATATTTTCAAAAGATGGGGTTTGTCAAGAGTGACGCAGATGCCAATATTTACTATTTGCTGGTAGAGGATGATCCATTGGTACTTGTACTATATGTAGATGATATGTTTATAACTGGATCATCTAGGCCCATCAAGGATCGCAAATGGAATCTAGAAGTTGAATTCGACATGAAGGATTTGGGGTTGATGCACTACTTCTTAGGATTGGAAGTCTATCAGAAGGATGGAGATATCTTCATGGGGCATGAGAGGTATGCCTTGGAAACTCTGAAGAGGTTCATAATGCAGGATTGCAGGCCCATGGCCACACCCATGATCACCAATTGGAAGAAGACAGATGCATCAAAAGACGCAAAAGTGGACCCCACCTTATATAGACAGCTTATTGGGTCATTGATGTATCTGGTTAACACCAGACCAAACATTTGCTTTGATGTCAACACTCTTAGTCAGTTCATGGTGGAACCCAAAAGAGTGCACTGGACAGTAGCAAGGCATGTTTTGAGATATGTACAAGGAACAAGCAGATTTGGTATAAAGTATGGCCGAGGAGAGGATGTTAGACTCAGTGGATTCATAGACGTAGATTCTGCAGGAAGCTCAGTGGAAAGGAAAAGTACCTTTGGGTATTGTTTCAGCGTTGGATCAGGAATGGTGTCCTGGTGCAATAGGAAACATAATTCAGTAGCATTCAGCACAGCTGAAGCAGAGTACATGGTAGTTAGTACAGCTACATGCGAAGCCATATGGCTTCGAAAAATCCTTGTGAGTCTATTCAGGAGCAGGATGGAGCGGAATTTCATTTACTATGACAATCATAGTTGTATCAAACTCTCTGAAAATCCAGTATTTCATGATTGGTCCAAACACATTGACATTAGGTTTCATTTTATCTGAGAATGTGTTCAACATGGGGAAGTACAACTCCAATACATTTCCACAGGAGAACAAACAACATACATACTCACTAAGGCTCTAGGGAGGATTAAGTTCACTCAGTTCAGAGGATGGTTGGGTATGATTGAAAATCCATTTCAGTAGTCAATGGATCTTCAGCGTAGTTGAAAGAGGGAGTTGCAGTACAGTGGTAGTTGGCAGCAACATGGAGAGTCAGCAGCAGTACAATTTCAGCATTTTGTGCAGTGTTGATAGGCAGCATCAACAACACGACATGAGATGTTACAAAAGTCAAAGCAACACTTAGAGTTGCGGTGTTAGAGCACTTTCCTCGCTAAGAGGGAGTGTTGATTTATGGTAGCATCAGATGTGGTCTAGCCTTGTAACTTTTTATATGGGCTAAGACACATGTATTCCATAATACCCACAAAGGATTTTGGAAAATTCCACTTAGTGATGGTTTAACTAAATTAATTAATCATTTTTAAATGTTTTCCTAAGTATAAACTTAGGGAAATCGATTAAGTAAAGGGTATTAATTAAACAAAGTGTGAACCTTCTAGAAAAAATCATGGATCACCTCCAAGTTAATCCTAGCCCTTGATTAAGTTTTAATCTGGGCCGTTGAAAGGTCAACGAAGGATTATAAGAAGGAGGGTGAGGGGCCTATGGAAAACACATCAGACGAAGAAAGAATCAAGAGATCGATTTCTTCAGCTGAAGGAAGAATCGAAGTGATTCTCGATTGCAGAGAGGGGAAGGTGAAATATCCAGGAGGGAGAATTTCTAAAGGAGAAAGAGTAAAGGAAGAGAATAGAGAGAGGAGCCTATTAATCTAGGTTGTCATTGATGTCATATGATGATGAAGAAGTTTTAGCCATGTACCTTGATAAATAATGATGGATGTTGATATATATATATATCATTATGGCATGGTAAGCTTATAATAAAGAAGGCAAACATTGAAGGATCAAACCGCAAAGAAGCTCAAGACATTCTGCTCTCCTCATTTCTAAATCAATAAATGACCAGTCACATTAAAATTATTTTTTCCCTACCTTAGAGGTTGAATTTATCTTTAACACCTTCACCATCCTCTAGATCATATTTTTAGCTTTCTAATGAGCTATCACTTAGCCCAAAACTCCAATTATTCTGAGAATTATGAATTTTCCAAGTTAAGGAAATTAGACTGGTCATTGGGCCGATCTGTTTCTAGCTTTCCCATGTTGGCCTGCTTATGAAGACATGAAATTTTGTTTAACAATGATAAAACCACTATATATACAACACCAGGTCATCATTCTCCAATCATCCATTTCGGCCATACATTACAGAGAGAGACATACAGTTCACATCTCGTGAACTTAAAGGACACTTAGAGGCCGAGAAGGATCACTTGATATCAGAAGTAGATAAGGTTGTAAGGGCTTAGACAATACAGGCAACCACAATTAGCAACAAAGCTCAGATACTATAGCCAGAAGATTAATAATTGAAGAATCTTTTGTTGGGGTAAATATAACACATCGGATTTGGTTGTGGGGTCTTGAAACTATAATTAAGAACTCAGATATCTTAAGTTTCAGAATTGTGAAGTAAAACAAGAACATATTGATCACAAAACTTGGACCTGGTGCATCCATTCAGTGGCTCGGACCTTATATACCCTCGGACCTTGGCATTGGAGCTTCAGATTGGTCACATAATCTCGGGTTGGTGGACAGACATTCGGTACAAGCTATAATCACCACCATAGACCTCGGATCTTGGCATTGGAGCTTCATATTGGTCACAGAATCTCGGGTTAGTGAACAGAAATTCGATCCAATCTATAATCACCACCACAGACCCTCAGACCTTGGCATTGGAGCTTCAGATTGGTCACAAAATCTTGTGTTAGTGGAAAGACAGTCAGTCCAAGCTATAATCACTACCACAGGCATCACATAACCTTGGATTAGTAATATACCCTCAGACCTAGTACAGTACAGTGGCTTGATTGGAGTTAAGATTGGTGCATAAATTACAGTCTTGGTTAGAGAGCTCATTCAAGAAACCTCGGTATTGCAGTATCGGTGGAGCTTTTGATCTGTGGATTATATACATATTCAGTGATAAATATGAAGATTTGGATGAGACAGTGATGAATTTGAAGGTATGATTATGAACAATGAAGTAAAAATTAGTGAGCAATGAAGCTTTAAGAGTTTTGGAGCTATTGGACATGTGAAGCATTGAACAATGCAGAATCTTGTGAAGGAAATCTAAGTATGTACTATTCTCATTCTCCATCAAAAGAAGATAAGAGTGATTGGTGTCCTTGGGGTAGGAGCCCCTAAACACAAGGTTGGTGCCTTGGAAAAGATAAGGTCGAAGCCCTAGAGGTCGGAGCCTCATCAAAGTCCAAGTTTGTGCTTGGAAAAAGGTTGGTGCCTGATTCATTGAACGGTTGGTGCCCTCACACATCTATTTTACTCAATTATTTAAAAAATGATTTAAGTTCTTATTGATCCTTAATAATATTATTATTGTACATCTGTTTTTTTTTAATTGTGTAGAATATAACTAGCCAAAATTAACAATTGAAAAGAAATATTGATTCACCCCCCTCTCAGTATTTCCAACAATTGGTATCAGAGCCATCAGCCTAACAGCTGGAAGAAGGATTCTTAGGCACAATTAAGAACATAGAAGCAACGAGGAAGCTGCCTATCTTTGATGGAACAAATTTTGGTTTTTGGAAGAAAAGGATGTCCTACTACTTAATGTCTCTTGGTCCTAAAGTATGGCACTTTGTTTTGAAAGGTTACAAAGCTCCCTCCACTCTTCCAACTGATCCAGAAGAAAGAAAAGCCTACATTTCTAATGCCAAAGCTTTAAATTCCATCACTAGTGGAATTACCGATTCCGAATTCACGAAAGTCATGAATTGTGACTCGGCCAAAGAAGTATGGGATAAGTTGGTTGCCCTGTATGGTGGGGACTCCAAAGTTAAGAAGGAAAAGCTTCAAACCTATAGAATACAATTCGAGAGTCTGAAAATGGATGATGAAGAAGATATTACATCATACTTCCTCCGAGTAGTTGAAGTGGCTAACGCTCTTAAAGGGCTAGGAGAAAATATTGAAGAAAGCACTATTGTTCAAAAAATCCCAAGATATCTTCCTGACATATTTGACTCCAAAGTAAGTGCCATAGAATAAATGAAGGACCTAGATACTCTCAAGATGGTTGAACTTCATGGAATTCTCATTGCCTATGAGATGAGGAAAGGAATTTCAAATTTCAAAGAAGCATCATTCAAAGCCTCAAAATCAACAAAAAGAGGAAAAGGATGGAATAGTAGCAGCGATGACTCCGATGCTGAAACCGAATTAGCTCAATTTGTACGAAGACTTAAGAAGGGATCTAAGCAAAAAGGTAAGTACCCTCTTATTTTTTTCAAATGTGGAAGAATAGGTTATTATGCTGCAAAATGTCCTCCTAAACATGATAGTGATGATGAAGAGGACTCTAAAAGGATGATGTACAAAAAGAAAGGGTTTAATAAGAATAACTTCTTCTCCAAACAAGATGAGTTTGATGAAGATTGAATTTGTAGTCATAAAAAATAAATCAACTAGAAATATGTGTCATCACAAAGAAAGTGATGATGAATCAGATGAGGAAAGTAACTATATTGGAAGCAAAGAAGTGTTATTGATGGCATTTACAAATGATGATGATTCAAAGCTAGAATATGAAGGAAACATGGATAAATTACTAATGAGTGCCATTGAAGAAAATGAGAATCTACGAAAGAAGATAATTTCTCTCAAAGTAGAAAAAGAGGAATAAAAAAGAAGGGAAGACTTCTTGAACAATAAGCTAAAAGAGAAGGATGATATCTGTGAAAAACGTGAAGCTGAAATAATATCTCTAAGAAAGGAATTGGAGCAAGTCAAAAGGAGTTGGCAAAGCTCTCAAGCACTTGAAAACATTCTTAATACTCAAAAACCTCAACATGACAAATATGGAATTGGTTTCAAAGGATAATCATAAAGTACAAAGAATAATGCAAGGAGTGATGCCGACATACTCTCTTGCCATCCAAAAGAAGAAAAGTCATCTCGTGAGGAACAAAGGCCCATCTCAAAACCAAGAATTGAAGAAAGAGAAACTCCAAGGAAGAATGTTGGTTCAAGCTATGGCTGTTACAACAGGTACCGAACTATTTTTCTTGGGTATTGTTACTATTGTAAAAAAAATGGGCATCAAGCTAAGCATTGCAAGTCTCATAAGAATGAAGAACCAAGATTGAAAGATCAAACAAACAAACTATGTGGTCCTAAAGATCAAGGACAAATAAAAAATTACAATTCCTTTGATCCTTTGGCTAAGTTTGATCTGTCTTGCTCATTATGTAATAATTATGATCATAATGAACAAAATTTCCCTCTCAAAGGAGAGGAAGCTAAAAGTGTAAATCTCAAAATGGATAAATGTGGCCTAGCTCTATGTGCTCATAGTGAAGAAAATCATTGGTTCGTGGATAGTGGATGCTCAAGACATATGACAGGTGACCAAAAGAAGTTTTTCTCATTGAACAGAAAAATGGAAATGTATATTTTGGAAGTGGACCCGCTAAAATCACTGGAAAAGAAACTGCTACCCTTGCCAATGGGAAAGGAAAGGCTCAAAATACCTTGCTGGTAGAAGGGCTCAAACACAATCTCTTAAGTGTTAGCCAAATTTGTGACCAAGGACATAATGTTGTCTTTAGTACTAAAAATTGTGAAATAAGAGACTCATCCTCAGGAGAACTTGTGGTGAAAGGAGTAATAAAACCAGATAATGTCTACATTCTCAATAAAATCCAAGGAGATAAATGTTACTTAAGTCAAACATATGAAAGTTGGTTATGGCACAAGAGATTGGGGCATACAAGTTTTTATAACCTGGTCAACATCAGAAAACTTAATGCAGTGAGGGACATGTTGTGGCCAGAAACAACCCCCCTTCTTATTTAGTATTTTCACTACTATTGAATAAGTGGGGGCCCTTAGTCAAAAAAATTAAAAATCGATTTAGGCTTGTATTTCCTTTTTTCAATAAAACTTATTATCATAGACATAGGAGAATACCCCTTGAAAAATCTAAAAACTTAAGTTTTATGATAAGATAGAATAAAAATCATTCCTTAAAGGAATATCGCATCGCAAAAAGGTAATGAATATCTCCTTACAAGCGGAATTCTAAAGATTGCGAGATTGCGATGCGAAACTACGCACTAAAAAAATTTATCGCATCGCATGCTTCAAATATCACTTACGCTGAAAAACCTCAAACCGCCGATATGCGATGGCACATATCGCAAATCGCGTTTCGCAGAAAAACACATTAACGGATGTTTGTCATATGCTACGCTCTAGCAATTTTGCGATTTTGCGATCCAGCGATTTCGCGATTCTGCGATATTGCGGTATTGTGATATTGCAATCCTATGAGATTGCGATCTGTGATATTGCGATCTGCGATATTGCGAAGCAAATTGCAGATCGCCTTATCGCAAATATTTAGGGCTCATTTTACGAAAAAGTTTTTTCCATAAATCGAGGCCTGATTATGCGCTTTAATGTTAATCAATGAATTGGTTGTCAATCATTAATGAAATATGGTTTTGTTATGATCGAAGAGCCATTTCACATAAGGTGGTATATTTTATATGTCTTCGGCATTTAAAAGCTTTCCCGTCACCTTTTTCTTGTCATTATTCACTCCTCATTTGTAAACTGTAGGAACGAAGAGCATAAAACTATACAAAGCAGTATTCAGGATATTATGGGAAAGAAAGACAAAGCTCCGAGTTCTGAGAACAAAGAAATGACACCCTTGTATATAGACACTGCCTGTAACAAAGATGCTGGTATTACTACTTGGGAAGGCATGTACAGTCTACTTGAGGAAGAGAATCCCAGAATAATGGAGGTTACAGCTACTGCAGGCTCACATGGGTCTTCTGAGGCGTCTATTACAGAGATAGCTTGCTCGTTCTTGCACCGGATAGCGACGAGGCCCAAAATTATTCCATACACGGACATGGTTAAATGGGTACTGGATAACACTGACATCACAAACAGACAGTTTAAGACTCAGGGTCAAGAACTCATTGGCTCATTCACTCCACAAGATTTGAGACTCATGTATCATTTACCAGAGCCACAGGCGACTTATAACAAGCAGTTCATGGAGAAGTTTGCTAAAGAAAATGAAAACCTAGCAGAATGCACCAAGGACTGGTCAAGGAGGGATGAACCACTAAAAAGGGATAAACATGGTATGTATAGTACTGGTTCTCTCACTTCCCCGTATTGCTTTGCTGCTGTTATGCTCTGTAGGCTTCTTGGGAAGCCAGACATTAATAAATTTTCATCTGAATGTTACCATTATTGAATGCCGCTGTTAATGCTACTGTTGTGGATTGGGCTAAGATATTATCTGACAAATTAGCCCCGGCCATTTTAAATTACCGGTCTAAAAGAACTGTTTCTCAGAGAATTTATCCCCCTTTTTACTTATCTGCATATGTGATGGATTCAATCTATTATATTTCCAAGTTTGCTTTGATGGGTTAGAAATGGATGACTCAAGACACCTTACCCATTCATATTTATCATAAAGAATTGTGGGATTCTAAGTTCACTCTGTATTTTTACAAGATTTTTCATGGAATTATGTTTCTCCTGTACAAAATGTTATATGATAAAGACGCTCCAAGATTTTCTCCTGAAGCAGAGGTAGATATACTCCCTGTCGCGAGATGGTTCGGAGAAGAACTGTTTACATATGTCAGGGTATTTGGAAGTCTCTCTTCCCCTCATGTCTTACCTTTGTATGTTCCTGATAAACTCATGGCACGAGAAATTGCTTATCAAACCTACGGAGAAGGAGGTTTGACTAAAGATTTGAAGGACAAAAAGAAGGCTATTTGGCCACAATTTCCTGTGGCCTGTGGAGCCTTTTCACTATTTGATGTAGGCCATGCATTCAAAGAAGTAAACAACATAACATGTTTATGTTTTTTCAAATTTCCAAGAAGACCGTTCAACCCTTATGATATTGCTAAAAATTTCACTACTGCAGTCAAAATAAAGGTGTTTTCTAAAGAAGATGATCTTTTTGATGACATGTTCCAAGAGAAAGGCACACTTAAAGAGGTTCTACATTTGGCCCAAATGCAATTTCCTCCAGCAGAATTTCAAGAGTTCAAGATATACAGGGAAAGGAGGTTAGCTAGTATCCCTTTGGATATATTACGCTTGGAACCCATAAGGGAACCAACTCCCAGTATTAGTCTCAGTGGAAGTTCAGGCACAGACAGATCTAAATCTAAGTCTGAAAGAGAAACGTCAAAACACTCTAAGAGGTCTGAAAATGACCATGATAAAAGTGAAGGGTCAGTAAGGGATACTGCCCAGTCAAAGGAGCTCCCACAACAACAGATTTTGACCTCTCCACAGCTAAATCATCCCCCTCTCATCGTACAACAACCATCAGTCATAACTGAGCTAGATAAAGAATGGGAGACATTCAATGATTTAATCAATATTGAAGGACAAAAAACACAGACTCCTGTGAGTAATGTACAAGCAACAAAATATATAGTCACAGGAACAATTATCAATGACTCAGAAATGGAACATATTCCCATTACCCCATCCTCTGAACTTATGCTCAAAATAGAGGAAATTCCTCCTCTTGATGTATTTTATAGTCCACAACACAAGGAATTAGTGAGAAGACAAAGAAAGAAAAGGAAATTGGAAAACGTGCTCTCTCATGATGCAGAACAATTAGACATCCTATGGCAAGATCCTACCACCGATCCTACTGAAAATCTCACCAAATTATCTCTAATCGCAGGAGCATATGCCTCTGCGGCCATTGATAAAGCATATGAGGTACGGTAATTACTGAATGAGAAAGAAGATCAAGTACAAGTTTTGCAACAACAACTGCAACAAGCCAATGGCAACAACGAAGCACATAAACAACTTGAAAAATTACAGCAGGACTTCCAACAAATGCAGATAGGATACCAGAACAATTTGGCTGAAAGAGAAAAACAACTACAGGTTATGCAAGAGATGCACAAGGATGATCCTAAGCTTACAGAATTCATCACAAAATCCATTTCCTTAAATGATCAACTACTGCAGCAACAAGAAATATTGTGCCAAAGAATATCACAGTGGAACTCTTATTGTGAAATAAGCGATAAAATCACTAATCAAGTCATAGACTTACGACATGATTATGATTTAATTGATAAAAGAATTACTGAATATTTGGCTTGGAAAGAAACAGAGGAGGGGAAAAGAGCAGGTGCACCAATAATCAACGACAATCACAAATAAATGCTCTTTAACAATTGGGATGCACAAATCAGGAAAGCAGAGCAAGCGACAGAAGAAGCAGCCACAACAGAAAACAGTGTTACTGACTGCATAAATGAAAATTTGCACAAGGCAAATCTGATCTTAGAAACCACTCCAGGATATCTACCGAAAGCACAGCAACTGCAGACAGGATGGAGACAGAAGGCTCAAGATAAGGCAGAATCAATTAAAAGATTAACTAAGTTGAATTGGGATTCTTACTGGGCATATTTGGTAAAACCACACAGCCAGTGCATGACTCTCAAATGTATCATCAATTCTGCCGAGAAAATGGCGCCATCTCTTTCCGATTCCGTTTTCACAGGATAGTTAAAGTCAGAAGTTGGCCATCCTACTCTTCTTAAACAAATGCTGAACGCTTGCGATTTCAAAGAAAAGATACACAAATAGTTAGTTGATTAGTTTTAATTTTAGATTTAGTATTAATTTTGCTTTATTGCCTGAAATGAGGACGGTCATTTAAACCGTATCCTAAATATTTGTAATAAATTAGTTTTAGATTTAGTTAGTAGTATTTAAACCCTTCTCATGCATTTAGAGAAGGGTCCTAAAATTTGTCAAAGACTTGTCCTCAGAACATGCACTTTTGCACCCTCCGAGGAGGTTTTGATGAATGAATGGAACAGGATTTATTGATATCTGCGTTTAATATCTACTACTGATGTTGCACTTTTGTACTCTTAGTGGATGTTGGATTAAGAAGAGATAAGTCATTATTGCTTGAAGCTCATGAGTAGAACTAGTTATAAATGGTACTTTTATCTCTTAACTATTTCTGCCTCTGTGTTAAAGTGATATTCATGTTCAGTTGTTTATATATTGATGCTTGAATCCTTGAGTTATCATTTGGCATTTCTGTATGGTGATAGCTATTTATTTATGCTTAATATATTAGTAGCTTATTATGTGATATGTTTTTCACAATTGTTTCGTCTAAATTTTTATACAAAGTGGTTTATCTCTATTGAATTCTTTTCTTATAGCAGTTGAATGATATTTATTACCAATTTTTATTTGAAATCATTTTAGATCTCATAACGGAAAGATTACATCCCGAGTTAGTGTAGAATTAGACATTTCTGTTTATTAGAATACAATTGCATGTTATTAGATTAGAGTTAGAATAAAATCATTTCACTTAGGAACTTTTAGAAAGGAAATATCAATTCTCAACACACACACACACACATATTGGGAAACTGGTCCCATTATCCCCAGTCGGACCCACTATACCAAACGGAAAAGGAGCTGCTAACCAAGGTCCGGACCGGGTAGGTATCCCCCTTGTTGTAGACCCAATTTTCGGGGCTATCAACATATTTGGCGCTAGAAGGAGGGCCTCAAACTATGAATGGCAAGTAAGTCAAAATATAAATACCATTCTGAGAGTAAATCGCCCTCACCATCTCCCCCGACTTCCCCATCGCACTTAGAATCTTTAAATCTAGAGCCAGAAGTCGAAATAACAACAACCACTGCCACAAACCCTGACTTTTCAGAAGAATCTGTTATTGAACCTCCCGAAGTTGAATCTTTGATCCATAAAATTTCAATATCACCTCAAAGATCTGATAAATCTCAAGGCAGTGTGACTTCGCAATATAACCCTGCTCATCCTCTTACCAGATTACAGAGCGAAAATTTTGGCATTCAGCGAACCGAGTTACCTCTACCTACAAGGAAGAGAGCAAGGAAATCACCTAAAGGGTCTAATAGTGAGACTCTTTCATCATCATCATCCATCTCAACCTCTTCACCACGAAGTCAACCATCCACCCCTCCACTTCAGATTATTGTCCGTCAGTCCACTGGAACTTCCACATCTCCTTCTCAAGCATCTGGAATCATAATATCTTCATCTTCCCAACTGCAGGGATCATCTTCTGCACTTTCCTCTGTTGGTAGTTCAGCGATGGCCCAATCTCCATGGAATAACCCAGGGGCAGTCTTAATTCCTGCACCCTTGAGTCAAATACCAGCCCATCCTAAAAAATGGCTGCCTAATTTTAATCCTGAAGCAGACATGCTAGCGGAAGAACATATAAATAACTTTATGTTGTCCATAAATCTCAATGGAGTTACAAATGAAGACGCTATCGTCCGAATTTTTCCCTATACTCTACAAGGAGCAGCCAGATCATGGTATTTCTCATTACCGTATGGATCTGTCACTAGTTGGGATATCTTCCAAGATCAATTTTTGACTAAGTTTGGTGATGACAGGTCTACTGCGACACTGATCAATGACCTGTCTAACCTTAGGGCTGAGTCAAAAGAACCTATCAAAGATTTTAATTCACGTTTCAACAAAATGTTAAATAAAATTCCCACTGCTTCCAAGCCTAGCGAAGAAGTGCGAAGTGAATGGTACATCTCTGCTTTACCATCAAACATAGCAATCTTCGTTTATAGGGCTAACAAAACAACTTTAGCTGACAATATGAAGGAAGCAATAGCAGTAGAGAAACGTATCATAGCCCTAGAAAAGAAAAACGCGATAGAAGAATGAAAATCCAAGAAGGTTACTTTTAAGGAAGACCCCAAGAAAAAACAATCGAAAGATCCATTCGATTTAGAAGGATTGCAGAAAGTTCTGAAACCATGTCCAACGAAATGGTTGAAATTAAGAAACAAGTGGTAGAAAAATCTTCTAAAAAGTCGTACAAGCCTTATAGAAGAAACCCTTCAACCGATTCAAAGCCGCCAAATGCTATCACAAGTGCTGAATTAGAAGAAGAAGAAGAGGAGATTTCTACTGAAGAAACTACCGATGAAGAAGAAGTTGTAGAGGTACAAGGTATGTGGGATTTCATTCTCCCAGGTGAAGAAGATCAAGAGGCATCCTCGGTTAGCACTCGAAGTATAAATCAACTTGATCCTCCTCAACCTACTCCTAAGCCAAAGAGCGCAAGCTCAATGACTAAGGATAAAGTTGCAGCCAAGAAAACGACATCTAAAGAGACTCAAACTAGCCCAGTCCAAACAGATTCATCAACTCCATCAAAAATGCTGATCGTTTCAGATGAGATGGAGTATAATATCATAGAAGACATGAAGAAGACTAGGGCTAACATCACTTTTTATGAATTGAGCAAGTTAAAACACCAGGAAAAGGTACTTTTGAAAGAATTACATGCTGTACCAGAAAAACCTTTGCCCGCTCTTGTAATCTCTCAAGCTTCCCATGAAATGGGAAGACCTCCAACTAATGTGATTAATAAAATTGATCTAGAAAATATCGCTTTAATTGGAGGAAGGTCGAGATCTCATACTCCCCCATTTCTTCTTACTTATGAAGTTTTCAATAAAAATTTGCATAATTGCTTAGTGGATTTTGGAGCTTCATCTAATATTTGACCAAAATCAATATGTGCAAATTTGAACATTCAACCGCAAAAATCTGCTGTGCGCATAGTTTAGCTAGATCGATCAGAAGTTGAAGTGATTGGGGAATTAAATCGGGTTACCATAAGGCTGTCATCTAATCCAAAGGTATGTCAAGTTATCGACATTTTAGTTGCAGATATTCCAGAATTTTATGGCTTAATTCTTAGCAGAGATTGGTCAGAAAAACTTCATGGATACTTTGCAACTGATTGGTCGCACATGTGGCTCCCTTACAATGGTAAACCAAATCAGATAAAGGTTGAGCGAGAAAAACATCATAAGTACCTAGTAACAGAACTGGAAGGAGAAAATGAATCGGTAGCATACAACAATAATATCATTGTCAACTACTCAGTTGATTCTTTCTTAGGAAATTTTAATTCTCATACTTCACCTTACTTAGAACATTCTGTTTTATCTCAAATAGAAATTTTTTCTCAAACAGATAGTTCTAAATGTATTAATTTTATAGATGCTCCTGTAAATAAATCTTTATTTTGGAAGTTATTTTTTGATGGTTCTAAGTCTAATGAAGGAGCAGGAGTAGGATGCGTGTTGATTAGTCTAGAGGGAAAAAAAACTATGCTAACTTGCAGACTCGAGTTCGATTGCACCAATAGTACTGCAGAATACGAGGCTTTAGTCCAAGGATTATACAAAGCAATCGGATTAGACATCAAATATCTCAAGTTTTCGGAGATTCTGAAATTGTAATCAGACAGGTACGCAATACTATACATTGTTTATCAGGTCATTTAAAGCATTATCAATCTTTAGTTCAAGATCTGACTGAACACTTTATAGCATTTAATATTTCATCAATCCCCAGAGTCCAGAATGCTAGTGCAGACCTCCTAGCTAACGTAGCTTCAAAGCTCATTCCTTCAGAAGACTATAGCCCTGATCGATTTTCAATCAAATTAATCTTTAGACCCTCGATTCCTGATAACATTACCAATTGGAGGATTTTCAACGATGATCCTGATATTGTAAACTTCCTCACATCTGAAGGATCTTACAGCAATCAGATAATTGATGAGGACCAACATGACAGACAATTGCAGCAAGATAGCACTAATAATGCTATGCCAAAGTCAGTAGTCAATTTAGAAGACCTTTATGATTTGAAAGATCAATTCAAAAGATCTACCAATTCAAAACTGCAAAGTTCAACTTTGAACTATGAATTAGTAAATTTAGGAACTGATACCAAACCACAGAATATCAACCTAGGCCTTGGCCTAGCTCCTGAAGAAAAATTAGCGTATGTTCGTCTTTTGAAACAATACAAAAGTGTCTTTGCTTGGAACTATGATGAACTCAAAAATTATGACACTTCTATCATCCAACATACTATCCCAATGATAAACGATGAAAAACCTGTCCAGCAAAAGCTGAGAAAGATCCATCCCAATTTAGAAAACCAGATCAAATCTGAACTCAATAAGTTATTGAAAGCCAAGATCATATTTCCCGTTCGACATTCCAAATGGGTTTCCAATATGGTTCCCATTAGAAAGAAGAATGAAGACATTAGAATTTGCATTGACTTTCAAAATCTTAACAAAGCCTGCAAAAATATAATTTTCCTTTGCCTCCTATGGAGCAAATATTATAGGCAGTCGCAGGATCAGAATTAATGTCCTTCTTAGATGGTTTCTCTGGTTACGACCAAGTGTTGGTCCATCCTGATGATCAATTGAAAACCACATTCAGAACCAAATGGGGCACTTATGCATATCAAAATATGCCCTTTGGTCTGATCAACGCTGGTGCCACATTTCAGAGAGCTATGGACATCGCATTCAAGGGATTAGTTAACAAATCAGTGGTAATTTACGTGGATGATATAACTGTATATTCCAAGAAATGAGGCAATCATCTTAGAGATTTAAAACAGATCTTCCAATGTTGTCAAAGGTATGGAATTTCACTTAACCCGAAAAAATCCTTTTTTGCATTAAGTGAAGGAAAACTTCTTGGATTCATAGTATCAAAATCTGGAATTCATATTGATCCCGACAGAATCAAGGAGATTTCCAAAATACCCCTACCTCACAACAAGAAAGCTATTCAATCTTTCCTTGGCCAGATTAATTTTGTAAAGAGATTTGTGCCAGATTTTTCAAGAATTGTATCTCCTTTACAAGCAATGATTAAAAAGAACTCAACTTCAAATGGGACCAAGACGAATATGAGGCATTCAATCTGATCAAACAAGCAATTGTTAACGCTCCATCTTTAGCAACTCCAAATTTTTCCGATCCTTTTATTCTATATACATTTGCCTCTGATAAATCATATGCTGCGATACTCACTCAAAGAAATCAAGACAAGGAAGAAGCCCCAATTGCTTTTTTCAGTTCAAATTTACAGGGGGTTGAGTTAAATTATTCAGATGTAGAGAAACAAGCTAATGCTGTTTTCAAAGCAATTAAATATTTTAGACCCTTTCTGCTTAAAACCCATACAAAAATCATAGTATCGTTTCTAGCGGTAAGAAATATCTTAGTATAGAAAGATGTGGGTGAGAAAAGAGCCAATTGGGTTACTGCCTTACAAGAATATGACGTAGAAATCAAACCAGCGAGTATTGTAAGAGGTCAAGGCTTTTGCAAAATGCTAGTTGGAGCATCTATTATTTCCGAAATACCATCTACATAGATACAAATGTATGAGGTAAGCCTAAACGATGTTGAATCATTATACGCTGATATCATATTTTATCTAAAGAATGGATATGCTCCTCCAAATCTCAATTACACTAAGAAAAGAGCTCTAAGATTGAAAGCTAAACAATATCAGCTTGTGAATGATGTTCGTTTTAGAATGAATTATGATTCTGTTCTCCTTAGATGTCTTGAGAAATCTGAAGCTGAAAAAGTCTTGCAAGAACTCCACGATGGGCCAGCAGGCGGACATTATGCTGGAGATGCTACTGCACATAAAATCCTCCGCGCAGGCTATTACTGGCCCACACTATTCAAAGACTCACATAGCTACGTAAGGAAATGTCAAGTTTGTCAAACCGCTGCTGGGAGATAAAAGAAACCATCATTGCCGCTGCAACCAGTCAACATTGAGCAACCTTTTGATCAATGGGGATTGAACATAATAGGTGAGATCGTTCCTCACTCTTCTAAAAAACATAGGTATATCCTTACAACAACTGATTATTTTACTAAATGGGTAGAAGCAGTTCCTCTCAAGACAGCTAATGCCGAGCATATCATCGAGTTCATAGATCAGTTCATAATCACCAGGTTTGGTTTACCTTCTGCTTTAATGTTTGATAATGCATCGTATTTTTCTGGTAATGCTATGACTGAATTTTCACTCAAAAGAGGTTTCAAACTTAAATACTCTGCCAATTATTACCCACAGGGGAATGGATTAGCTGAATCTACAAATAAAAATTTAATTAGAATCATTAAGCGAACCATTGATCAAAATCACAAAAATTGGCATAAGTCTTTAATATATGCTTTATGGGCAGATCGAATAACGCAGAAAGCCTCCATTGGCACTTCTCCCTTTAATTTAGTTTATGGGAAAGAAGTGGTTCTTCCAACTCATTTAGCAATTCCCTCTTTGGCCTTAGTTCAATATATTGATGAAGCATCAACTTCTTCCTTACAACTAAGGTAGCTGGAAATAATTAAGCTAGAAGAGCAATGAGAACAAGCCAAAATAACTCATGCGCATCACCAAGCATTAGTAAAATCTTCTTTTGATTCAAACATGATATCCAGAAAAGACTTTCAAATAGGAGATCTAGTTTTAAAATGGGACAAGGCTCATGAGGAAAAAGGAAAACATAAGAAATTTCAACGAATGTGGCTTGGCCCTTTCCAAATCGCAGAAGTCGTAGGCTCATCTAATTTTATGTTACAGGATTTAACAGGAAAAAGAGAGTCTTTACCTGTTAACAGACAGATCCTCAGAAAATATTTTCTATAGGAGATCATTCTTCTATTTTGTAAATTAGTTTTCTTTATTTTCATAATAAAACCAGTTGTAAATGGTTACATTTGGAATTCACGAAAAAGATACAAATTCTCTTTTAGATTTTGTTTTTTCACTTGTATAAATAGAATTCTTCTAGAAAATTGATCATTATTATTGAAAGATATAGTTAAAGGCTTTAGGCCTAGAAATGATACTAGTTTCAACCTTGTAAATTTTGATAAAAAGCGACCTTTAGTGGGAAATTGTTTTATATCAGTCCAATGAAAGGTATCGATAACAAAACGAAGATTCTCTGTAGAAAAGTTATTTCCAAAAAACTCTACCATTGTCGTCCAGAGCTATCTTAAGGAAACAATGACTTCCTCCCCACCTAGGAAATTACAACGTTCAGGGAATAATCCAATGATACACTTTAACTTAAAGAGTAAGAGGTCTCATCACGAGCCGACTTATCATGATCATAGATATTATAGCTTGCTGACTTTGCCAATACTGCATACCATAATAGGGCAATGACTCAAGATTGTTGCAATCAAAAGACAAGGGGTCTCATCACGAGCCAGCTTGTTCAGCAAAGTTATAAATCAAGTGAATGGCACTGTCATAAATTGGCTACCAAACCAAGACATAGTTCTTTAAGGGTAAAAAAGAAAATGAAAGCAATAACTGTGGATATGGATTTCTCTTTGAAAATTGTATATTTCTCTAAGTAAGATACAAGATCATTGCTGGGTAACAGGTAACCCTGTCGAGGCTATAAATTCCTGCTGGCAGCATAGGCTCTACCTACGACAAATGAGCATATTTAAAACTGATTTACAGAGAAGCCTTTGTTTTTATCTTTATAAACCAAGTAATGACTGATGTAGATACAAGGACTAGCTTGAGGAAGTAAACAATCAAAGTTGAATATAGAAGAAACGAAATATCATTGATAGATAAAAGCATGATGTACTTTGTCTTTCTATAATAAAGTTTGATCTTCTTGAAAATTTTCTATTTTGGAAGTTTAGAAAATTCAAAAGAAAAGCAGAGATAACTGGTTCTTCCAAGTGAATTGCCAATTGTTGTGGCCAGCAACAAACCCCCTTCTTATTTAGTATTTTCACTACTACTAAATAAGTGGGGGCCCTTAGTCAAAAAATTTAAAAATCGATTAAGGCTTGTATTTCCTTTTTTCAATAAAACTTATTATCATAGACTTAGGAGAATACCCCTTGAAAAATCTAAAAAACTTAAGTTTTATGATAAGATAGAATAAAAATAATTCCTTAAAGGAATATCACATCGCAAAAAGGTAATGAATATCTCCTTACAAGCAGAATTCTAAAGATTGTGAGATCGCGATGCGAAACTATGCACTAAAAACATTTATCGCATCGCATGCTTCAAATATCACTTACGCTGAAAAACCTCAAACCGCCGATATGAAATGGCACATATCGCAAATCGCGTTTCACAGAAAAACACATTAACGTATGTTTGTCATATGCTACGCTCTAGCAATTTTGCGATATTGCGATCCAACGATTTTACGATTCTGCGATATTGCGGTATTGTGATATTGCAATCCTACGAGATTGCGATCTGTGATATTGAGAAGAAAATCGTAGATCGCCTTATCGCAGATCTTTAGGGCTCATTGTACGAATTTTTTTTTTCCATAAACCGAGGCCCGATTATGCGCTTTAATGTTAATCAATGAATTGGTTGTCAATCATTAATGAAATATGTTTTTGTTATGATCGAAGAGCCATTTCACGTAAGGTGTTATATTTTATATGTCTTCGGCATTTAAAAGATTTCCCGTCATCTTTTTCTTGTCATTATTCACTCCTCATTTGTAAACTGTAGGAACGAAGAGCATAAAACTATACAAAGCAGTATTCAGGATATTATGGGAAAGAAAGACAAAGCTCCGAGTTCTGAGGGCAAAGAAATGACACCCTTGTATACAGACACTGCCTGTAACAAAGATGATGGTATTACTACTTGGGAAGGCATGTACAGTCTACTTGAGGAAGAGAATCCCAGAATAATGGAGGTTACAGCTACTGCAGGCTCACATGGGTCTTATGAGGCATCTATTACAGAGCTAGCTTGCTCGTTCTTGCACCGGATAGCGGCGAGGCCCAAAATTCTTCCATACACGGACATGGTTAAATGGGTACTGGATAACACTGACATCACAAACAGACAGTTTAAGACTCAGGGTCAAGAACTCATTGGCTCATTCACTCCACAAGATTTGAGACTCATGTATCATTTACCAGAGCCACAGGCGACTTATAACAAGAAGTTCATGGAGAAGTTTGCTAAAGAAAATGAAAACCTAGCAGAATGCACCAAGGACTGGTCTAAGGAGGGATGAACAACTAAAAAGGGATAAACATGGTATGTATAGTACTGGTTCTCTCACTTCCCCATATTGCTTTGCTGCTGTTATGCTCTGTAGGATTCTTGGGAAGCCAGACATTAATAAATTTTCATCTGAATGCTACCATTATTGAATGCCGCTGTTAATGCTACTGTTGTGGATTGGGCTAAGATATTATCTGATAAATTAGCCACGGCAATTTTAAATTACCGGTCTAAAAGAACTGTTTCTCAGAGAATTTATCTCCCCTTTTACTTATCTGCATATGTGATGGATTCAATCTGTTATATTTCCAAGTTTCCTTTGATGGGTTGGAAATGGATGACTCAAGACACCTTACCCATTCATATTTATCATAAAGAATTGTGGGATTCTAAGTTCACTCTGTATTTTTACAAGATTTGTCATGGAATTATGTTTCTCCTGTACAAAATGTTATATGATAAAGACGCTCCAAGATTTTCTCCTGAAGCAGAGGTAGATATACTCCCTGTCGCGAGATGGTTCGGAGAAGAAATGTTTACATATGTCAGGGTATTTGGAGGTCTCGCTTCCCCTCATGTCTTACCTTTGTATGTTCCTGATAAACTCATGGCACAAGAAATTGCTTATCAAACCTACGGAGAAGGAGGTTTGACTAAAGATTTGAAGGAAAAAAAGAAGGCTATTTGGCCACAATTTCCTGTGGCCTGTGGAGCCTTTTCACTATTTGATGTAGGCCATGCATTCAAAGAAGTAAACAACATAACATGTTTACGTTTGTTCAAATTTCCAAGAATACCGTTCAACCCTTATGATATTGCTAAAAATTTCACTACTGCAATCAAAATAAAGGTGTTTTCTAAAGAAGATGATCTTTTTGATGACATGTTCCAAGAGAAAGGCACACTTAAAGAGGTTCTACATTTGGCCCAAATGCGATTTCCTCCAGCAGAATTTCAAGAGTTCAAGATATACAAGGAAAGGAGGTTAGCTAGTATCCCTTTGGATATATTACGCTTGGAACCCATAAGGGAACCAACTCCCAGTATTAGTCTCAGTGGAAGTTCAGGCACAGACAGATCTAAATCTAAGTCTGGGAGAGAAACGTCAAAACACTCTAAGAGGTCTGAAAATGACCAACTAGAACTCCAACTCTTCAATGTGAAAGCTACTTTGCTCTATTTATTGATGACTATACTAGGATGGTGAGGGTATATTTTCATAAAATATAAATCCGAAGCATTTGAATGTTTTAATAATCTTAAAGCTCTCATTGAAAATGAGAAATATTCTAAGATTAAATGAATTAGAATGGATAGAGGAGGAGAATTCACCTCAAAATAATTTGATGAATTCTGTAAAGAGCATGGAATCGAAAGAGAAATATCTGTTGCTAGGGCACCCAAGAAAAATGGAGTAGTTGAAAGAAGGAACCGAACCATTCAAGAAATGACAAGGATAATGCTACTAGCAGCTGATTTGCAACCAAAATTTTGGAGACAAGCACTTGGGAGGATAGTTTATATCTTAAATAAAACTCAACTAAGACAAAATAATGAAAATACTCCTTATGAATTATGGAAAGGAAGACCTGATTTAGTAAAATATTTCAGGATTTTTGGAAGCAAATGCTTCATAAAAATAAATGATGAATCGCCAGGAAAATTTAATTCTAGGGTTGACAAAGGAATATTTCTTGGATACTCCACAAGGAGAAAAGCTTACAAATGTTACAACAATCTTCTACGGAAAATAGTGGAAAGAATTGATGTGAATATTGATGAAGGTCTTCCAGAAAAGAGAATTGAAGATCATGAAGTTGAGCTTTTCCTTGAATAAAGTGAAGAAGAACCCGAAAAAGAAGAGGAGGATGAAGAACCTCAAAGTGAACCTTCAAAAAATCCTTCTAAGATCAAATTCTTTCAAAAAAATCATCCAGAAGAATAGGTTATCATAAATATAGATGAATGAATTCAAACTCGAAGAAGGATGACAAACACTCCAAGAAAAGGTGATGCTACTCTATTATCTTTAATAGAACCTGAAATTTTTTCTCAAGCAAGTAAAGATCCTTATTAGATAAAGGCCATGGAAGAAGAAATGTCTCAAATTGAAAAGAATGAGACTTGGGAACTGGTACCTCATCCAAAAGATAAAAATATAATTAGAACAAAATGGGTATTAAAAAACAAGATGAATGAGGATGGACAAATCATCAGAAATCAAGCTAGACTTGTCTGCAAAGGATACTCGCAAATTGAAGGAATTGACTTCGAAGAAACCTTTGCACCAGTAGCTCTATTGGAAGCCATAAGAATGTTTTTGGAATTTTCTTTCTCAAAAGGATTCAAGGTTTATCAAATGGATGTAAAATCAACATTCCTGAATGGATATCTCAAGGAAGAAGTTTACATGGAGCAACCAAAAGGATTTGATCTTGCTGAAGGAAAATAATTTGTATGCAAACTGAAAAAGGCCTTGTATGGATTAAAACAATCCCCTAGAGCATGGTATGCAAAGTTGGATCACTATCTGCAACAAGAAGGTTTCAAAAAGGGAGTAGCATGTAGCAATCTCTACATGAAGATGGATGAGGAAAAACTTCTGATCACTCTTGTATATGTTGATGATCTAATATTTTCTAGAAATGATGATAAGATGAGCCATGAATTTGCTCTAAATATGTCCAAAAGGTTCGAAATGTCAATGATTGGTGAGCTATCTTATTTTCTTGGGCTACAAATATCTCAAACCTCTGCAGACATGTTTATATCTCAAGAAAAATATCTTAAAGACATGCTCAAAAGATATGGGATGGAAGATTGTGCACCTATGAGCACACCAATGACCACAAATTGTAATTTAAGTAAAGATGATGATACGCCTCTTATAGATGTGACTCTTTACAGGTCAATAATTGGAGCTCTCCTATACTTAACTGCTACAAGACCAAATATTATGCAAGTAGTGGGAATGGTATCAATATTTCAGTCAAATCCTAAACAATCCCATCTAGCAGCAGTGAAGAGAATTCTCAGATATCTAAAAGGAATGGCTGATGTGGGTCTTTGGTATCATAAGAGTTCAACTCCTATTGTGACAGCTTACTCTGATGCTAATTGGGCCGGAAGCGTGGATGACAAAAAAAGTACCAGTGGAAATGCATTCTTTATGGGAGATTGTCTTGTATCTTGGCTGAGCAAAAAGAAATCATTTATATCTCTTTCTACAGCTGAAGCCGAATATATAGCTGTTTTTGATTGTTGTACTCAAATTATATGGATGAAGGAAGCCTTGAAGGATGTCAACATAGAAACTAAGAAACTAATCACAATTTTTTGCGAACAACACTAGCGCCATCAGTCTTTCAAAGAATCCGATAATGCACTCAAAGACCAAATATATTCCAATAAAATATCATTTTCTCCGAGAACAAGTTTTTGAACAAAATATCAAGTTAGAATATGTCAATACAAAGGAACAGATTGCAAATATCTTTACAAAACCTCTTCCTCGAGAAGCATTTGAATATCTTTGTCAAAAGATGGGAGTCACTGCTATTGCATCACATTAAAACAAGCAGCTTGTCACGGGGAGCAACATGACAGGGGGAGAATATTGGCACCCCATTTTCCATTGATGTAAAAGGGGGAGAAAAAGGTGGAGTATTTCCATCAATGACAAAGGGGGAGATTGTTAAACTAGGTTGTCATTGATGTCATATGATGATGAAGAAGTGTCAGTCATGTACCTTGATAAATAATGACGGATGTTGATATATATATATATATATATATATATATATATATATATATATATGGCATGCTAATATTATAATGAAGAAGGCAAATATTGAAGGATCAAACCGCAAAGAAGCTCAAGACATTTTGCTCTCCTCATTTCTAAATCAATAAATGACCAGTCACATTAAAATTATTTTTTCCCTACCTTAAAGGTTTAATTTATCTTTAACACCTGCAACATCCTCTAGATCATATTTTTAGCTTTCTAATGAGCTATCACTTAGCCCGAAACTCCAATTATTCCGAGAATTATGAATTTTATAAGTTAAGGAAATTAGACTGTTCATTGGGCCGATATGTTTCTAGCTTTCCCATGTTGGCCTGCTTACGAAGACATGACCTTTCGTTTAACAATAATCACTTGATATCAGAAGAAGATAAGGTTGTAAGGGCTCAGACACTACAAGCAACAACAATTAGCAACAGAGCTCGAATACTATAAGCAGAAGATTAATAATTGGAGAATTGTTTGTTGGGGTAAATATAACACATCATATTTGGTTGTGGGGTCTTGAAACTATAATTAAGAACTCAAATATCTTAATTTTTGGAACTATGGAGTAAAAAAATACCAGATTGATCAAAAAACTTGGACCTCGTGCATCCATTCAGTGGTTCAGACCTTCTATACCCTCAGACCTTGGCATTGGAGATTCAGATTGGTCACAAAATCTCGGGTTAGTGGACAGACATTCGGTCCAAGATATAATAACCACCACAAACCCTTGGACCTTGGCATTGGAGCTTCAGATTGGTCACAGAATCTAAGGTTAGTGAACAGACATTCGGTCCAAGCTATAATCACCACCACAGACCCTCAGGCCTTGGAATTGGAGCTTCAGATTGGTCACAGAATCTTGGGTTAGTGGAAAAACATTCGGTCCAAGCTATAATCACTACCGCAAGCATCACATAACCTTGGATTAGTAATATACCCTCGAACCTGGTACAGTACAGTGGCTTGATTGGAGTTAATATTGGTGCAGAAATTACAGTCTTGGTTAGAGAGCTCATTCAAGAAACCTTGGTGTTGTAGTCTCGCTGGAGCTTTTGATCTGTGGAGTATATAAATATTTAGTAATAAATATGAAGATTTGGATGAGACAGTGATGAATTTGAAGGTATAATTCTGAACAGTGAAGTAAAAATCAGTGAGAAGTGAAGCTTTAAGAGTTTTGGAGCTATTGGACATGTGAAGCATTGAACGGTACAAAATCTTGTGAAGGACATTCAAGTACGTACTATTCTCATTCTCCATCAAAAGAAGATAAGAGTGATTGGTGTCCTTGGGGTAGGAGCCCCTAAACACAAGGTTGGTGCCTTGGAAAAGATAGGGTCGAAGCCCTAGAGTTAGGAGTCTCATCAAAGTCCAAGTTGGTGCTTGGCAACAGATTGGTTCCTGATTCATTAAAGGGTTGGTGCCCTCACACATCTATTGTACTCAATTATTTGAAAAATGATTTAACTTCTTATTGATCCTTAAGAATATTATTATTATACACCTACTTGTTTTTTAATTGTGAAGAATCCAACTAGACAAAATTAACAATTAGAAATAAATTTTGATTCACCCCCCTCTCAGTATTTCCAATAGAGCCATAGCAACAACACAGAGAGGGCCAAGCAACAGTTACGCTGGGCCAGCACAGAGCAACAGAGGGAGTTTCGATTTCTATTGGTGGAGGCAGCTAAGGGTTTATCTAGTTTCCAGAGGTCATTTTAGGAAGGGGAAATCACTCTAGTCTTAGGCAGCAGTCAGCACAGAGGCAGCCACAAGTGGCAAGCAACAACAGTGATGCAGTGACAACATGAGGGATAGAGTCACTACGCAGAAATCACGCAGAGCATCTTAGTGTGGGTGCAGGTCAGTGCCGAAACTTCGTGGTGATGTGATATTTGTCTCACTAAGCCTACTCTCATCAAATTTCTTCAGGTGATTGATTGATATTTACAATCAGACATTTGTACTCAAAATTTCTGCATAAGAAAGAAACTCTCATATCTGTTGCACCAATTTTCTCGCATTGGGTGTTTTCCGGGGACAATTGTCCAAAAATAATGGTGTTTATGTGTGATTACTTGTGCTATTTATTTTATATTGTTTATTGACCGTGAAGTCTACATCATATTTTATTTCGGTATTTAAAATAGCTAAACGTTAAATAATTGTGATCGAGAAGGCAATAGAAGAAATATAATAAGTAGTTGTAGTAGAATTCTACATTATAGAATTTTCATAGTGTGTGTGAAAGCCATGCATCTTAAAGCAAGGAGAAAGAAAATTCAGGAACAATGTAGTAAGAAGAAGCCATTAAAGGGTAAGGGAAAAGAGAAGAGAGGAAAATGGAAGGGAAATAAGAATGACAGCTTCAATAAAGAAGGGGAGAAAACTACATGCAAACATTGTTCCAAAGAGGGGCATGATGAAGCCCATTGTTGGAAACTACATCCTGAACTAAGGCCAAAGAAACCAAATAACAAAGGGAAACAAAAGATGACTGCCACCACACAACAAGATCTTGGATCCAATTCAAGAGATGAGACCAAGATTGTAGCCATGGTTAACAAAGGAGAGGAAGCCATATCAAGTACTAGTTCCTCAAATAGTCACAACAACACTCCAAATGAAGACACTAGGATATAATTGTTCCATGTTAGAGTGATTTGAAATTGTAAAAAGATTGATGCATTGTTTGATAGTGGGTCACAAGAAAACCTGATTTCAGAAGACTTAGTCAAAAAGCTTAACCTTGAAACTATACCACATCATAAACCATACCCTTTGGGATGGCTAGTTAAGAATGCCAATTTACAGGTTACATGGAAATTCATATTTCAATTTGCTATTACTGCAAACTTTGTTGATGAAGTCAAGTTAGATGTGGTTCCACTTGATATTTTCGGGATTATCTTGGGAAGTCCATATTTGTATGACAGGAAAGTGGTGTTTCATCTCCATGAGAACAAATATCATTTTCTTAAGGATGGGGTGGAGTATATTGTGAGATCTCATCACAAAAAACTGAATATTTATTTAGTTAATGCAAGGCAAAGGAAGAGGCTAGTTAATGCAAGTAAAAAAATTGTGCTTCTCATGATAAAGAAAAAGGATGATGTTGACTATGAAATTTTTGAAGGATGTGATGGAAAATTAAAATCTGATTTGTTTGATGTGGTAAGTCATCATGGCGAGATGTTTCAAGAACCAAATGGGTTACCTCCCAAGAGGGGAATTCAACATGAGATTCAGCTGCAGTAGGATGTTCCACTTCCAAACATTGGTATGTATCACCTGTCAATTATGAAGAGTTTAGAAATCAATAAGAAAATCCAAGAATTGTTGAAAAAAAGTATCATACACCCATCTACTTCGCCATGTATTTCACCAATTGTTTTGGTACCAAAGAAGGACGAGACTTGGCGCATGTGCATAGATTTCCATGCACTGAATAAAATCACGGTAAAGAATCACTACCCACTCCCACGCATTGATGATTTTCTAGATCAGTTAAAGTATGCAAGATATTTCACTAAGTTAGACTTGCAAAGTGGTTATCATAAAGTTAGAATAGTTGAGGAAGACATTTGGAAAACTGCATTTAAAACTAGACAAGGATTGTTTGAGTGGCTAGTTATGCCATTCGATGTAAAAAATGCTCCAGCTACTTTCATGAGAGTCATGAATGATGTACTATGACCATTTCTAGATGAATTTGTAATTGTTTGCTTAGATGACATAATTATATTCAGCAAATCAAGAGATGTACATGTCATGCATGTGAACAAGGTACTTGATGTCTTGAAAAAAGAGCAATTATTTTTAAAAATGTCAAAGTGTGAGTTTGGCAAGACTTATTTAGTGTATTTGGGACACATTGTTGGAGGAGGTGAGTTGAAGACCAACCCTTCAAAAGTAGAGGTCATTCTAAATTGGCCCAAGCCCAATACACTTACATAGGTAAGAAGCTTTCTTGGGGCAACACAGTATTGGAGAAAATTCATTGCTAATTTTTCTTCCATTACAGCTCTGTTACATGCATTGACAAGTGTCAAGGAAGTCTTCCATTGGGAAGATATGCAGCAAAAATCATTCGATGATTTAAAGCAAAAGATAATTTCAGCACTGGTATTGGCTCTTCCGGATCTTAGACAACCATTTGAGACCCAAACAGATGCAAGCGATTATGCTATGGGAGCAGTTCTCATACAACATGGTAAGCCTATTTCATTTCATTCTGAAATTTTTAATTGAGCTATGACTAACTATCCCACCTATGACAAAGAGTTATATGCATTGGTATAAAGTGTAAAGAAATGGAAGCACTATTTGATGGGGAAAGAGACCATTATTCATACCTAACATCATCCATTGCAGTACTTACAATCATAGTCAAAGTTGCATCAATCAAGACATTTCATATGGATGGGATTTCTACAGAAATTTCATTTGGTTATCAAGTATAAAAAGGGAATCTACAATAAGGTAGTTGATATGCTCTCTAGGCCTATTGTAAATTAATCTATTATACTCAAGCACAATTCAATTATGCATGAAATTTACATTGAACAATATGCATATGATAGTGATTTTCAAGATGTGTATGAAAGCTTGAGTCAAGGAAACAAAAATGAAGAGTTAGATTATCATGTGCATAACAGTTTGTTGTAGCACTTGGGCAAGTTATGTATACCATAGGGAGAAATAAATAGTATCATAAGGGAGACACACACTTCATTGATTGTTGGACATTTTGGTGTAGGCAAGAAAGTAGTGAATCTCCAAAGGTATTTTTATTGGCCACACATGATTGATAGTGTATCTCGTTTTATTAGAGGATGTTCTTTATGTGCAATAAGTAAGCCTAGTAATAGGAAACTTGGTTTGTACACTCCACTTCCGGTTCTTTCACATCCTTGGGAGAGTATCTCAATGGATTTTGTAGGTGGTATTCCAATGTCAAGGAAAGGTCATGATTACTAGTATGTTGTGGTAGATAGGTACAACAAAATGTGTCTTTTGATGCCATGTAAGAAAACAATTACAATTGAACAAACCGCTCATATTTTCTTTCAAAATGTATGGGTTAATTTTGGTCTTCCTACTTCTATTGTAAGTGATTGAGATTCCCGGTTTGTTGGGATTTTTTGGTCAAAATTATGGGACATGATGGACACAAAGTTGAAGAAGAGTACACCATTTCATCCGCAAACATATGGTCAGACTGAGGTGGTAACATGACAGTCATTCATCTTCTTATAGGTTATTGCAGCAAACATCCCAAGTTGTGGGATGAATAATTGCATTACATTCAACATGAATACAATAGGGCAAAGCATTCTTCCACAAACACATCGCCATTTGATGCATGTCTTGGGTACTTGTCAAGATCACCTTTGGAATTCATATTTGAGAAAGATGTCACTATACCTTGTCATAGTGACATAGATAAGGCAAGGAATTTCATTGGGAAAATTCAGTTGGTACATCACACAGTGCAAGAACAACTTGATAAGAGTCAAAGCAGCTACAAGGCAAGGCATGATAAACACTGTGTTGATCACAAATTCCACATTGGAGATGAAGTTTGGTTATATATTAGCAAATAAAGATTGCAAGGGGGAGGTAAAAAGCTCAAGCCAGTCCATAATGGTCCATTTAAAACTATGGAAAAGATTGGTACTAATGCATTTAAGCTAGATTTTCCTCCTTATATGCAAATATATTATGTTGTTAATGTCAAGAATTTGAGATTTTTTGAGCCTCCTATGATTGATGATCAAGGAGAGCATGTTCAGATGTCATCAATAGATGATTTCTTGCCAGAATATCTTGATGAAATTCAACAATATCTCATACTTGACAGAAGAATTAGAACTTCAAGGAGAGGGAATGTCAAATACCTTAGAGTGGGACTCAAGGGACAAAATACTTCAAAGGCAAAATGGATGGAGAGTGAAAGGGTGAGGGAGTTGTACCCTCACCTGCTGAAAAACTGATAGTATCTTTTGGGGTCGAAAAGGCTTCTAGTGGGGAGGAATGATCAGAGGCTTAGTATTTAGCTAAAAAGTGATCCAAACCAAAACGACAAGATAGAGCTCGTCACTAGGATTTCAATGCAATTGTTTCATCAAAATCCGAGTTCGTATGAGTAAGTTATGGTATGTTGTTTGTTTTCTAAAACAGGTAAAAAATGTGCAGAATAGTGACAGACTGATGACTTGCCAGTCCAGTCAGCACCTTAGGAATGTTTAGGAAATATTCTCCAGATTTCAGCTAGTGACACTATGACAAGTGTCACAATCATATTCGCTAATGTTGCTTGGGAAGTTGAATATTTTCCTCCTAATCCTAAGTTTGAAATTACCTCTATGGTGGATTATTATTTTAATCGTGAATTTTAGGCCAATGGAGAAGGGGCACATGGCGTAGCCAGAGGCTGCCACATGCTCTCCCCCATGGCAAGGTTGGATGTCATTGTTATATATGAAGGTCAAATGCAAATATCAGTGGCGCAATTATTTTATATACCAAGGTTGAATCAAAGGTTTGAGTCATAGTCATGGGGCGCATACATATATTATTCGCAACATATTACATATATCAACAAATATTTATATCCAAAGTTCAAGACCTATGGTTTGTTTACAAAAATGTTATGACGAGAGGGGCGGAGGTCAGGGTCGACCCCGCGACCTCCCCCAAACTAACGCCAGTTCAAACCATTGCACCATACTACGAGTTCCTTAACCTTATGGGACTCTGCCACTATTTGAATTAACACTGCTCCAGAGTTGGGGGTCTGGAGGGGGCCAGCCCTGCAGGCCAGCCCTCTCCCACATGTGTCCGAAGTGCTGAAGATCGAGGGTAAATATCATTCCAGCGAGAGTTTTAAACAATAGAGTTAAGCCATATTATTATCCACTAATCCATGGATTAGTCATGCTAATCCGAAATCAGTTATAAAACACGCTTTGTGCTAAACTTCACATTAAGCCCAATTTAATCCTCACTTATCTCTAATTAATTGTGGTTTTATCATGGCAGAGCTTTTGGAAGACCCGCAAAATGCGGGGAATCTCCATTTTCAGTGGAGTTAAGTGGCGAACTTCTAGATTTAGTGGAGAAAAACTAGGAAAAATTGGTTTTTCCATAACTGAGGCAATTTTCGATCAATTTTGGCTCAGGAAGAGTCATTCTTGGTATATTTTTATGTTTTGGAGCCATTGGAGTAGGTTGCAAAGGCAACAAGAGACTTTAAACAACACTTTTTCACAATTGAAGTTAATACAAAGGTCCAAGCTATGAAGCTGGACCAAGGAGATGTAGCCCAGGAGGGGTGAAATCCTTCATAAAAAACACATGTATTTGAATTTTTTATTGGTGTTTGTTGTGATTTTATATGCTATTGTTCATATTTGAGTTTCCATGCTTTTATGTTCATGAAATACACCTAATTTCATCAAGCTTATCGAATTGTCAATCATAAGCACATGTATAAATCCTTGTATAAGAAGCAAACCAAAGCACTTTCATGTTAATTATGAAACTGATATTAGCACAACATTAACTAAATATAAATTTCGTATCACTTTGGCTCTATACATGTTCATTAATGTACATAATCCCTCTTACTTTCTTGCCATGTACATTGCCGGATATACAAATTTCAAGAACGCCTTCTCCTTTTTCTGTGTGTGTGTGTGTGTGTATATATATTATTACATTTTTGTTGTTGTGGTTGTTCTTTTAACTTAACATCAAGAAACCGTTAAGCTATGAAGAAATAGTTCAACAAAAAATTCTAATTATTATTATTTTCTTAACTATTAATTATTAGTCTGACAGCCTAAAAATATTCAGTCGTCTAACATTTCATCCAATGGTGCAAACTAGTACAGATTGGAAACTAGGGGAGTTATTTTCAAATAAGAACGCCTTACATCGTAATTAAGTTTTTAAAATTATTAATAAACATAATATTAGTCTAAATTCATTTTAATTTCAAATTTATCTAGGGTAAAGAAGGAGCAAAATTTTAAATTGCAATTTTTTTAATTAAAAAAAAAACACTTTAAAAATGTAATCTCTCTACTGTTGAAAATGCAGCAAGATGATGGAGCTTAGTGAAATGAAGTCGCCTTCACTAAGTGGGCCCGCAGGCTATTTTTGGCGCAAAGTCTATTTTTAGACTATGTCTATTTTTAGACATATGGAGCATGGTCCGGGAGTTGCAGTATGTTATTCTTGGAGCATTGGTCATGTTGGTAAAAATAGATGGACCTCTATTTTTAGACATTTAGGTCGAAGTCTATTTTTAGACTGCCTATCCTAAAAATAGAAAATTCAAATATTATTTACCCTTAATAATATTTGGACTCTAAACTTCAGTTTACTCTCTTGGAGCACTTCAGTTGGAGCTACAGAAGTGGCTCATGCATCTGACAGAGGAATTACGCTATTCCTAGGGGTTTGGTGAGCTCATGCATGGTTGACTTCAGTTAGGACTTCAGTGGCAGAAGTTTGGTGGAGTTGATGGGACAGTTGGTGGAGTTGTGTTTGGTTTAACTTAGTTGAACTTGTTGAGATTAGTTTAACTAGCTAATCAACTAGTAATGAGAGGAGTGAATTAAATATTATTTAATTCACTAATTATTAACTCATGATTCAACTCAAGAACACATCAGTTCACTACAGTGCATGGATAGTTCAGTGGAGACCAGTGAAAGAGGTAGATGAAAGGGTTGAGATAGCTATCAGTTGTGAAGTTAGTTGTGCATGAGATTTGCACCACACTTGGAGGAATTGCCAATGATGATTGCGCTGTCAAGCCAAGGAGATTCGAACCTTGGATCTCTCATTAGACCAGCCTTGATTGCGCAATAGAGGTAGGCAATTAGTGGATGATTTTTGAACCAGTGACCTGTTCAAAACCAAGCTAGTTTGTGTGTAACTTAATGAGACAGTACTGAGTACTTGTGAGGAGTATTGTACTGAGATTGTTACATGTTCTCTTCCATCTTAATATACAAAATAGCTGGGGGTTTTCAGCTATAAGCTTTCCCCATACATACTGTGTAATGTGTGTGATGTTTTGATGATATTTTGATCGCATACCGCTTGTTTATTTCCGCATGTGTGATGATCTGAGTAGAAGAGATTATGTGTTGCATATGAATTCGAATTAGTATGTGATCGGGATAATCTCGGTGGATAAATCTTCATTATTCAGCAAATTTCTACATGGTATCGGAGCTATCGGAGCAAAGATTGATCATCACAGTGATTACAAACTTATTTCGGTAGACAGAGTCTGCATGCGGGCCAGGTAGCCTCTGGATCCTTCCTTTCCTTTGAAAGGTGATACATCTAGTAAATGCCCCTGCAGTCGATCTCTATGCTAGAAATAATTTGTTCTCACAGATCAAGAGCGGTGAGCTTTGAGTTGGAATTCAAATTTTTGCAACAGTTTGTTTTCTTAGTGTCGGAGTTGAAAATGTCTTTCAACGGTTTGCGACTCGAATATGCTCTTGAAGGCAGTTCGAATTATGTTGCATGGAAGGATCGCATGGAGGCAGTATTAGAAGATAATGGACTAAAGGAGTTCGTAGATACGGATGTCCAAAAGCCCACTGATCCTGCTGAAGTCGAGGCTTGGCAAAAGAAGATGGCGAAATGTCGAAGGATTCTGTTGGAGGGCATAAAGGATCACATTGTATCCAACCTGCATGGAAAAGCTTCTCCATATTTGATGTGGAAAGCGCTGACAGATCTATTCCATAGTAAGAGTGACCAAAGGAAGCTGGCGCTCAAAGATAAGCTCAGAAACATTAAGATGGAGAAAGGCGACAGTATCGCCAAATACCTCACGAAGTTCACTTAATGCAGAGATGAGCTGGGAAGTGTGGGGGTGACTGTCGAAGAAGAGGATATGGTAGACCTGGCTCTCCTTGCTCTTCTGAAGGCTTGGCATTCATATCAAGATAGTGTCAATGGTCGGGAGAAGTTGCCGGGATGGGAGCGCCTTTGGGCGGATCTCATGCAGGAGGAGATAAGGAGGACTACCAGAGATGGATCTTCATCAAAGGTACCTGATGAAGAAAATTGCGCTTTGGCTGCCAAAGCAAAGAAGGGGAAGACCAAGAAAACTTCTCATTCCAGTGCTAAGGGAAAGAAGCAAGACATGTCTAAGGTGAAGTGTTTTCACTGTCACCAGCACGGACATTATGCCACAAATTGTCCGCAGAAGAAGAAAACAAGCAAGCAGGAAGATCTACAGATGGAGAGGCTTTGGCCTCGCAGTTCGAGCTTGACTTTTCACTGATCGCATGCTTGGTTTCAAGTGTGATGGGATCAGTATGGTTCTTGGACAGTGGTGTGTCATTTCACATGACCGGAGATCGAGATCTGTTTTCAGATCTGGAGGAAAAAGATCTTGGAGTGCACATCGAGATGGGCGATGATGGTAGATACAGTGCGACTGGTATCGGTACCATTTCCTTTGAGAGGGAGTCTGGTAAACCTTTCATATTAAAGGAAGTTTTGCATGTTCCAGGATTGATGAAGAACTTGATCTCTGTGGCGATGTTGGAAGACAAAGGGTATGATGTGGTCTTCAGCGAAGGAAAAGCCTTCCTGCGCAGTAAGACTACTGGTGAGACCCGGAAGATAGGGGTTTGAGTCAAGAACCTTTATCAGTTGCAAGTAGATGGCTGCGCAGCAATGGCATGCAAAGCGGGAGAAGTGGTGAGCCGGGATGATGAGGGCAAACTGTGGCACAGGAGATTGGGCCACCTTCACCATGGAGCTTTGAAGATCCTGCAGCAGATTTCTATTGGGCTTCCTAAGGGCACCCTTGCGCAGTCAGATCAGTGCAAGGGGTGTACTTTGGGAAAATATGTGAAAGCCACCTTTCACGAGAAGGATAGTCGCGCCACGACGATCCTTGAGAGAGTTCACACAAACGTGTGTGGTCCTTTCTCAGTAGCTTCGATAGAAAAGCACAAGTACTACTTGATCTTTGTTGATGATTTCTCTCGAAAGTGCTGGATCTTCTTCATGCAGAAGAAGAGCGAGACATACTCTAAGTTCTGTGAGTTCAAAGCACTGGTCGAGAGGGAATCGGGGAAGAAGGTGAAGGCTCTTAGGAGCGAAAATGGTGGTGAATTCATCTCGGCTGAATTCAAAGACTTTTTCAGTGCAGAAGGGATTCGGAGAGAGCTCATCGCACCCCATAACCCACAGCAGAACGGGGTGGCTGAGCGGAAGAACAGAACGATCGTGGGTGCTGCACGGGCGATGTTGCATGATCAGGGCCTACCCCTTCACTTGTGGGCTGAGGCATGCAATACAACAGTGTATGTGCAGAACCGTTGTCCTCACAAGGTTCTTGGCATGAGTACACCGGAGGAGGCTTATTCTGGTAAGAGACCTGACATTTCTCATTTGAGAATTTTTGGTTCACCTGTCTACATGCATGTGACGAAGGATGCCAGAAAGAAGCTGGATCCGACCGCAGAGGTTGGAATATTTGTGGGGTACACCGATACACCTCACAACTATCGGGTGTATTTGTCAGACAGTCGCAAGACTGTTGTGCGACGGGATATCAAGTTTCAGGAGGAGAAAGCCATGCAGTGTTTGCTTGAGAGGGAGCTACACTTGCATGCAGATGAGGAGCTGTTAGTTCCTAAGGAGGAGCTTCCGGATGTGGATCAACCACAAGAGGAAGTTCAAGAGGTGGAAGAAACCACCCAGGCAGCGCCAACCATCAGAGGGCGCATGCGCACTACAGAAGCTGAGCGACTGGCTCGAGATGCAGAGAAGGTTGTAGGACCACCTACAGCACAGCGCAGACAGAGACAGTCACCGGATCGGTACACTAGATACATGGCTCTTGTGAGTCAATGTGTCGTGACGGAGCCATCCTCTTTTGAGGAAGCCGTGGAGGAACCCGCATGGGTAGATGCCATGATCGAAGAATATGATTCGATCGTCAGAAACAGTGCATGGGAGATTGTCCCAAGACCGGAGGGGAAATCAGTGGTGGGTTCTCGATGGATCTACAAAGTGAAGCAGGCGGCTGACGGGAGTGTGGAGAAGTACAAGGCGAGATTTGTCACCCGTGGCTTCTCACAGATCGAGGGGATCGATTATGAGGAGACCTTTGCACCTGTCGCAAGGTACTCTTCCATACGGACGATCCTTGCTCTCTCAGCGCAGATGGGATGGCACATCCATCAGATGGATGTGAAGACTGCGTTCCTCAACGAAGTCATTGAGGAGGAGGTGTACATAGAGCAGCCTGAAGGTTTCGAGATCTTTAGCAGTGAGTTGCATGTGTGCCGACTCAAGAGAGCACTGTACGGGCTGAAACAAGCACCTCGTGCTTGGTACACACGGATTGACAGCTATTTCACCGGGCTTGGATTTTCCAAGAGTGAGGCGGATCCTAACCTGTACCAGATTGTGGTGGAGGGGAAGCTGCTGATCATTGTACTGTATGTAGATGATCTGATTTTGACGGGTGATGAGCTATTGATACTTTCATGCAAGGAGGACCTTGCTAGAGAGTTTGAGATGAAGGACTTGGGCCTCCTTCATTATTTCCTGGGATTGGAGATTTGGCAGCACAGTGGAGGACTGTTTGTTTCTCAGAGCAAGTATGCTCGAGAGATTCTGGAGAGGTTCAACATGCAAGGCTGCAAGCCTGTTGACACTCTTCCTGGAGGTTGGAGGAAGGAGGATGCTACTTCAGTGGAGGTAGTGGATACCACTGTCTATCGACAGTTGGTAGGGTCGATTATGTATCTGGTCAATACACGACCCGATATATGCTATGCTGTTAACTAGATTTCGCAAGCTATGGTTAAGCCTACCAAGCTCTACTGGAAGGCAGACAAGCATGTATTGCGTTATCTTAGTGGCACATCGGGATATGGTCTGTGGTACAGACAGGAGGATGAGGTGAGGCTTTCTGGCTTCACGGATGCAGATTGGGCAGGGAGCCCAACGGACTGGAAGAGCACATCTGGAGGAGTTTTCAGCATTGGATCGATAGCAGTTTCCTGGTACAGCAGGAAACAGAGATCCGTGGCACTCAGTTCAGCAGAGGCCGAGTACATGGCAGCTAGCTTGGCTGCATGCGAGGCTATTTGGATGAGGAAGATCCTTGTCGGATTATTCGGGTCGCACTTGGAGCCTACTGTGATTTATTGTGATAACCAGAGCTACATCAAGCTCTCGTTTAATCCAGTATTTCATGATAGATCCAAACACATCGACATCAGGTACCATCATATCAGAGACTGTGTTCAGCGGAGGATCATGATGCTTTGATATGTTCCCACGGAGGATCAGGATGCTAATATCCTGACGAAGGCGATCACCAGGAGCAAGTTCGAATTCCACAGAGGCAGGATAGGGGTTGCAGATAATCCATATCTTGCTGAGAGGGAGTGTTGAAAATGCAGCAAGATGATGGAGCTTAGTGAAATGAAGTCGCCTTCACTAAGTGGGCCCGCAGGCAAATTCTGGCGCAAAAGTCTATTTTTAGACTATGTCTATTTTTAGACATATGGAGCATGGTCCAGGGGTTGCAGTATGTTATTCTTGGAGTATTGGTCATGTTGGTAAAAATAGATGGACCTCTATTTTTGGACCTATAGGTCGAAGTCTATTTTTAGACCGCCTATCCTAAAAATAGGGAAGTCAAATATTATTTACCCTTAATAATATTTGGACTCTAAACTTCAGTTTACTCTCTTGGAGCACTTCAGTTCGAGCTACAGAAGTGGCTCATGCAGCTGACAGAGGAATTACGCTATTCCTAGGGGTTTGGTGAGCTCATGCATGGTTGACTTCAGTTAGGACTTCAGTGGCAGAAGTTTGGTGGAGTTGATGAGACAGTTGGTGGAGTTGTGTTCGGTTTAACTTAGTTGAACTGGTTGAGATTAGTTTGACTAGCTAATCAACTAGTAATGAGTTGAGTGAATTAAATATTATTTAATTCACTAATTATTAACTCATGATTCAACTCAAGAACACATCAGTTCACTACAGTGCATGGATAGTTCAGTGGAGACCAGTGAAAGAGGTAGATGAAAGGGTTGAGATAGCTATCAGTTGTGAAGTTAGTTGTGCATGAGATTTTCACCACACTTGGAGGAATTTCCAATGATGATTGCGTTGTCAAGCCAAGGAGATTTGAACCTTGGATCTCTCATTAGACCAGCCTTGATTGCGCAATAGAGGCAGGCAATTAGTGGATGAGTTTTGAACCAGTGACCTGTTCAAAACCAATCTAGTTTGTGTGTAACTTCAAGAGACAATACTGAGTACTTGTGAGGAGTATTGTACTGAGATTGTTACATGTTCTCTTCCATCTTAATATACAAAATAGCTGGGGGTTTTCAGCTATAAGCTTTCCCCATACATACTGTGTAATGTGTGTGATGTTTTGATGATCTTTTGATCGCATACCGCTTGTTTTATTTCCGCATGTGTGATGATATGAGTAGAAGAGATTATGTGTTGCATATGAATTCGAATTGATATGTGATCAGGATAATCTCGGTGGATAATTATTCATTATTCAGCAAATTTCTACATCTACATGTTTAATAAATATGAGGTTAAAATAAATCTAAACTAGTTTATATTAAATTGAATATTGTTACAATGTGAATCACTTTAGATCCATCTTAACTCTGGATTTACCATGCCCCTAGAGGGATCAAATCTCTTTTCACTCTAAAATAAGTCTCTTTTCACTCTAAAAGAAGTTTGCATCTCAAGAAATTTGATCCATTGAGCATTGTTAAGATCGATCTATATTGGTTGTAGTATTAATTATAGTTATAATAATAAATATAATTATTAATTTTGTGTTTTTTATTTTATTTTATTTTTTCTAACTCAAAATATTACAACATCTCCCCATACCTTTTTGCTTTTAGATTTAATTTTTAAAATGTTATAAAATAAAATTAAAATAACATATTTTGATTTTGAAATGAGTTGTGGTTTTTTGGCATGTGGTATTGATAAGTCATGGTATTGGCCCATGGTATTGTAACAAAGTCTATTTACAAGTTAATAATATCCATGGTAAATTAGGGGTGATAAGTTCTACTTTGAAGCCAATATTCTGCAAGAAGTTGCGGATTACAAATACCTTGGAATTGAATTCAACATAAATCTAAGTTGGGATTGTTGTAGAAAGAAAAGAACTTTGGGGGGTTGGAAAGCATTTTATGCTTTTCAAAACAGGTGTAGAGAGGCAGAGCTATGGGACTAGAAAACCACTTTAACTCTTTTTGGGATTTTAGTGATCCTGGTGATTGTCTAAGGTTGTGAACTGTGGGCCAGTAGTACATCCGAGATGCAGTGGAAACAAATTGAGAAAATTCAGAAGCATTTGGTTACAAGCAAATTCAAAATTATAAGTGTAGTTTTGTATGCTATCTTGTTCAGTGAAACATAGGTTGCTCATATTGAAGCAATTGTTATGGTGCAAGTCATAAGGTATTTAAAAGAAATTTATCAAATGGAAGATGGTAGATGGCCTAAGGTTGTGTTTAATGACATATTGTGCAAAAGAAAGGATATTTGGATGCAACATAATAACAAATGGTTTAGTAAATGGGGTATTTGCTTGAGCATGTGTCCCACAAATAGCAAAGAGATAAAAACATTTGTTATGGATAAGTTCCAAAAACGTACTTGGGAGGAGTTAGGGAGAAATAAGAAGTACTATATATTGTAGAGTTTAATGCCACTCATAATCATCAACAAAAAGCATACATAGGGGCCAATATTTATTGGAGAGCCAAAATTATTATTGCTCAATTAAGGACTAATTCTCATCAAATTCGTTGTGAAACAGGGCGCTGGAAAAGGACCAAAGAAATGTGGGAGGAAAGAGTATGTATTTTTTTCTCTTCTGGAAAAGTGGAAACATAAAATAATTTCATTTTAGAATTTGAGTCCTTCAAAGACAGAAGGGAAAGTTATGAAGATATTCTGGTAGCTAGCTCTTGGGATAATATATTCAGCGAGAGGTTTATCGACAAGATGGGAGCATTTATTGTAAGACTCCACAAGAAAAGGGCCAAATAAAAGAACTAGATAGAGCCTCGTGGACGTTACATAGGCTATTTTTAGCCTCGTGGACGTTACATTAATTTCATTTCATTTCATTTCCATGGTTAAGAATCTTGTTTTATTGAAAGTTTATTGTAAGTTTATAAAATGTTTAAAAAATGTTGATATGCAATCTTTCTTACATTACGCCTAACACCTACACATCTCCCCCATACTTGGTTGTACAACCCCTCTTAGCTCAATAATTAATATTAACATTATTTTTTTCTTTCTAAAATTATAATTATAAGAAAAATCAATTCTAACATCATATATTAATTCTTAAATTTTAATTTTCTACTTTTTAATTAATATAATGTTCATATACGAGATGGAGGTATAACCAATATATGCACAAAATTGATTTTTATTGACAACTGAAATTTCTGATGGGGTGGAATATCCTGGATTGTCATGAATCCCGTTTAGAGATCCTTCAATCCCTCGGGCACTTGGACAAGCATCTAATGATTCTTGACAAGAGGATGGAGAGGATTGAGCATCACCTTGGTATCCCTTGAGCGATAGGACAAACTTCAATAGAGTCGATAACTCTCATCCTGATTACAGGATCATATTTAAACCCCTCAACATGATTGCAATATGGTTCTGGTGTGTGATCACATAGTTGTAGCTTCTTTTATACAAGGCCAATCAGGCCTGAGTTTTAGATATAGCTTGATTATTTTTGTATCTTTCAAGTTTCAGTTGGCTCTCCCATCCTTAAGAAGAGTATATTTTTGGATCTAGTCTGATCTCCCATATGATAAACCAACCCGAATTTTAAAAATTACTATGCAATTCCTAAAGTTTTAGGATAATAGAATTTATCCAAAAAAATATTAAAAAAAAAATAAAAAAAAATAAAAAAAAATAGAATGCTCATAGGAGTAAAAGAGATTTTTAAACTTATTTTAATTCATTAAAAGGCAAATAAATTCTTAAAGACATATATTCTTAATAACAAGACTACAATCAACTTGAAAGTAGGTGACTTCCATTGGATCTAGCTCATAGACTACGAGAACACTACTTTTCTTTGTCAACTTTTCCATCAAATAGAATATCTACAAAATTCTTGCCCTCAAAAGCTAGTGAAATGAAAGACTAAATCTAAGGCTTGGAAGCCATGCAACATGCCCCCTCTGGAGGAAGAGGATTTCTCTTCTTCATACCAAGGGAATATTGAGTCGAATGATGACATGGTCTACTTGGACGAGGCTTGTTACCGCTAAAACTAGTAGGGGTCCTAGGAGGGGATCCTATAGAGAAACTACGAGGTCAAGGGAAGAAATGGAGTGATATCCCACTCTCACCTCAGCTAAGGCTCCCTACTCTTTATGGACTTTCATCGATGGGATGAGACTCGGTATAAGGGGAATCACAATAATGGATGAGTCAATGAGAGGATGAAGGGTGATTCCAAAGGCCTATTCCTAAGAGAGACTCAATTGTATGGCTTTCTTTCTTGGAAATCAAGGTGATGGGCTCTCTACGAAGGCCTAATAGGATTCTCAAGGATAGGGTTTTTGAATTCATCCATAACATCAAAATTCATCTATAACATCCAAACATCAAAATTCATCCATAACATCCAAACTCGTTCTCCAAATGGGAATGTTAAATTTTCAAGAGCTACTAAATCCCAATCTAAGTAAAGATGATGAAAATTAATCACCTCACTTGTATTTATACAATCACTAATGAGTTTGATTTTCCTAATTTGGCCCAATTGAGCCCCAAATAATAAAATAATGTGCAATAATTGCAACCCTTGGTGACAAATCCACCAAGATAGCTCAATAACATAATAATAAGCCTCTCAAGAGGGTAGAATTATCAATAAAGTGATTCGTTGTGCCTTTGAGGAGGCCTAATAAAGTCTAGAGTGTTTCACGATGTGAGAATAGACCTCAAATATAGTGGACAAGGGATTGGCCCCTTGTTTTCCAAAAAAATCCTTGTGGTGCCCCCAAGTGAGTGTGAGGAGCACAAGGACATCCTCATGGATCTCCAAGTGAATTTAAAATGTATGTAAAATATATGTAAGGGCTAGGATGATGACATAAGTCCTCATATGGACCTCAGATTATCTACCAAGTGTATGGTGCAAGTGTGGAGCCGATTGGGAATGGTGAATCGGGCGCATCAACCTCATCCAAAAGGTGGAACACGAGCAATCAATGAGTGGTGTTGGGGGTCCATGAAGTACTCTGTACTATGGTGTAGGCACATAGCTCTCAACGCTCATCCTATAAGTGCCAATGTGGCCATATGGAGGGCTGGGACCCCATATAGGGAGACCAAGCCCTAAATGGAGACCCACCTGCAATCCTACATAAGATCCAATGCATCACGTTGCCCTCCAATACAAAAAATCATTAGAATAATCAAGTAAAAGATCTTACAAGTCATGGAATCAACGGGGCACTTCATGGTGGCATGCCCTTCCATAATGGGCTTCGACATGTATAAGTTTCTCCAAGATCAATAAAGGGGTTAATAAATGACGTTATTAGGTGGTTTCAACCTTTAGAGGGGTGGAATTTCCATGGTACACCCCTCAAATGGTAGGTGGAAAATGATATGGCAATGGAATGGGGTTGGGATCAGGGGAATCATCCAAACCACATGTCATGGTACAAGGGTAGCTATAATAAGGAAAGCCCACACTTGGGTATATGAGTGTAGGAGGGAGAAAATCATTTTACATGAGTTACCCCAACCTTTGTTTTTCCACCCTTCTTCATATTCCTTTTGCCTGTGATTGATTTTTCTTCATAATTTCTCACGATTCCAGGGGATGAGAGCATGTTGTGTAATATATAATAGTGGATACCCCCTTAAGGTGGGGCAATTCATCACCCACCAGGGTTTGGGACAATAATGGGTTCCTTAATGATGGAGGGGGCTCAGTTAGGGCCCATAGGAACTAGGGTGATGACCATGGATAACGGGTAGAGATCATGTTTGGATTTTTCCCACGTGCTAAATTTGTATGTCCCGGAAATCTTTTGTATTTCGTGGTACATTTTCTGTTGAGAGTGGCCAAATTATTTTTTTCTTTTCTTTTTAGCTACATAAATATTTGGGGCATCGTTCTAGGGCCGACCCAATATGTGGACCTAGTAGACCCATGTGGAACTTGATGGGAAAAGAGACAAATGGGGTTAAAATGAGTGGAAGGGGGGTGACATACACAGTGTCCGGAAGCGGGACCGCGCAATAAAAATTAGGATTTACCATATAGTTTCAACCCTAAAGCTAATGGTCAATAAAGGGGATCCCACGGGACTAGGATACAAGGCTAACCTTGAAATCAGGTAGTGGAAACAAGAGCACAAACCTAGCCCACTCTTTCCTCTGAATCCCCCCACCAATTTATGCCCAAAAGTTCCCATGACAAGTAAGGAAAATTATTCAACTATACCAATGAAAAGTCATACCTTTGGGGTCAGGAGGCCCATATTCAAACATACAATCATAACACGTGGGTGTGGGACCACATGGTTGGCTCAGGCGAGAGAGATAATGGCACATCGAGCTATCTCGTGGCTGAAAGGGGTTGTTGGATGTCAGCTGAGGAACATCTAGGAGAAAAAAATTCTCCTATATACACTAACTACAGGTGGTGGATAACATATGGCTCCATCTGGGACATGTGTAGAAAATCTAACAACAAGATTCAAACTAATCTTGTAATGTACTAAAACAAGATACTAAATCCTTCTACAATTTGCGGAAACAAAACATGATCGCACAATAACATAACAAGAAATAGAAATAAATAATCAATCTCACAACACAAGATATATCTGGGGAAAGAAAACTGCCTAAAACCCCGCTATTTTTATATTGTATAAATTCAAGGATCATGAAAGAATACAATGCTTTCTCTCACAGGAGAAACTCCTATACTCTGCCAACTGTCTCACTCTAATCTAGGCAAAATCAGACAAATAATTAGCTAATTCTCTGCCTCTACTCAGCCTGTGTTGCTCACGCATTCCTTTAGGAATTAAATCCATATTAAATAGTAAATTCCCTTGCATTGATTACACAATCCTTCCTAGGCCTCCAACTGAATCTACAACTAAGTTGTACAATTTTCCAATTATACAACTGATAGTTATCATCCCTTTAACCTCAGTCTCAACTCGACATTCCTTGAAACTGACATGCAATAACTATTTATAGTGAATTATCAGTTAACTGATTGATCACTACTTGTGAATTAAATCATGTTTAATTCACTTGACCTCTCACTAGCTCATCACTCAGTTAGAACTAGTTAAACCGATTTTAATTCAATTTCTTGAGTCAACTAATTACTACTCACAAATAACTGTAACTGGACCCCCTTAAATCAGGGGAGAACTCTACATGCATTCTCTTAGACCCTCAAGTCGAATTTCCTAAGCTAACTCAGTCATTATGAATTAGTCAAATAATACAAGTTGTCAAGAGATGAAATTAAAATTTCTCTTTGAATTTAATTTAAGGGAAAATTAAATTAGAAGCACCCTTGGGGTGCCATTTCAACACTCCCTCTCAGCAAGAAAGGGTTTATATGATACCCTGATCTTGCCTTTGTGGAATTCGAATTTGCTTCTTGCCAACGCCTTCGTCAAGATGTTTGCATCCTACTCCTCCATGGGAATGTACTCTAATGACATAATCCATCTCTGAACACAATCTCTGAGATGGTGATACCAGATATCAATATGCTTGAACCTGTCATGGAATACTGGATTAACCGAGAGTTTGATGCAACTCTATTTATCACAATGTATCATTGTTGGATCCATTTGTTGACCAAAAAAACCAAAAAGTGTATTCCTCAATTCAGATGGCCTCTCGTGCTACCTAAGTGGCTGCCATGTACTCTGCCTCTGCTAATTTAAGTTCAACTAATATTTGTTTCATGTTGTACCAAGAAACTATTGTTGATCCTATGTTGAAGATGCCTCCTGATGTGCTCTTCTGGTCGGATGGACTCCCTGCCCAATCTGCATCGGTGAAGCCTTGAAGCTTCACTCCCTCTATTTATATGGACCATAATCCATACTTTGTAGTGCCCCTGATATATCTCGACACATGCTTCCTTGCCTTCTAAAAGAGCTTGGTCGACTTAATCATAGCTTGGCTCAGTGGGTTAACTGCGTAGCATATTTCGGGTCATGTGTTCACCAAATACATGAGTGAACCCACAAGATGCCTGTAAACAATAAAATCCATTACTTTGCTCGAAGTAGAATCCTCCTTCCTCATGTATAAAATATCTAACACAACTATAATACCATGTAGAAATTACACCAATGGATTTAATTCGATCATGTAATGTACTAAAACAAGATACTGAATCCTTCTACAATATTTGCAGAATATAAAACAAGATCGCTCAATCACATGCAAGTAAGAGAAAAAATTAAATCAATACACAACACTAGATATTTCCTGGGGAAAGCAACTGCTCAAAACCCCTCCATCTTTATTGTATAATCAACCAAGGAATCATGAAACAATACAATGTATTTATGATCACCACAACCTCATACACTCTACCAATTGCTTCACACTGATCTAGGCAAAATTGGACAAACACATAGCCAATTATCAGCCTACCCTCATCCTACCCTGCTTACGCAATCCCTACAGAATTAAACCCCTATTAAATAGTAAATTCAACCTTACTTGATTGCGCAATTCATCATGGGCTTCCCATGGTTTTATAACTTCACCTAGGTAGTTTGCCTAAAATACAACTGATAGTTTACTAGCCTTGAACCTTTGTCTCAACTAGGTATCCACTAGAATTATCATGCATGCAGCTATAAATAGTGAATCATCAGTTACTTGGTAGATCAGTACTGGTGAATTAAATCTATTTTAATTCACTTGATCTTCCACTATCTCATCAAACAGTTAAAACTAGTTAAACTAATTTTAACTCAATTATTGTGAGTTAACTGATCCCACCCACACTACACTAGTGCTACAACTGCAGCTAGACCCTGTTAATTATAGAATCACTCTACATGTCTATCCTTAGACCCTCACCTCGAAATTATTGAGCTAACTAGGTCTATCACACTTAGTTAACTATTACAAGTTGTTATGATATAAGGTTACAATTAATTTTCCAATTTATTTAATAAATTGGTTGCACACTATTGTATCGCTAGGACCCATCATTGTGTGATCTATGATCCCACACTAGTGTGTGTTTTGAATTTTATTGTTGAATTTCAACTCTCCCTCTCAATAAGAAAGGGATTATCTACTACCTTGATCTCGCCTCTGTGGCATTCGAATTTGATCTTCGCAAGCGCCTTTGTCAAGCTATTTGCATCCTGATCCTCCGTGGGAATGTAGTGCAACAACATAATGCGCCTCTGTGTAAAAATTATACAACAAGCATGTATATCATGGATTCAATCCGATCTAACAATGTGATAAATATAGATACTGAATCACTTCTACAAATCAATTGCGGAATTAAAAACACAATCGCCATTCACATGAAGCAAAGAAGAATCAATCAAACCACAACACAGATAATTTCCCAGGGAAAGCTTGCTGCTCAAAACCCCACTATCTTATTTTGTATATTCAGCATGGATACATGAAACAATTACATACAAATCTTCTCACAAGAGCCCTCTTGTACTCAGCTAATTGTCTCACACTGTCATGGACAAAACTGACCAACACATAGCCAATTCTCAGCCTCTAAACAACCTGCCTTGCTTGCACAATTCATGTGGAATGCAATCCATAAAGAATAGGAATTTTGGCCTTCCTTGAATGTGCAAGGATCATGGGAAATCCAATAGGTGTTTGGTTTCATGGGTGCAACCAAAAAATCCTACAATTGATAGTCAACTCTGTTGTTGGCTCTAGCTTCTTCTTGGCATCTTTGGTCACATGGAAATAAACATATGAACCAAAAATTTTAAAATATGACACATCTGGTCTCTTACCTAAAAAATCCTCCTCTGGTGTACTTATCCAAAGTATCTGATGAGGACTTATATTCTACACAAATACTGTTGTATTGCATGGTTCCACCCATAGATGCAACAATAGTCTTGATCATGCAACATAAGTCGTGCTACTCCCACAATAGTTTTCTTCTTTCTTTCTGCAACCCCATTCTGATGTGGGATATGAGGTGCAATAAATTCTCTTAAAATTCCTTCTGAGGCACAAAAGTTCTTGAATTTATTAGAGATGCTATTCTCCACCATTTTTGCTCCTCAAAGCCTTCACCTTATTCCTTGTATATTTCTAGACAAGTGCCTTGAACTCACAAAAAATGGAGAACATTTGATCTTTCTTCTGCATGAAGAAAATCCAACACTTTCTTGAAAAATCATCAACAAAAATCACATAATACCTATGCATTGTTGTGGAAGCTATCGAGAACGTTCCACACATGCATGATTGAAATATCTCAAGGATTGTCATTTCTCGGTTTTCCTTATCGTGAAAGGTGGCCTTTGTATACTTCCCCAATGTACACCCTTTGCATGTGTCTCTCTACGCAAGTGCACCCTTTGGAAGCCCTTTAGAAATTTGGTGCATGATCCTCAAAGTACTATGGTGTAGATTGCCCAATCTCTTGTGCCATAACTCACCGATGTCTTGGCTTTCCACCTTCTCTACTTCATTTCTCAATGCTACGTAGTCATCTACATCAAGTTTTTATAGGTTATTCACTTGAACCCCAATATTTTTCTCCATCCCTGTGGCTTTGTGACGAAGGAACGCCTTTCCTTCACTGAAAATCACATCATAGACACGATCTTCCAACATAGCAATAAAAACCAAATTATTCTTTAAACCAGGTACATGCATGCCATCTTTTAGTATGAGGGGTACCTAACTCTCTCTGAAAGCTAACTGTAACAATACCCGTAGCTTTATACCTCCCGCCATCACCCATCTCGATGTGCATATAGAGATCCTTCTTTTCCAACATACTAAATAATTCTCTGTTGTTGGTCATGTGGGATGAAGCTCCATTATCCAAGTACCACGTAGATCCCATCACTGATGACACCATGCATTCGATGAGGGTGAAGTCCAACTCAAACTGTGAAGCCAATGCTTCACCTATTGTTCCTCTTAAGGCCTTCTTGTTCTTATTCTTTTGTGGACAAATGTGGCATAATTTCCATGCTCATGGCAGCTGAAACATTTCACCTTTGTAAGTATTGCTTCTTTCCTACCTTGCCGGTCTTGAATTTGGAATGGGAAGCCTTCCGTTTTCCTTTCCTCCCCTTGCCAGCCAAGGCACAATTTTCCTCATCATCAGTCCTTTACGAGGATCCATCTTTGGTGCTCCGTTGGATTTCTTCTTGTGCCATATTGGACCATAGTCACTCCCAATCCGGTAGCTTCTCCCTCCCATTAATAGATTCTTGGTAGCTATGCAAACTCTTGGGAAGGCATAGAAGAGCTAGACTCACCAAATAATCTGAGGCAACATTAATCCCAATGCTTCAAAGCTCATCTCTACATTGAGTGAACTTCGTCAAGTATTTTTGGATCGTGTCGCCCTTCTCCATTTTGATCTTCTTGAGCTTGTCTTTTAGCGCCATATTCCTGTGGTCGCTGCTATTTTGATACATATCTGTCAAGGATTTAAAAATCGCATATGGAGTCACCTTCCCATGGATACTCAAGACAATATGGTCTCGAAATCCCTCTAACAATATACTTCTCGCCTTTGCTAGATTATTCTTCCATGCATCAAGAAGTTGATCATTTGTTGCTGAAGGTTGAAAGACAACAACATCTATGAAAGCCTTCGATCCATTGTCCTCAAGCACTACCTCCATCCTTTCCTTCCATTCAATATGATTCGAATTTCCCTCGAGTTCATATTCAAGTCTCAAAATATTGAAAGACATCTTGATCTGTTGTTGGATACCGAAGAATAAATCAGCAAATTCAAACCCGATCAAAACAAACTTTGTTCTTCTATTCTAATTGTGATTCCTCGCACTCTGATACCATGTAGAAAATATAACAACGAGATTCAAATTGATCTTGTAATGTACTAAAACAAGTTATTGAATCCTTCTATAATTCATGGAAAAAAAAAACACAATCGTACAATCACATAACAAGTAAGAGAGAAATAATCAGTCGCACAACACAATATGTATATGGGGAAAGCACACTGCATAAAACCCCGCTATTTTTATATTGTATAAATTCAAGGATCATGAAACAATACAATACTTTCTTTCACAAGAGAAACTCCTACACACTACTATCTCACTCTGATCAAGGAAAAATCAGACAAATACTTATCCAATTCTCTACCTCTTCTCAGCATTCCTTGCTCACTCATTCCTTGAGGAATTAAATCCTTATTAAATAGGAAAATCCCTTGCCTTGATTGCGCAATCATTCTTAGGCCTCCAAATGATTCTATAATTGTGATGTACAATTTTCTAATTATACAACTAATAGTTATCATCCTTTTAACCTCAGTTTGATCCAGATTTATGTAGGAACGCAACAGAATACACATATAACCATAAGCACAAAGATGCATCGGAAATAATGCTTCATCTCATTAAAAACAAATGACTTAAATAGGCTTACAAACATAATGGAAACAAAATAGCTAGGGCGCTGGTAGCGTATCTTTGAGAAGAGATGTGGCGGCTACATGCCTCTGAACTGTGTTACATTGAGGCTCGAAGGACTATTACAAACATAATGTAAATAGATGAGTGGGCGAAGGCACTGGTAGTGTATCTATGAGAAGAGATGTGATAGTTACAGGCCCCTCCACTGTGTTACAATGAGGCTCGCAGGCCTATTTATTGTTGAGAAACAATGTAAAACCTGAAACGTCCAAAAACCTAACCCTAGGAGATGAAGCACCAAAATTGTGGGTCCCGTTTGGGTAAATTGGTGTTTCAATTTCACGGGGACGTAACTTTGGCATCTGATCTCTGTTTGACACGCTCAATAGATCATTAGAAATATCTATCTGAGGACTATAACTTTTGGTGTGAGAAAAATTGGTCCATGGACCCATGTTGCTCCCGGTTTTCCCAAAAAACATCGTTTAGGGACTCAAAATGGCTCCGGAAGTTCAAGCCCCGAAAAATTGCTAAAAATAGTAAGTTGTGATGTAACTTAAAAATGGAAAGAACTGATGGTGGGGGTTCAAATGGAATAGGTGGGTGGCCATCAATATCCACCTGGATGATTACGGCCCCAAAACAGCTTCGGGAGTGCAGGACTCAAAAACCTGCTAAAAATAGTAAGTTGTGCTGAAGTGAAAAACTCAAAGAATTGATGATGCAGGTCTAAATCGAATAGGTGGGTGGCCACCGATATCCACCTAGATCACAGTCTCAACTGGGCCTTCCTTAGAATTGACATGCAACAACTATTTATAGTGAATTATCAATTAACTAATTGATCACTACTTATGAATTAAATGAGATTTAATTCAATTGACCTCTCACTAGCTCATCACTCAGTTAGAACTAGTTAAACTGATTTTAACTGAATTTCTTGAGTTAACTAATTACAACTCACAAATAACTGTAATTGGACCCCCTTAAATCATGGGAGAACTCAACATGCATCCTCTTAGAACCTCAACTTGAATTTCCTAAGCTAACTCAACCATTATGACTTAGTTAACTAATACAAGTTGTCATGAGATGAAATTACAATTTCTCTTTGAATTTAATTAAGAGAAAATTAAATCAGAAGTGCCCTTGGGGTGCCATTTCAACACTCCCTCTCAGCAAGAAAGGGATTATGTGCTATCCTGAGACAGCCTCTGTGGAATTCGAATTTTCTTATTGCCAGTGCCTTCATCAAGATGTCTGCATATTTCTCCTCCGTGGGAATGTACTCTAATGACATAATCTACCTCTGAACACAATCTCTTAGATGGTGATACTAGATATCAATATGCTTGGACCTGTCATTGAATATTATATTAATAGAGAGTTTGATGCAAATATGGCTATTACAATGTATCATCGTCAGATCCGTCTGTTGAACAAACAAACCAACAAGTATCTTTCTCATCCAGATGGCCTCACATGCTACCTGACTCGCCGCCATGTACTCTGCCTATGTTGAATTGAGTGCAACTTATCTATGTTTCCTATTGTACCAAGAAATTGTTGTTGATCCAATGGTGAAGATGCCTCCTGATATTCTCTTCCGATCGAATGGAATCCCTGCCCAATCTACATCGGTGAATCCTTGAAGCTTCACTCCCTCTGTCCATTTTTACCATAATACATACTTTGTAGTGCCCCTGACATATCTTAGCACATGCTTCCCTGCCTTCCAAAAGAGCTTGGTCGGCTTAACCATAGCTTGGCTCAGCCGGTTAACTGCGTAGCATATGTCGGGTCGTGTGTTCACCAAATACATAAGTGAACCCACAAGCTTCCTGTAAACAATAGCATCCACTACTTCGCCTGAAGTAGCATCCTCCTTCCTCCAGTTTCCTACAAGAGGAGTCTCCATGGGTTCGCTACCCTCCATGTGGAACTTCCTCAGAATATCCTTGGCATACCTTCCCCAAGATACAAATAACTCCCCATCTCTTTTCCATACTTCCAATCCAAGGAAATAGTTTAATATCGCCATGTCCTTCATCTCAAATTCTCTTGCAAGATCATCTTTGAAAGACTTTATGAGCTGCTCACCACTTTCCAGTATCAAATAATTTATCGACATAAAGTACAATAATCAAAAGCTTTCCATCAACCACAATATGATATAGGTTCACATCCGCTTCACTCTTGGTAAAGCCAAACCCAGCGAAATAGTTTTCAATCCTGGTGTACCAAGCACGAGGTGCTTGCTTCGTCCCATACAATGATCTCTTGAGTGTGCACACATGTGACTCCCTTTCTAAGGTCTCAAAACCTTTCGACTGCTTAATGTACACTTATTCCTCAGTAATTCCATTGAGAAAGGTTGTCTTTACATCCATCTGATGTATTTGCACTGAGAGTGAAAGGATGGATCTAATAGATGAGTACCTTGCGACTAGTGCAAAAGTTTCATCATAGTCAATCCCCTCCACCTAAGAGAACCCTCTGGCCACAAATCTAGCCTTGTGTTTCTCTACACTGCCATCTATCGCATGCTTCACCATTTAGATCCACCCGGATCCTACCACTGACTTCCCCACTAGTCTTGGGAAAACTTCCCATGCATTATTTCTGATAATGGAGTCATAATCCTCAACCATGGCTTCAATCCACATAGGTTTCTTCACTAATTACTCAAAATAGGATGGTTCTATCTGAATACTTCCGCTCATAAGAGACATGTATCCAATGTACCGATCTCGGGACCTTCTCTGGCTGCGCTGTGATGTGGGTTCTCCCACATTATCTCTCGCATCCAACAATAATCTGTTAGCCTCTCTGGTGCACTTCCTTCCATCTCCTGTGGATGGATCTACATGAGTGGTTTATACCACTCTCTATTCCTCTTCTTGTGGCTACTCTACATCCTGAGGTTTTCCCTTTGGAGCCAAGAGCTCCTCAACTGCATGAAACTCAAGCTCCCTCTCAAGGGAAAATCGCATGGCTTTATCTTCATCAAACTTCACATCTCTTCTGACCACTTTCATCCTATGTGTTGGAAAGTACACCCGATAGTTGTGAGGTGTGTCAGTGTACCCCACAAATATCTCCAACTCTGTTGTTGGCTCTAGATTCTTCCTGATATCTTTGGTCACATGGAAATAAATAGGTGAACCAAAAATTTTAAAATATAACACATCTGGTCTCTTACCTAAAAAATCCTCTTCTGGTGTACTCATCCCAAGTATACATTGAGTACTTATGTTCTGCACAAACACTGTTGTATTGCTGCTTCCACCCATAGATGCAACAAAATCCACGATCATGCAACATAGCTCTTGATGCTCTCACAATAGTTCTATTATTTCTTTCTACAACCCCATTCTGATGTGGGTTATGATGTGCAAAAAATTCTATTCAAATTCCTTCTGAGGTACAAAAGTTCTTGAATTTGTTAGAGATGTATTCTCCACCATTTTCGCTCCTCAGATTCTTAACCTTCTTCCTTTTATCTTTCTAGACAAGTTCCTTGAACTCAAAAAACTTGGAGAACGTTTTATCTTTCTTCTACATGAATAAAATCAAACACTATCTTGAAAAATCATAAACAAAAATAACATAATACCTGTGCTTTCCTATGGACGCTGTCGAGAACAGTCCACACACGTCTAAGTGAAATCTCTCAAGGATTGTCGCTGCTAGGCTTTCCTTTGTAGAAATTTATAAACACAATAATGTATTTATGGACTCCCCTAATCTAACAATTAAATCCACTGTTAAATACAGAATCCTTCTACTCAATTCTTTGCCTAAATTAAATCGCCAATTGTAAACATATGAAGAAAAATCAATCGCACATAACAAGATGTTTTTACTGGGAGATCTTAAAGCTAAAAACCACAACTATCATATATTATGTATATCATGGATCATGAAACAATCTCATACAAAGCTCGGCTCATAGAGCTCTCAATACAATATACTTTTGTCTCACACTGTCATACAAAAAATTGGTTCACACATGCACCAATTTACTACCTCCTGATAGCCTGCCTCCACTGCGCAATCCCTGCTGAAGAAGATCCCTGAATGAATTCGATATTGCCTTTCCTTAACTGCGAAATCCTCATTGGAAACTCCAATGTGTGTGTAGATTCATTGAATGCATCACTATAGTCACAACTGATAATCAAACACACCCTTTCACCTATCTCTCCATTGGGTCTCCACTGGATTTGACATGCAAGTAGTTAATTGTTGTATTTCTTCAGTTGCAAGTAAGACACTGCTTGTGAATTAATTGAATAATTAATTCACTGATCTCTCACTAGTGTATCTTTAGTTACAACTAGCACAACCGAGTTTAACTCACTTAACTGATTTAAAATAAATAACAACTCACATAACTACTCTTCCAACTCTGTTACAACTTTGCCATAATTAGTTACAATGAAGTCCATTGTGCATGTCCCACCAACCAAACTTGGAATGCGTAATTCCTTCAACTACCTGGTTTGCCACATCAGTTAATTGAAATCAAGTGCTTCAAGAGAATAAGTTATTATTTATTGTCTGATTATCATTAAGGGCTAATAATAATCGACATGCATTCTATTTTTAGATATGCGATCTATAAATAGACTTCGCCCATGATCTAAAAATAGAAACTCATCTAAAGATAGAATTTTCTCAACCATCTAGAATTAGTCTCCTGCTAATTTTAGAATATGCTCACCATTCTAAAAATAGACACACACCTAAAAATAGCCTGCGGGCCCCACCTAGTGAAGGTGCTTAATTTTCCCTAGGATCATCATCTTGTTGAATCTCAACACTCCCTCTCAACAAGAAAGGGATTATCCTTCACCCCGATCATGTCTCTATATTATTCGAATTTGCTCCTGGTGAGTGCCTTCGTCAGAATATCTGCATCCTGATCTTCTGTAGGAATGTACTGAAGCAACACGATCTTCCGCTGCACACAATATTTGATATGATGATACCGAATATCTATATGCTTAGATCTACCATGAAACACAGGATTAATCAAGAGTTTAATGCAACTCTGATTATCACAATGAATCACTGTAGGATCTAAATGAGAACTGAATAAACTGACCAGGATCTTCCTCATCCAGATAGCCTGACATGCAGCTTGACTTGCTGCCATGTATTCCGCTTCTGCTGAACTGAGTGCCACGGATCTCTATTTCCTGCTGTTCCAAGAAACAACTATAGATCTAACACTGAAAATCCCTCCTGATGTGCTCTTTCTGTCCGTTGGGTTGCCTGCCCAATCTGCATCCATGAAGCCATGCAACTTCAACGCATCTGTCTGTCTGTACCATAAGCCATACTCAGATGTGCCCCTAAGATATCTCAGGACATGCTTTCCTGCCTTCCAAAAGAGCTTGGTAGGCTTAACTATCGCTTGACTAAGTTGGTTCACTGCATAGCATATGTCTGGTATTGTATTAACTAAATACATGAGCGAACCCACCAACTGTCGATAGACAGTAGCATCCACTACCTCTGTCGATGTAGCATCCTCTTTCCTCCAGTTTCCTGGAAGAGGAGTATCCATGGGTTTCCAGCGCTCCACGTGAAACTTACCGAGTATTTCCCTTGCATACTTGCCTTGAGACACAAAAAATTCACCTTCTCGCTGCCATATTTCCAATCCAAGGAAATAATGAAGGAGGCCCATATCCTTCATCTTGAATTCCTTTGCAAGGTCCTCCTTGCATGGGTGTATCAGCTGCTCATCACCAGTCAGTATTAAATCATCAACATAAAGAACAATGATTAAAAGCTTACCCTCCACCACAATCTGGTATAGGTTTGCATCTGCCTCAGTCTTGGTGAAGCCAAGTCCAGTGAAGTAGGTGTTGATCTGAGTGTACCAAGCACGTTGTTCTTGCTTCAGCCCATACAATGCTCTTTTGAGTCTGCACACATGCGACTCGCTGTTGAAGATCTCAAATCCTTCAGGCTGCTCAATGTACACTTTTTCCTCAATGATCCCATTAAGGAACGCAGTCTTCACATCCATCTGATGAATGTGCCAACCCATCTGCGATGAGAGAGCAAGGATGGTCCTTATGTAAGAATACCGTGAGAAGCCCCATGCAACAAATCTTGCCCTATACTTCTCAAAACTCCCTTCAAAAGCTTGCTTTATGTTGTAGATCCATCTTGAACCTACCACTGATTTATCAACCAGCCTTGGAACAATTTCACAAGCACTATTTCTGACAATGGAGTCATACTCCTCCACCATTGCATCTACCCATGTGGGCTTCTTCATTGCTTCATGAAAAGAATATGGCTCTGTCACAATACATTTTCTCATGAGAGCCATGTATCCAGTGAATCGGTCAAGAGACTGTCTCTGTTTACGCTGTGAAGTAGGGGCTTCTACATTCTGTGCCACATCAAGGTTCAACCTCTCAGCTTCTATGGTATGCCTTCTACCAGTTCTGATGTTTGGCTCTGCATGAGTGGACTCCTCCACTCCATGATGCTCCTCCTATGGCTGATCCACATCTAGAGGCTCATCTTTGGGAACAATCAGTTCCTCCTCTGCATGCAAGTGTAGCTCCCTCTCAAGCGACAAATTCATGGATTTCTCCTCATTGAATTCTATATCCCATCGCACCACAGTCATTCGACTGTTTGACAAGTACACATGATAATTATGGGGTGTTTCTATGTACCCCACAAATATCCCAACTTCAGCAGTCGGCTCCAGCTTTTTCGTAGCGTTCTTAGTCACATGAAAATAAACAGATGAGCACAAAATCTTAAAGTGAGAAACATCTGGTTTCTTGCTAGTAAAAGCTTCTTCAGGTGTACTCATGCCAAGTACTCTATGAGGACAATGGTTTTGCACATAAATCGCAATGTTGCATGCTTCCGCCCACAAGTGCATTGGTAGGCCCTAATCATGCAGCATAGCTCATGCAACACCCATGATTGTTCTGTTCTTCCTCTCCGCGACCCCATTCTGCTGTGGGTTATGAGGCACTATGAGTTCTCTTCGAATTCCTTCTTTGCTATAGAATTATTTGAATTTGTTCGAGATATATTCACCACCATTATCGCTCCACAGAGCCTTCACTTGCTTCCGCGACTCTCTCTCCACCAATGCTTTAAACTCACAGAAATTTGAGAATGTTTGATCTTTCTTCTGCATGAAGAATATCTAACATCTATGAGAATAGTCATCAACAAAAATAACATAATACCTATGTTTTTCTGTTGAAGCAACCGAGAATGGCCCACACACGTCTGTGTGAACTCTCTCTAGGATCACCGAAGCATGGTTTTCCTTTTCATGTAAGGTGGTCTTCACAAACTTACCCATAGTACACCCCTTGCAATGATCTATCTGTGCAAGTGTACCCTTGGGAAGTCCAATAGAAATCTACTGCAAAATCTTCAGGGCGCCATGGTGACGATGGCCCAATTGCCTGTGCCATAATTTTCCCTCATCCCAGATCACCACTTCTTCTTATTTTCCCACCATTGCAGCGCAACCATCTACCTACAACTTGTAGAGATTATTGACTCGAATCCCTATCCTTTTGGTTTGACCTGTTGTTTTATGTCGCAGGAAAGATTTTCCGTCACTGAAAACAACGTCATAACCTCTGTCCTCCATCATCGTGACTGAGACCAAGTTCTTCTTTAGACCTGGAACATGCATAACATATTTCAACAGAAATGGTTTGCCTAACTCCCTCTCAAAGGTAATGGTACCAATGCCGGTCGCACTGTATTGTCCATCGTCGCCCATCTCTATAGGCATTTGGAGATCTTTCTCCTCCAAGTCACTGAAAAGCTCCTTATCTCCTGTCATGTGGAAGGAATCACCACTATCAAGATACCACACTGATCCCATTGCGCTTGAAACCAAGCATGTGATCAAAGAGAAATCAAGTTTAAATTGCAAGGCAAGGGCCTCACTAGCTGCAGCTCCAACAACCTTCTTGTTCTTCCTTTTCTGTGGGCAGTTAGTGGCGAGATGCCCATGTTCATGATAGTGAAAAAACTTCACCTTGGACAAATCTAGCTTCTTGCCTTTAGCCTCGGATTTTGAATGGGATTTCTTCCCCTTCCCTTTCCTCGTTTGGCAGCCAAAGCACAATCCTCTTCATCATCATGCTTTGATGAAGAGCCATCCCTGGTGTTCCGCCTAAACTCCTCCTGCACTAGATCCAACCATAGTCATTCCCAATCAGGAAGTTTTTCCCGTCTGTTGATAAAGTCTAGATAACTGTGCCAACTCTTAGGAATACCCAAGAGAGCCAAGCTCACCAAATCATCATCAGCAACCGTGATTCCCAAACTCCCCAATTCATCCCTAAATTGGACAAATTTCGTGAGATTCTTTGGAATACTATTGCCCTTCTCCATTTTGATTTTTCTGAGTTTATCTTTCAGTGCCAACTTCCTATGGTCGCTGCTGCTTTGGAAAATATCTGTCAAAGCCTTCCACATTGCAAATGGCATGGCCTTCCCTTGAAGGCTTGACACAATATGGTCTTTCACACCTTCCAACAAAATCCTTCTCGTCTTTGCTACTTTATTTTCCAAGCGTCAAGTAATGCAACATCCATCGAAGTGGGCTTAGGAACATCATTGTCGATGAATTCCTTCAAGCCATTATCTTCAAGCACTGCCTCCATCCTGTCCTTCTAGGCTATGTAGTTCAAGGTGCCCTCGAGTACATACTCCAACTGCAGACCATTGAAAGCCATTTTGATGTTTACTCAACTGTCGCACCAAGAAATTCTTGCAGCAAATTCGAATTGTTCCACCAACAAAAAATCAACACTTCTTCAATATTGCAATCTTCAGTGATTAAAATTGCTCTGATACCCTGTAGAAATTTATAAACACAATAATGTTTTTCGGACTCCCCTGATCTAACAATTAAATCCATTGTTAAATAAATAATCCTTCTACTCAATTCTTTGCGGAAATTAAATTTCCAATTGCAAATATACGAAGAAAAATCAATTGCACATAACAAGATGTTTTACCGGGAAAGCTTAAGGCTAAAAACCCCAAATATCATATATTATGTATATCATGGATCATGAAAAAATTTCATACAAATATCGGCTCATAAAGCTCTCAGTACAATAGACAATTGTCTCACACTATCATACAAAAAATTGGTTCACACATGCACCAATTTACTGCCTCCTGACAGCTTGCCCCCACTGCGCAATCCCTACTTAAGAAGATCCCTAAATGAATTTGATATTGCCTTGCCTTGACTACGCAATCATCATTGGAAAATCCAATGTGTGTGTATATGCTTTGAATGCATCACTATAGTCACAACTGATAGTCAATCACACCCTTTCACCTATCTCTCCACTGGGTCTCCACTAGATCTGACATGCAAGTAGTTAACTGTTGTATTTATTCAGTTGCAAGTAAGACACTGCTTGTGAATTAATTAAATAATTAATTCACTAATCTCTCACTAGTGTATCCTTAGTTACAACTAGCACAACTGAGTTTAACTCACTTAACTGAGTTAAACTAAATAACAACTCACATAACTACTCTTCCAACTCTGTTACAACTCTGCCATGATCAGTTACAATGAAGTCCATTGTGCATGTCCCACCAACTAACCTTGGAATGTGTAATTCCTTTAGCTAACTGGTTTTCCAGATCAGTGAACTGAAATCAAGTGCTTCAAGAGAACAAGTTATTATTTATTGTCTAATTATCATTAAGGGCTAATAATAATTGACATGCATTCTATTTTTAGATATGCGATCTATAAATAGACTTCGCCCATGATCTAAAAATAGAAACTCATCTAAAGATAGAATTTTCTCAACCATCTAGAATTAGTCTCCTGCTAATTTTAGAATATGCTCACCATTCTAAAAATAGACATACACTTAAAAATAGCCTGCGGGCCCCACATAGTGATGGTGCTTAATTTTCACTAGGATCATCATCTTGTTGAATCTCAACATCCTTATTGTGAAAGGTGGCCCTTGTATACTTCCCGAATGTACACCCTTTTCATGTGTCTCTCTGTGAAAGTGTACCCTTTGGAAGTCTTGTAGAAATCTGGTGCATGATCCTGAAGGAATTATGGTGTAGATGGCCCAACATCCCTTGCCATAACTCACTGATGTCTCAACTCTCCACCTTCTGTGCTTACTGCTAAATGTTGCGCAGTCATCTACATCAAGTTTGTAGAGGTTCTTCACTTGAACCCCAATATTTTTTACCTGTATCGTGGCTTTGTGACGAAGGAACACCTTTCCTTCAATGAAAATGACATCATAGCCACGATCTTCCAACATAACAACATAAACCAAATTATTCTTTAAACCAGGTACATGCATGGCATATTTTAGTATGAGGGGTTTACCTGACTCCCTCTCAAAGGTAATTGTACCAATACTGATAGTGCTATACCTCTCATCATCACCCATCTCGATGTGCATCTAGAGATCCTTATCCTCCAAGCTACTGAAGAATTATTTGTTGCTGGTCATGTGGAATGAAGCTCCACTATCCAAGTACCACAAAAATCCCATCACCGATGACACCATGCATGCGATGAGGGTGAATTCCAACTTGAATTGTGAAGCCAATGCTTCACCTGCTACTCTTCTTGAGGCCTTCTTGTTATTCTTCTTTTGTGGAAAGTTTGTGGCAAAGTGTCCATGCTCATGATAGTTGAAACATTCCACCTTTGACAAGTCTCACTTCTTGCCTGCATTTCCATTCTTGAATTTGGAATGGGACACCTTACCTTTTTCGTTCTTCGCCTTGGTAGCCAAGGCACAATTTTCCTCATCATCAGTCTTTGATGAGGATCCGTCTCTGGTGCTCTTCCAAATTTCTTCTTGTGCCAGATCAGACCATTGTCACTCCCAATCTGGTAGCTGTTCCCTCCCATTAATAGATTCCTAGTAGCTACTCCAGCTCTTGGGAAGGCCTAGAAGAGCTAGGATCACCAAATCATCTGAGGAAACAATGATCCCAATGCTTGCAAGCTCATTTCGACAATGAGTGCACTTCGTCAAGCATTTTTGGATCGTGTCATCCTTCTCCATTTTTATCTTCCCAACCTTGTCTTTCAGTGCCAACTTTCTGTGGCCACTGCTATTCTGATACAGATCTGTCAAGGCTTTCTACATCGCATATGGAGTCCCCTTCCCGTGGATACTCGAGACAATATGGTCTCGAACTCCCTATAACAATATCCTTCTCGCCTTTGCTAGATTATTATTCCATGCATCAAGAAATTTAGCATCTGCTGCTGCAGGCTGAGGGACATAAGTATCTATGAAAGTCTTGAGCCTGTTTTCTTCAAGTACTGCCTCCATCCTGTCCTTCCATGCAATATAATTCTAATTTCCCTCGAGTGCATATTCGAGTCTCAAACCATTGAAATACATCTTGATATGATGTTGGATAGCGAAGAATAAATATACAAATTCAAACCTGATCAAAACAAACTATTTTCTTATTGTGATTCCTAACGCTCTAATACCATGTAGAATATCTAACAACAGGATTCAAACTGATCTTTTAATTTACTAAAACAAGATATTGAATCCTTCTACAAATTGTGGAAACAAAACACGATCACACTATCACATAACAATTAAGAGAAGGAAATAATCAATCACACAACACAATATGTACATGGGGAGAGCACACTGCCTAAAACCTTGCGATCTGTATATTGTATAAATTCAAGGATCATGAAACAATAAAATGCTTTCTCTCTCAAGAGAAACCCCTGCACTTTGCCAACTGTCTCACTCTGATATAGGAAAAATCGAACAAATACTTAGCCAATTCTCTGCCTTTGCTCAGCCTGCCTTTCTCATGCATTACTTGAGGAATTAAATCCCTATTAAATATGAAAATCCCTTTCCTTGATTGTGCAATAATTCCTATGCCTCCAACTGAATCTATAAATAACCTATACAATTTTCTAATTATACAACTGATAGTTATCATCCCTTTAACCTCAGTCTCAACTGGGCCTTCCTTAGAACTGCCATGCAACATATATTTATAGTGAATTATCATTTAATTGATTGGTCACTGCTTGTGAATTAAATAAGATTTAATTCACTTGACCTCCCACTAGCTCATCACTCAGTTAGAACTAGTTAAATTGATTTTAACTCAATTTATTGAGTTAACTATTTACAACTCACAAATAACTGTAACTGGACCCCCTTAAATCATGGGATAACTCTACATGCATCCTCTTAGACCCTCAACTCTAATTTCCTAAGCTAACTCACTCATTCTGAGGTAGTTAACTAATACAAGCTATCACGAGATGAAATTATAATTTCTCTTCCAATTTAATTAAGGGAAAATTAAATTAGAAGCGTCCTTTGGGTGCCATTTCAACAACACGAATTCTTAGAGAGGAGCATGAAGCTACTTAAATGGGAGGTTATAACACCAACAATCTCTTGGTACGATAGACCTATTACCTTCACATATCAAAGATCAAGCACCCGAGGAAACATGTTTTTGTGGTGTCTTATGTGTAGAAATTATACAACAAGCATGTATATCATGGATTCAATCTAATCTAACAATGTGCTAAATATAGATACTAAATCACTTCTACAAAAAAATTATGGAATTAAAAACACAATCACCAACCACATGAAGCAAAGAAGAATCAATCAAACCACAACACAAATAATTTCTCGGGGAAATCTTGCTGCTCAAAACCCCACTATATTCTATTGTATATTCAGTATGGATACATGAAGCAATTACATACAACTCTTCTCACAAGAGCCCTCCTGTACTCAGCTAACTGTCTGACACTATCCTGGATAAAACTAAACAATACTTAGCCAATTTTATGCCTCCTGACAGTCTGGCTTGCTTGCACAATCCCTGATGAATGCAATCCCTATTATTTAGGAATTTTGGCCTCCCTTGACTACGCAAGGATCATGGTCAATCCAATGGGTTTCTGTTTGCATGGTTGCAACCCAATAATCCTACAACTGATAGTCAACTTCCCTTTCACCTAGGTCTCAGCTGGGTCTCCATTGGAACTGACATGCATGCAACTAATAATAGTAAATCCTCAGTTGCATGTGAGATCGCTGATTGTGAATTAAATAATATTTAATTCACTTGATCTCTCACTAGTGTATCAAACAGTTACAACTAGCACAACTAAGTTAAACTCACTTAAATGAGTTAAAATGATCACAACCTACATTAACTAATGCACCACTACACTTTGAACTCTGTTACAACTAGAATTACTCTACATGCCTCACCAACCACCCTAAACTCGAAATTCATGATTTAACTGAGTTTATCACACTAAGTTAAATATTACAAGTTATTTTGAGATTAGATTACATTTTATTGTCCATATTAATTAAGGGATAACTAAAATAGACATGCACCAAATTTAGCCCACACCAGCGTAGGTGCTGCTAAGACTTGTGGTCCCACACTAGTGTAGTTGCTGCTTGGACCTCCTGGTCCCACACTAGTGTAGGTGCTGAAATTCCTTGTTGAACTTTAACACTCCCTCTCAACAAGAAAGGGATTATCCTTCACCCCGATCCTACCTCTATGGTATTCAAATTTTCTCCCGGTGAGCACTTTCGTCAGAATATCTGCATCCTGGTCTTCTGTGGGAATGTACTGAAGTAACATTATTCGCCTCCGCACACAATCTATGAGATGGCGGTACCGAATATCTATGTGCTTGGACCTATCATGAAACACATGATTAATTGAGAGTTTAATGCAACTATGATTATCACAATGTATCATTGTCGGATCCATCTGAGAACCAAACAAACCAACCAAGATCTTTCTCATCCAGATAGCCTCACATGCAACTTGACTTGCTACCATGTACTCTGCTTCCACTGAACTGAGTGCTACAGATCGTTGCTTCCTGCTGTACCAAGAAACTATTATCGATCCTATGCTGAAGATCCCTCCTGATGTGCTCTTTCTGTCTGATGGACTGCCTGCCCAATCTGCATCCGTGAAGCCTCATTAGGGGAATTTTGAGGTCTAAAATGGGCCTCCTAAGAAAAATGTACAACCAAAATAAAATTTATAAGAACCAATAGGATTCAAGGTGATGATGTCTAACATGGGGGATGATTCATCATTTTTTAAGTAAAAGGGTAAAAAGACTAAAAAATAATAAAATAATAAAACTACTTTTCAAATCGTATTTTCAACTTATCTCCCAATTTTTTTACTCAAATTTTGAGTGGGACTACTCGTTGGATGCAAAATTTAATTCCTCATCCAAGGAGAACCCATGCTGCATAATTTCGATGGATCCTGCTACATGAAAAATGAGAAATACATGAAAAAACGTGATTGCAATAATGTTTTTCATGTATTTCTCATTTTCTGTGTAGAAGGGTCCATCAAAAGTATGCAACAAGGGTAATCAATGGATGAGGAATTAAATTTTGCATCCAACGAGTGCTCCCGCTCGAAATTTGAGTAAAAAATTTGGGAGATAAGTTGAAAATACGTGTTGAAAAAGTAGTTTTTTTTTTTTTCCCTCTAAAATTTGATGATGTCATCAAATCTTATCTTATTATTTCCACTATTATTTTATAATTTCCTTAGGAGGCCCATTTTAGACCTCAAACTTCCCCTAATTGTGAAGCTTCACTCCCTCTGTCTGTCTGTACCATAATCCATACTCTGATGTTCGCCTCAGGTAACTCAAGACATGCTTCCCTGCCTTCCAAAAGAGCTTGTTAGGCTTAACCATAGCTTGAATTAGCTGGTTAATTGCGTAGAAAATGTATGGTCTGGTGTTCACTAAATACATCAATCAACCAAATAACTTCATGTAGACAGTAGCATCCACTACCTCTCCAGAAGTAGCATCCTCTTTCCTCCAATTTCCTTGAAGAGGAGTGTTCATGGGTTTGCATCTCCCCATGTGAAACTTACCCAATATCTCTTTGGAATACTTGCCTTGAGAAACAAAAAGTTCACCATATCGCTGCCATATTTCCAAATGAAGGAAATAATGAAGGAGTCCCATGTCCTTCATTTCGAACTCCCTTGCAAGATCCTCCTTGCATGAGTGTATCAGCTACTCATCACCAGTCAAAATTAGATCATCAACATAAAGTACAATAATCAATAGCTTACCCTCAACCACAATCTAGTACAGGTTTGCATCAACTTCACTTTTGGTGAAGCCCATTCGGGTGAAATATCTGTCAATCTTAGTGTACCAAGCACGAGGTGCTTGCTTCAGCCCATACAATGCTCTCTTGAGTCGACACACATGCGACTCACCATCGAAGATCTTGAAACCTTCTATATGATGTATGTAAACTTCTTCCTCAATGAATCCATTGAGAAATTTTTTTTTCACATCCATCTGATGAATGCGCCACCCCATATGCGCTGAGAGTGTAAGGATGGGTCTAATGGAAGAGTACCTTGCAACTAGTACAAAAGTCTCATCATAATCGATCCCCTCAATCTATTAGAATCCCCAGGCCAAAAATCTGGCCTTGTATTTCTCCACACTCCCATCAGCAGCTTGCTTTACCTTGTATATCCATCTAGATCCAACCACTAATTTACAGACCGGTCTTGGGACAATCTCCCATGCATTGTTCTTGAAAATGGAGTCATACTCCTCTACCATTGCATCAACCCGAATTGGTTGTTGCACTGCCTCTTGAAAGGAAGATGGTTCAGTCACAATACATTTTCTCATAAGAGCCATGTATCTAGTAAACCTGTCTGGAGACTGTCTCTGTATGCGCCGTGAAGTAGGGGCTGCTACATTCTCTGTAGCATCAAGTCTCAATCTATCAGCTTCCATGGTGCGCTTTCTACCATTTCTGATGGATGGCTCTGCATGAGTGTTTTTTTCCACTCCATGATCCTCCGCATGTGGCTGCTCCACATCTTGAGGCTCATCCTTGGGAACCAAGAGTTCCTCCTCTACAGGCAAATCTAGCTCCTTCTCAAGGGACAATCACATGGCTTTCTCCTCATCAAATTTTATATCCCGTCGCACAACAGTCATTCTGCTGCTTGGAAAATACACCCGATAGTTGTGGAGAGTTTCAGTGTACCCCACAAAAATCCCAATTTCAGCTATTGCTTCCAGCTTCTTCTTGGTGTATTTGGTCACATGCACATAAATAGATGAGCCAAAAATATTAAAATGTGAAACATCAGGTTTCTTACCAGTGAAAGCCTCTTCTGGTGTACTCATACCAAGCATCCTATGAGGACAACGATTCTGCACAAATACCGTTGTGTTGCATGCTTCCGCCCACAGATGTATCGATAGGCCTTGATCATGCAACATCGCTCTTGATACACCCATAATCGTTCTGTTCTTTCTTTCAGTGACCCCATTCTGCTGTGGGTTATGAGGCATTATCAATTCTCTTTGAATTCCTTCTTTGTTGTAGAAGTTATTGAATTTGTTAGAGATGTACTCACCATCATTATCACTCCTAAGAGCCTTCACTTTCTTCCTCGTGTCTTTCTCCGCCAGTGCTTTAAACTCAAGAAACTTTGAGAATGTCTGATTTTTCTTCTTCATGAATTAGACCCAACACTTACGAGAAAATTCATCAACAAATATCACATAGTACTTATGCTTTGTTGTCGAAGCAATAGAGAATGGTCCACATACGTCTATGTGAACTCTCTCAAGGATCCCCGAGGCTCGGTTCTCCTTCTCATGAAAGGTGCCCTTTACATATTTTCCCATAGTACATCCCTTGCATGTGTCTGACTGTGCAAGTTTACCTTTGGGAAGACCTGTAGATATCTGTTGCATGACTTTCAAGGCTCCGTGCTGAAGACGACCCAATCTCTTGTGCCATAACTCACCCTCATCCAGACTCACCACTTTGTATCCCTTGCCCATCAATGCTATGCAGCCATCTACATCCAGCTTGTAGAGATTCTTAACTTGAATCCCAATATTCTTGGCTTGTCCTGTTGTTTTGTGTCGCAGGGAAGCTCTTCCTTCACTAAAAAGAACATCATAGCCTCTATCCTCCAATATTGCAACTAATACTAAATTTTTATTCAAACCTGGTACATGCATTACATATTTTAATTGAAAGGGTTTACCTGACTATCTTTGGAAGGTAATGGTACCAATTCTGATAGCATTGTACCGCCTGTAACCACCCATTTCGATATGCATCTGGATATCCTTCCCCTCCAAGCTACTAAAGAATTCCTTGTCTCCTGTCATGTGAAATGAATCAGACAATCCAAATACCACACAAATCCCAATTCACTTGACACCATGCATGTGATCAATGAGAAGTCAAGCTCAAATTGTGAGGCCAAAGCCTCACCAGCTGCAAATCCTGAAGCCTTATTGTTCTTCTATTTTTGTGGATAGTTAGTAGCATAATGTCCATGCTCATGATAGTGAAAACACTTCACCCTGGACATGTCGCGCTTCTTGCCATCTTTGGACTCGGATTTGGAATGTAATTTCTTCTCATTTGCTTTCTTCACCTTGGCAGCCAAAGCAAAATCTTCTTCATCTTCATTCTTAGATGAAAATCCTTCTCTGGTATTCCGTCTAAACTCATCCTCACCAAATCCGACCATAGTAGTTCCCAATCTGCCAGCTTTTCCCTTCCATTGACAGAGTATTGATAACTATGCCAACTCTTGGGAAGTCCTAGGAGAGATAAACTCACCAAATCATCATCAATGACAGTAATGCCAATGCTCCCCAGCTCATCCCGACATTGGACAAACTTTGTTAAATATTTTGGGATGGAGTCGCCTTTCTCCATCTTGATCTTCCTGAGTTTATATTTCAGTGCCAAATTCCTATGGTCACTACTGCTCTGAAATAGATCTGTCAAAGCTTTCCACATAGCATATGGTGTTTCTTTTCCATGGAGACTTGAGAAAATGTGGTCTCGTACTCTCTCCAGTAGGACCCTCCTCGCCTTTGCCACTTTCTTTTTCCATGCATTAAGATTTGCAACATCTGTCATCGTGGGCTTAGGAACATCATTGTCAACGAATTCCTTCAAGTACTGCCTCCATCTTGTCCTTCCAAGAAATATAGTTAGAGATGCCCTCGAGTGCATACTCCAATCTCAAGCCATTGAAAGCCATTTTGATCCTGAATCAGTTGTAGCACTAAGAAAGTCTTTCTGCAAATCAAATTCTATTCAGTCACCAAGTCAGCTCCTCATTCACTATTGTGATTTCCTGTGCTCTGATACCATGTAGAAATTATACAAGAAGCATGTATAACATGGATTCAATCTGATCTAACAATGTGATAAATCTAGATACTGTATCCCTTCTACAAAACAATTGCGGAATTAAAAACACAATTGCTAATCACATGAAGAAAAGAAGAATCAATCAAACCACAACACAAATAATTTCCTGGGGAAAGCTTGCTACTCAAAACCCCACTATCTTCTATTGTATATTCAGCATGGATACATGAAACAATTACATACAAATATTCTCACAAGAGCCCTCTTGTACTCAGCTAACAGTCTCACACTATCCTGGATAAAAATGACCAATACTTAGCCAATATTTTGCCTCCTGACAGCCTGCCTTGCTTGCGCAATCCCTGATGAATGCAATCCTTATTATTTAGGAATTTTGGCCTTCCTTGACTGTGCAAGGATCATGGGAAATACAATGGGTGTTTGGTTGCATGGATGCAACCCAATAATCCTATAATTGATAGTCAACTTCCCTTTCACTTAGATCTCAACTGGGTCTCCACTGGAACTGACATGCATGCAGCTAATAATAGTAAATTCATAGTTGCATGTGAGATCACTAATTGTGAATTAAATAACATTTAATTCACTTGATCTCTCACTAGTGTATTAAACAGTTACAACTATCACAATTGAGTTTAACTCACTTAACTGAGTTAAACTGATTACAACCTACATTAACTAATGCACCACTGCACTTCGAACTCTGTTACAACTATAATTACTCTGCATGCCTCACCAACTACCCTCAACTCGAAATTCATGAGTTAACTATTACAAGTTATTTTGAGATTAGATTACATTTTATTGTCCATCTTAATTAAGGAATAACTAAAATAGACATGCACCAAATTTAGCCCACACCAGTGTAGGTGTTGCTAAGACCTGTGGTCCCACACTAGTGTAGGTGTTGCTTGGACCTCCTGGTCCCAGACTAGTGTAGGTGATGAAATTTCTTGTTGAACTTCAACTTTATGATCACCCATGATTACTATTAGGTAAACAAATTTAAAGAGATGACTAGGATCCTTCTCATAGGCATAAATCATTATGTAGAGTTGTTTTTGTGTTGAGCTGTGAAACCTGAGCATGAATTCCTTATCCATGTTCTCAATTAAATCTTCATAAAACTCAACATATGTGTCCACATTATTTGTAGTTCTTGAAGATCTTGATCATTTAGTTTTGAAAATGGAGAACCAAGGGTAATTTATCTTTGACAATAATCCATTTTTCATGATTTTTCATATTAGGATTAAAATGAAGTCTCTATGATGAATTAAAATGCCTTGATAGATGCTTTCTTCACCCAACAAACATTAAATTTGAAGTTCAATGAAGAAATAGGACTTCGTTCTTCCAATGGAGTCACCAATAATAATATATTGATAATGTCATAAGGGAAATGAGACACACATCTCGTGTCCCCAACAACGACGCCAAAATGTTACCGCTCAAACTAGCAAGGGTCCCAGGAGGGGATCCTATAGAGCAACTATTAGGTCAAGGGAAACAATTGAAAGATAACCCACCATCACCTATGCTAAGGTTTACTTCTCTTTACAAACTTTCGCCGATGGGAGTAGACCAGGTATAAGAGGAATCATAATAATGGATGTGTCAATGAGAGGATGAAAGGTGTTTCCAAAGTCCTATTCCTAAGAGAGACTCAATTGTATGGCTTTCTTGCTTGGAAAGAAAGGTGATAGGCTCTCTAGGAAGGCCTAAGATGATTCTCGAGGCTAGGGTTTTGGAATGTATCTTGTAAATATGATTCCTAGGCGTAGAAATCCTTATGAAGAATTGGTATTTATGTGATCTTTGCGGAGTTGGAGTTGTAAAGTTGTGGGACCACACGGGACCAAGTGGACCCAAAATTAAGTCGAGGAAGTGGAATTGATCAGTCAAGTAGGGGCTTGACCTAATTGTGGAAGGGAAGAGTATCAACGGACAAATATTCTTAGAATAGAATACAATGATCCAAATGAGGTCACTAGCTAAGGGAAACCTACGGCAAGAAACGATCCTTGGGATATGGCTTGCAATATCTCGAGATCCCACTGTTAGAATTTCATAAAATTTGGAGGGTCTCTAAAGAAAACCCTATCATAGTAATGGAAAAGAAATAGAAGTCTCTTGATGGCTAGAATGTGAGATAAGTGATGCCCTAGATTACCTATGGAGGCTATCCCTAGAAAGAGAGGGGTGGGTGAGAGAAATATGTGTTTAAAGTGACCACCTATTAAAGAACCAGTGCCTTGTCCTTCGAGAGAGATGGAGTTAGGATAATTTATGGTTTGGAAGAGGTTTACCCAATCAAGGAGGTCGTCAAGCAACTTTACATGGAATTAGGGAATGAGAGCAGCTACTTGAGATATTTATACTTTGATATGAAATAATTGATGACTTATCAAGATTTTATTCAAATAAATAATATCTAGGAACATTCACCCATTCATGCATGGCCCTTGTAATGATTCAACACTATAAAATATCAAAATTTCCACAATTTTGCATAGGAAAGTAGTAAATTTCACACTTGTATTATGAAAACCCCAACAACATTTACATGAGAAAGTAAATAACAATAATAAGCATGAAAATATTAATTTGTTAGGTCCCTATATTACTAGTATAGTCTCTTATTGTTGTTAGTGTAACCCCCTTATTGTTATTATTCTACCCTTGTAACCTCCATATTGTTATTATTGTGCCCTTAAATTATTATTGTTAGGTCGGCTAGGATTACATTGTGGCCCCATGGAATCCTATATATAGAAATGAGGTTTTGTAATTTGTATCATTCAATAATTTTTCATTCATGTAATGTATTGGAGGTTTCCCCCTCGAAGTGGCTTATTTCTAAGGCGTTGATATCTCTTTTCTTCTATTTTTGGAGTTGGTTTCACAACATTTGGTATCAGAGCTTTGGATTATAGGTTTCGCTGCTCCAAACAGGTCATCGTGGAATTTTCACTATAACGTTTTTTCTATGAAGGTTCAGAAGCTAAATTTTTTAGAGCGCGAAGCTGGATTCCTGAGGAACATCATTGCAAAATTTCAGAGCTTGGTTTGCAATATTTTCGGAGATATGATCTGTGGAAGTTAGGGCTTTTTGCAGGCTCCTGAATTTAACCTAAATAGGCCATCTTGGAATTTTCGCTATAACTTTTTTCTAGGAATTTTAAGAAGCTAAAATTTTTAGAGTGCGAAGCCGCAATCCTGAGGAACATCGTCACGAAATTTCAGAGCTTGGTTCGCAATATTTTTGGAGATATGGTCTGTGGAATGTAGGGCTTTTTCAGGCTCCTGAATTTCATCTCAAAGAGGTGATCGTGGGAAAATATTCATAACTCTCTCTCTGAGCATCAGATTGGAATGCTGTAAAAAGTGGCCACAAGAACATAGACTGTAGTTTCTTTATATCAATTTTAGAGTCAAAGAATGAAACACTGACACGTGGAAAGTCATATAAGTTCGCTCTACTAAACCAGTCCATAATTAGGTCATTGTGGGAGATTGGACATAACTTTGTCTTGAAGAATCCAAATCAGGTCAGAACTGTGGCATTTGAAAGAAGCTTCAGAGGGATACTACAGGTCTTAATTTTAGATATTGAAGATCTTCAATTATAGATATAATTCAATTTCAATATCGAGCTCCTTAAAAGCAAGTAAAAGGTGTGTATATTTTTTTCCAAATTGCATAAGTCTTGTTTGAAGAATCAAGTTGAATTGATTCCAAGGGCACATTGTAGAATAGATATCAGTATTGGATTCTAAAATGGCCCCTAAAAATAATTCAACATCCATTAAGCCTTTATAAGGCTCTACTATGACTCATGAAGACGAATAATGACAACATGACATATCAAAATTACAAGAGCAAGTGCAAAAAATTTCGCTCTCGCAAAGAGCAACAAAAAATGACATGGAAGTTTTGAAGAAAGGCGTGGAAAATAAGATGGATGGTTTGAAGAAAGGCGTGGAATCTAATATGGATGGTTTGAAGAATGGCATGGAAGCTAAGATGGATGGCATGGAAGCTGGCATGGAATCTAAGATGGATGACATGGAAGCTAAGATGGAAAACATGAAGAATGATCTAAAAGTAGACATGGAAGGTTTGAAAAAGTTGATACAAGAAATGTTTGCTAATGGTGAAAAGATAGTAGAGGAAACTCATGATGAGAAAAAAATAAATGTTAATCATGATGTCATAAACTCTAATATTGGAGGGAAGAACCACCATATTCCAAAAATGGATATGAGGAAGTTTGATGGAAAGGATCCTGTAACATGCATACTACAGATGGAGCAATATTTTGATCTCAATAATGTGCAAAACACACAAAGATACGCATTGCAACTTTAAATTTAGAACAAAATACATTTGTATGGTATCGATGGCTTTGCTACCGTAAAAAATTGTCACTTGGTCAATTTTTACGGAGGAAATGATAGCATATTATGAGGATATAAAGAGCAACACCTTCTTTAGCCAATTGATAAATATAAAAAAAAAGGGTTTAGTGGGGGAGCACATTGAGGACTTCCAAAAATTGAATATAAGGGTAACTGATATTCCAGAGTAACACATGATTGATCTCTTCATAGGTACTTTAAAGGATAACATCCAACATGAAGTTTGCATTTTGGAACTTGATTCATTGGAGAAGGCATTTAGGTTGGCAAGAAAAATTGAATGTAAAATTATGGCGACAAGGAAGCCTACCACTCACTTCTATAAAGATGGAAATGTTGCCACTCCTAGATTTCCACAACCTACAAGGTTGACACCACAAAAATTGGAAGAAAAAAGAACAAAAGGGCTTTGCTACAGTTGTGATAGAAAATACACTAAAGGTCATAAGTGTGCTGAGAAGAAATTATTTTACATAGATTGTGAAGAGGAAGAAGAAAATGAACAAGAATCTTCAAAAGAAGAGGATGTACACCAGGAACCAACCCTAGAAGAGGAAGAAATGAGTCTGACCATATCATGTAATGCATTGGCAGGAATTACAAATCCTCAAATTCTCAAGATATAAGGACATATCAAGAAGAAAAAGGTTATAGTGTTGATTGATTCAGGTAGTACCCATAATTTTATTCATTGTAAGGTAGCCAAGGAATTGAATTGTTTCCTATACCCAACACCAAAATGTCAAGTGATGGTTTCAAATGGAGGAACTATAAATTGCTCTGGAAGATGCCATAATATCAAGCTAACCATGGGGGAATATGTATTGAATATTCCAATGCTTTCTATTCCTATGGGAGGTGCTGATGTTGTACTAGGAGTACAATGGTTACAATCTTTGGGGATGGTAGCTTTTAATTTTCAAGAAATTTTCTTGAATTTTTTTCCAGAAGGAAAGGAAGTCGAATTACGGGGTATTGCAGGGAAGCTGGAAAAGATAATAAGCTCTAATTTCATGACAAAGCTTCTAAAGAAATACCAACGTGGCGTAATTGCACAATTATGCTCACTAGAAGTTCCAACATCAAAATCATCTATTTCTGCAGATCTCCAAAAAGTCTTGGACAATCATTCCAAGGTGTTTGAAACTCCCAAAGGACTCCCACTTATTCGTGATCATGATCATGCTATTCATTTGATTCCAGGAAGTGTTCCTCCAAACATCAGGCCTTATAGATATCCTTATGTCCAAAAGAGAGAAATTGACCGTATGATTGCAGAAATGTTAGAGGCTGGTATAATTCAACCTAGTCAATGTTCTTTCTCTGCTCCTGTGGTATTGGTACATAAGAAGGATGGATCATGGCGCATGTGTCTAGATTATAGGGAGCTCAATAAGCTCACCATTAAATATAAATTTCCAATTCCTGTGATTGATGAATTATTATATGAATTACATGGAGAAATTTATTTTACCAAGTTGGATCTTCGTTCAGGATATCATCAAATTATAATGAAGGCTGAAGATATTCCGAAAACAACATTTTGAACTCATGAGGGTCATTATGAATTTTTGGTCATGCATTTTTGCCTTACCAATGCACCTTGTACATTTCAAGCGTTGATGAATTCCATTTTCAAACCCTTAGAAAATTTGTGCTAGTATTTTTTGATGATATACTAATCTACAGCAGGTCTTGGAAGGATCAGGTTCAACATGTTGACAGGGTGCTCAAACTATTGCAGGAGAAAAAATTATATGCAAAAACATCCAAATGTTTCTTTGGAGTAAAAGAGGTGGAATATCTGGGTCATATTGTATCTCACGAGGGAGTTAAGGTAGACCTTAACAAAATTAAAGCCATTAAGGAATGGAAAGTTCCCACAACCATAAAGTAGTTGCGAGTATTTCTCGGGTTAATAGGGTATTATCGCGAGTTTGTTAAGAATTATGGGAGAATAGCAGCACCTCTAACAAAATTATTGAAGAAAGATGCATTTTCATGGACTCCTGAAGCAACTAAGTCCTTTGAACATCTTAAAGAGGCAATGTGCCTAGCACCGGTCTTAGCTACGCCAGACTTCACAAAAACCTTTATTTTGGAATGTGATGCCTCAGGAAATGGAATTGTTGCTGTTTTAATGCAAGAAGGAAGATCCATTGCTTTTGAAAGTCGTCCAATCAGAGGAAAGTATTTACAGAAAGCTATTTATGAGAAGGAAATTTTAGCAATACTGCATGCACTAAAGAAATGGAGAACTTACCTAATGGGAAGACACTTCAAGGTAAAAACTGATCATGATAGTCTTAAACAATTTTTGGAATAAAGACTATCTTCAGAAGAGCATCAAAATGGGTCACAAAGGTGTTGGGTTATGACTTTGAAATAATATACAAAAAATGGAAGCTAAATGTTGTTGCAGATGCACTCTCAAGAAAGAATGAAGAGGTGGAAGCATTACTTTGTGCCATTTATATTATCCAACCAGATTGGATAACCGAAGCAAGGGATGAATAGAAGAAGGACAAAGAAGTGTGGACACTCATTCAAAAGTTGCAACAAGATCCTAGTACATCTGATACATTTAGTTGGAAAATGATTCCTTATGGTACAAATATCGCTTATATCTTTGTAAGAATTCCAAACTAAAACAAAAGATTCTTTTGTAATTGCACACTTCTCCTTTAGGAGGACACTCAGGAATTTTAAATACTTACCAGAGGGTGAAGAAATAATTTTTTTGGGATGGCCTTAAATCCGATATTCAAAAGTTTGTGGTGGAATGTTTGGTTTGCCAGTAGAATAAAGTTGAGACAATTAAGACCCCGGGTCTTCTACAACCTTTATCCATTCCAAGTCAACATTGGGAGGAGATTTCAATGGACTTTATCACAGGTTTACCTAAGTTTGAAGGAAAGAGTGTCATCATGGTGGTAGTTGATAGAATTACCAAGTATGCACACTTTTGTGCATTATCTCATCCATTTAGAACAAGTACAGTTGCTACTACATTTATGGAAATAGTTCAAAAGCTACATGGAAACCTAAAGATTATTGTAAGCGACAGAGATCCCATTTTTATTGAAAATTTTTGGACGAAATTATTTTCTTGTTTGGGTACCCAACTAGCACATAGCTCATCTTATCATCCTCAATCCAATGGTCAAACTGAGATAGTGAATAAATGTTTGGAAGGATATCTTCGTTGTTTTGTATCTATAAACAAACACAATGGGTCAAGTGGTTACCTCTCGCTGAATGGTGGTATAACACTTCCTTCCATACTACAACAAAAATGACCCCATTTATGGCACTTTATGGATATCATCCACCGTCCATCACATCATATTTAAGAGAAAATTTTAAGGTTCAAGCAGTGGAAGATCACATCGAGCATCAACAAGAAGTTCTCCAACTCTTAAAGGATAACCTGAATTTGGCACAAAATTGAATGAAACAAAAGTATCAACATCAAGCAACGAGAAGTTTTGATGTAGGATCATATTTACCAAGTACAACCATGCTAAACAAATGTCTCAAGTAAAGTGAAGATAATAAATTATTACAAAGTACTATGGTCCTTACAAGCGTTGGCAAAAGATTGGTACTATGGCACAACGAGCTTTTCTTCTACAAGTGCTTCAAAGTCATGTTTCCATGCTTAAAGGTTATAGGTGAAAATATTCCAGTTCAAATAATATTACCAGAAATTAATGGGGAAGGAAAAATCATATTGAACCTAAAGCGGTCATGGAGATAAGAACTCGACAACTACAAAATCGATCAATTTTAGAATATCTCATCAAGTGAAAGAACTTACCCACTGAAGATTCTACATGGGAGGATGATAATTTTATACAGAAGCACCCAAAGCTACTCAAGTGCTGAGGCTAAATACTTTTTGTAATAGGTATGTTAGGTCCCTATATTACTAGTATAGTCCCTTATTGTTGTTAGTGTAACTCCCTTATTGTTATTATTGTACCTCTGTAACCCCCATATTGTTATTATTGTGCCCTTAAATTATTATTGTTAGGTTGGCTAGGATTACATTGTGGCCCCATGGACTCCTATATATAGAAAGGAGGTTTTGTAATTTGTATCATTCAATAATTGTTCATTCATGTAATGTATTGGAGGTTGCCCCCTCGAAGTGGCTTATTTCTAAGGCATTGATATCTCTTTTCTTCTATTTTTGGAGCTGGTTTCACAACATACATGTACAAAAGAGTATATCCAATCATCATATTATGCCAATAATGAAGCTCCAAGACAAGGGAGATAGATCCAAACATCAAAATTCATCCATAACATCCAAACTCCTCCTCCAAAAGGGAATGTGAAATTCTCAAGAGCGACTAAATCCCAATCCAAGTGATGATGATGAAAACGAATCACCTCACTTGTATTTATACAATCACTAATGAGTTGGATTTGCCTAACTTTGCCTAATTGAGCCCCAAATAATAAAATAATGTGCAATAATAACATCGCTTAGTGACAAGCCCACCAAGATATCTCAATAACATAATAATAAGCCTCTCAAGAGGGTAGAATGATCAATAAAGTGAGTTGTTGGGCCTTTGAGGAGGCCTACTAAAGTCCAGAGTGTGCCATGATGTGGGAATGGACCTCAAACATAGTGGAAAAGGGGTTGGCCCCTTATTTTCCAAGAAAATCTCTGTGGTGCCCCCAAGTGGTTGTGAGGAGCACAAGGACATCCTCATGGGTCTCCAAGTGAATCGAAAATTCCTGTAAACCATTTGTAAGGGCTAGGAAGATGACATAAGCCCTCATCTGGACCCCAGATCATATACCAAGTGTATGGTGCAAGTGTGGAGTTCGTTGGGCATGGTGAAGCAGGTGCATCATCCTCATCCAAAAGGTGGAACACGAGCAATCAATGAGTGGTGTTAGGGATCCATTAATTTCTCTCTACTATGGTGGAGGGCCATGGCTCTCAATGCTCACCCTACGAGTGGCAATGTGCCCCTATGGAGGGCTATGAACCTATATAGGGATACCAAGCTCTAAATGGATACCCATCCGCAATCCTGAATAAGATCCAATGCATCCCCTTGCCTTCCAATACAACAAATCATTAGAATAATCAAGTAAAAGAGCTTACATGTCATGGAATCAATGGGGTACTTCATGGTGGCATTCCTTTCCATAGTGGGTTTCGGCATGTATAAGTGTATCCAAACTCAATAAGGTGATTAATCAAGGACCCTATTATGTGATTTCAACCTTTAAAGGGGTTGACATGTCCATGGTACACCGCTCAAATGGTAGGTGGAAAACGATATGGTAATGGAACGGGGTGGGGATCAAGCGAATCATCCAGACCACATGTCATGGTACAAGGGTAGCTATAATAAGGGAAGCCAACACCTGGGTATATGAGTGTAGGAAGGAGAAAATCATGGTACATGAGTTACCCCAACCTTTTTTTTTCCACCCTTCTTCATATGTCTTTTTCCTTTGATTTATTTTTATTCATAACTGCTCGGGGCTCTAGAGTATGAGAGCATGTTGTGTAATATATAATAGTGGATACCCCATTAAGGTGGGGCAGTTCATCACCCACCAGGGGTTGGGAAAATCATGAGTTCATTAATGATGGAGGGTGGTCATCTAGGGCCCATAGGAACCAGGGTGATGGCCATGGATAAGGGGTAGAGCTCATGTTTGGATTTTCCTCATATGCTAAATGTGTATGTCCCGACCATATTTTGCATTTTGTGGTACAATTCCTGTTGATAGTGGCCAAATTGTGCCTTTTATTTTCTTTTTAGCTACATCAACCTCTAGATCATCATTCCAGGCCCGAACCAAGTTGTGGACAAGGGGAGGGGGAGGCTAACCCTATGTGGACCCATTATAGCCATGTGGATATGAATAGGAAAAGAGACAAATGGGGTTAAAATGAGTGGAAGGGGGGTGATGTACACAGTTTCAGGAAGTGGGACAACGCAACTAAAATTTGGATTTAGCATGTAGTGCCAACCCTAAAGATAATGGTTAATAAAGGGGATACCATGGGACTAGGAAACAAGGCAAACCACAAAATTGGGTAGTGGAGACTGTAGAAATTATATAAATAATATGTATACCAATGGATTCAATCCAATCATGCGATATGCTAAAGCAAGATACTGAATCCTTATACAAATTAATTGCGGAAAATAAATACAATTGCACAATCACACCAAGTAAAAGAAAGAAAAAAATCTACAACACAAGATATTTTTCTTGGGGAAAGATTTCTCCTCAAAACCCCTTTATCTCTATTGTATAATGACCCAAGGAATCATGAAACAATATAATGCACTCTTCTCACAAGAGTTTCTGCACTCTACCAATTGTCTCACACTGATCCAGACAAAATCGACCAACACTTAGCCAATTTCCTGCCTTTGCTCAGCCTGCATTTCTTGCGCAATTCTAAGAACAATTGATCCCTATTAATTATGAAATTCAACCTTCCAAAACTGCACAATACATCATTCCCAATCCTATGGTCTATATAATTGCGTTCGGGCAATTTGCTATAAATACAACTGATAGATAACTTCCCTTTAACCTTTGTCTCAACTGGGTCTTCATCAGAACTGACATGCATGCAATTATTAATATTAAATCATCAATCACTTGACAGATCACTGCATGTGAATTAAATCTAATTTAATTCACTTGACCTCTCACTAGTGCAATAATCAGTTACAATTAGTTAGACTAACTTTAACTCACTTAATTGAATTAACTGATTTCTCATGCAATAAACTAATACACTAACTGCAACTTGGACTCTAAAACAAATAGAATCACTCTACATGCCTCACCAACCACTGTCAACTTGAATTTCATGAGCTAACTGAGTCTATCAAACTCAGTTAACTATTACAAGTGATTATGAGATAAGATTACAATTTATTTAAGGGATAATTAAATTTGACACACATTTCTTCTAATTTAATTAAGAAATAATTAAACCAAAAGCCTCCATGGTAGCCATTTATGGATGCCATTTTATGGATGTTGTTTCTGGATGCCAATTTCATTTTTTCTTGTTGCAAATTTCAACACTCCCTCTCAACAAGAAAGGAATCAATCTATCCCGATCCGGTACCTTTGGAATGTTGTGCATGCAACACTGCTCTAGTGTTGTTCGCACATGCAACTCTCCTGAAACTGAATAGCCTCCAAACAACTGAATCAATATAATGCATTTTTCATCAGAGTATTATGACTGCTGGATCATACTGCACATGTCTACTAGTCTCTCTGAACTACTGAAATTTTCTTCCGTGCACTCTTCACTGTTGCCAAATCTGATCTGCGCTCCAATATACGACACCTGTCACTCTGATTTCTATCCTCCTAACATCTGACTACATCACTCTAACCGATCCTTCCTGCTACTGTTGTATTGTGGGCTCCTCCTATCCAAGTTCGATCCATGAGACCCACCATCTCAATGAACCCTGCCCAAATTTCTTCTTGGAATTAATTCTGGACATCGCCCCACCTCACACCTGGAGGTATAGCTGCATGAACTACCTTTGCCTTTCTGGTTCGAAATTTCCCCCTCCTGGAGGTCTCTTCTTGAGTGGACTCTTCCACTCGATCTCCTCTTTGCTTCTCCAATTGTGGCTGCTCCACAAACTTATGAGACTGCTTCTGAGGCTGCATGTTGAGAGATAATTTCTCCCTCTCAACCACCAAGTCATTAACCACTTCTTTTCTCCTCAAAGCCTTGCATACATCATCAACCTTGAGAAAATATAGGTTCTTGGCTCTTGAACCGATCTGCTTCACTTGTCCCGTGGCTATGTGTTTAAGGAAAACTTTTCCTTTTCTAAACATCATCTCATAACCATGGTCTTCCAATACCACTATGGAGATAAGATTCTACCTTAGGCCTGGAACATACAAAACATCTTCTAGTCTGATATGGGAGTCATTCTCCCTCTGAAAGGTAACTATACCTATGCCAGTAGCGCCATACCTCTCGTCATCTCCAAAATCTATGCTCTGTTGGAGGTCCTTCTCCTCCAAGTCATTGAAGAGATCTCTATTCCCCATCATATGAAATGAGGTACCACTGTCTAAATACCACATGAATCCCATTACAGTGCTGGCCATGCATGCAATTAGAGTACAATCAAGTTCGAACTGTGAATTCAATGCTTCACCTGCTGCAACTGCAGGCTCCTTCTTACTTGCCTTCTTCTATGGACAATTTGTAGCATAGTTTCCATGCTCATGACAGTGAAAAAATATGATCTTGGACAAGTCTCTCTTACCCTCTTTTCCTTGGGACTTCTTTCCCTTGTCTTTCTTTCCTTTTCTGACTCGCACACATTGTAATTGTCTCGCCATCGCAAAATTTTCTAAAAAAAGAGATGATTTTAAATCGACGATATCTCCCTCATCCGAGCTCCGATTCGACCGATTTTTTTTTTCAATTTGGGTATTTTTTCCAAAGGAATCCAAATATGTTATTTTTTTGAAAAATTTTCATCCCAATTTTCAAATATTCTTTGCAAACTCTCCGCTCAAACAATTCCTTCTTTGATACCATGTAGAAATTATACAAACAATATGTATACCAATGGATTCAATCCGATCATGTGATATGCTAAAGCAAGATACTAAATCCTTCTACAAATTAATTGTTGAAAATAAACATGATCGCACAATCACACCAAGTAAAAGAAAGAAAATCAATCCACAACACAAGATATTTTTCCTAGGGAAAGCTTGCTGCTCAAAACCCCTCTATCTATATTGTATAATGAACCAAGGAATCATGAAACAATATAATGCACTCTTCTCACAAGAGTCTGCTGCACTCTACCAACTGTCTCACACTGATCCAGACAAAATCGACCAACAATTAGCTAATTTCCTGCCTCTACTCAGCCTACCTTGCTTGCGCAATTCTAAGAACAATTGATTCCTATTAATTAGGAAATTCAACCTTCCAAAACAACACAATACATCATGGGAAATCCCATGTATTATATAATTGCACCCGAAAATTTTCTATAAATACAACTGATAGATAACTTCCCTTTAACCTCTGTCTCAATTGGGTCTACATCAGAACTAACATGCATGTATATATTAATAGTAAATCATCGGTCACTTGAAAGATCACTACATGTGAATTAAATTTGATTTAATTCACTTGGACTTTCACTAGTGCAACAATTATTTACAACTAGTTATACTGACTTTAACTCACTTAATTGAATTAATTGCTTTCTCATGCATTAAAATAATACACTAACTGCAACTTGGACTCTAAAATAAATATAATCACTCTACATTCCTCACCAACCACCCTCAAATCGAATTTCATGAGCTAACTGAGTCTATCACACTCAGTTAACTATTACAAGTGATTATGAGATAAGATTACAATTTATTTATGGGATAAATAAATTTGACACACATTCCTTCTAACTTAGTTAAGAAAGAATTAAATCAAAAGCCTCCATGGTAGCCATTTTTGGATGCCAATTTCACTGTTTCTTGTTGCAAATTTCAACATAGACAAGAGTACAAACCTAGCCCACTCTTTTCTCCAAATCCCCCCACCAATCTATGCTCAAAATTTCCCATGAAAAGTAAGGAAAATTACTCAACTATACCAATGAAAAGCCATGCCTTCGGGGTCGGGAGGCCCATATTCAAACATACAATCATAACACGTGGACGAACACATGACTTGCTTAGGTGTCAAAGATAATGGCACATCGAGCTATCTGGTGGTTGCAAGGGGTTGTTGGCTACCGACTAAGTACCATATAGGATAAAAATTTCTCCTATATACACTACCCACAAGTGGTGGGTAATAAGGACTTGACCTCAAATCTTGAAAATCCTCGTGAGGAGAGTAAGGAGAACCAAATTTCAAGAAATCAAAAAGAAATAAATAGCAATAATACTTTACTGGGTGCAGTAAAGTGAGCTCACGAATCAACCTCCTCAGACTCTAATAAGGACACATAAACAACTTGTCAAAACAATCTTCAACTAACCTTGGTTACTCATTTGACGAATGGATGGGTGAAACTGGCCAAAATGAAAGGAAATAAAATCAGATCTGAAAACCTGTCCCAAGTTGGGTGATACTCTCATTTTCGTTACTTTATTTTTTCTTTCTTTGTGAGATTGAGAAATCTGATCTTTATGTGTACTCTTTTTTATTATTGAAAATCCTTTGCACCATTTTACAAAAAAAATATTAAGACTTCAATGATTTTTAACCTTCTTTTATTTATTAAAATTTAAATAAATTTTGGTTGACTTATTTTCTTAATAATAATAAGACTTCAATCTTTTTATTGTTATATTTTGTGTGGCTTGTAGTTATACCAACATAGATCCATCTTAGGTCTGGATCTACCAAGCACCGAGGGGGATCAAAGAGATTTGATCCCTTTCGACACTTGGTAAATTCAGAGCTGAGATGGATCTATGTTGGTTTAATTTCCCCCCTTTCAATAGGTTATATTCCACACGAATACCATGATTTCTCAATAACATGAACTATTTTTATCTACTTTAATTTATATTTATATTTAATTTGACTTAGTCAAAATGTTAAACATTTTTTTGGGTGTGTGTTATATTATTTCCACGACTAGTCGCACATGTGGGGGGGTCACAGGGGACGGTAGATCTTCTTTTTCATTGCACCGGGTGTCGCAGGGGGGTTTGCTGGTGGGTGGTAGCCCCCTGCATGGGGTTCGGGGCAATGCCCCAAGTTTTTTTTTTGGACCCTATATTAGGTGGGAGGACCTACCTATGGTTTTGTGCATGGGTTTTGCACATGGTTTTGGGCATGATGGTTTTATTCCCATGGTATTTTGTAGATCCTGTCAAGGGAACTATGGTTATATTATAATCCAGGGTTAATGGATTGGGGTTTATGAATAATTCGACATGTATATATATATATTATAACATTGAAAGGAATAAAATGAAAAATCAATCTAGTAGTCACGATTTTGGGATCTAGGGGAAAATATTTGTGTATATTTGTTTTATGTTTTATGTTGCCATCATTATTTATTTTTTGTTATAATAATTTGTTTGCAGGTAATTTTTGTACAGGGTTAAAACCTACACATTTCATTACAACATCTCTACCATATTAGGTTGGAGATCCTCTTGGCGCAATAATATTTTTATTTAATTTTATATTTATATTTTTATGTATTCTTTTCAAAGGAAAAAAACAACAAAATTTTATTACCAACAAAAGTTGTTACATCTATCTATGATCCTCAACACCCAGTCATAAACCTACAGAGATCCAACGTGGAATTCAAACTGTTATGACCAGACAAATGTATACAAACATACTCCCAACTACCAGGGAGACCCAAGAAACTCACTTGCTCCAGCCAATCAAACAAAAGAGAGTATACAAGGGTCAATAAATACACCCATTGTCGCCACCCAGAAGACTGAAAAGAAAGAAAAAATTCCCATGCATAAGGCAACATGTAAAAAAAATATTGAAGGGATCATAAGAAAAACTTGACTTCGTCTGCCTGGGGCCAGAGAGGAAAGGATATCAGTCAAAAAATACATTGTCCTTCATGAAAAAAGGAAGGAGTCAGAGCCAATGACATTTGACTTATGTAATTTGACATTTATTTTTATGTAATTTCACTTAGTGAAAACGTTAAACATTACATTACAACATCTCTACCATACTCGGTTGGAGAGTGGCTCTCGGCGCAATTATTGTTTTAGTTTAATTGTGGTGAATTTTATTTTTATTGTTTTTTTACTTATTTTTATTATTTTTTAATTGAGCCTACATTACGTTTTGTTATTTTTTTTTTAATATAATGTTTCACTATAACATCTCTCCCATATTGAACTTTACCATATATAATCTATAGATAACTTTAAAAAATAAACTAAGTAAGTAACTTCCAAATGGAATAAAATATCGAAATATAAATACAATGCCAAACAAGTATAAATGGATTTGTACATCCAGACAAAGTTTTTATTTATTTTTATTTTCAGAAAGAAAAAAACATTGATATTTCTATTAAAATAGGTAGTTCAGTACATATTTATTATCCAGTACAAATATTGTGTCCATTATGACCATATTTATTTGAAACTTGAAACAACAAACTACCAAATACCAACCAAAAAAGAAATATACCAAGTTTGTAGTCTGCAGAAAAACCACATATGTATGACAATAATATCCTTTGACCAAATAGTCTCAAACAACATACTCACAACTCATGACAAAGACAAAATAACATACTAGTATTTGGAAAATAAATACATCTTGGAATAAAAGAGAGAAAACAATATGCATCACGTGATCTGGAAAATCAGGCATTTGTAGAAGCCAAGAAGCCAAAGAAAATAGATTGAGTTCTTGGAATACGAATTATGGCACATCAAAGCACCCATTTGCCTTTAGTTTTCCAACCACAAATAGTTTGTAGTAGATCAAACCTGGAACGACAAGCAGAGCATGTTTTGAGAGATGATCCACAACCTGATTGTGCACCCTAAAAACATGTGAGAAGGTAATTTTTCAAAGGATTGTTTCGAATGCAAGATGTGATTCGAATAGATCGACAAAGAAGTATTGGAAGTAACAGATCTCCTAGCCATTACATCAAGAATATTTTTTGAATCCCCAGATACCAAGAGGGAATGGATTTGAAGTCGCTTGGTGGAAAACATCATTCCCCAAAGCGCCATTACCTCCACCTTTTGGTTTTTTCCAGTCCCACCAAATCTAGAAATGTAGCAGTGAATATGGAGGTGTATTCGCAACAGACCCCACATCCACATCTGCTATCTCGCACCACTCCATCAAAGAAACTTGTAGGGAATGATACCTGTAAAGGAGATGATAGAGTCCTGAGATGACAATCAACCTACCCAGACTCTGTCTTATCAGATAACCAAACTAGGATTTTTGAGCAAATATGAAGAATCGATGGAGGCTTATCCTAAAAAATGGCCCAATTTATTACCTTCCAAATCTCCCAACATGTGACGAGGGGTAATGCTTTATACCTCCCTTTTCTGAGAAACCACCATATGAAAAGAAAAATGATACATAGTTACACAAACTTACAAGTATTTTGCAAATGAAATCCTCAAACATATATGTTTTATTGTCTCAATGTTTCCATCATGATTACACATGTCATTTGTAAACAAAATTATCTTTGACAAGGGAACTCTAATATAAGGGAAATGAAGCAAAAACTACGAGTTTGTAACATATATAATAGGACCAACAATACTTGTGTTGGTTATCCAACAAAATTCATTACTCATAGTGCCCCGCCTTTTAGTAAGGACATGAGCTAGATGGATTATTTTGTGTGTAAGAGATTAAAGTTCCCATTAGAAGTTCATAGTAGTAATTAATTTTATTCCTTTATGATCAACTTATTTAGCATACAAAATTTATGTATTTTTTTGGGTGGATGAGTCATATATGTAATGTGGGTGTTCCCCTTTTTATTATCCCTTTATTTGTTGAAGGGAAATTGGATGACAAAGAAATAATTTTAGTGTAAGAGATATTTATTTCCCCCCTTCATAGGACATAAGGAGATTGTGATCACATATTATTAACTAGTAACCATGCTACTCTTCCAACAATATGATTGTTCCATTTCACATGTGATGTGAGCACTCTTGCTTTGTCATAGATGATGATATCCTTCGTACTCTTGCTTCATGCTAGATTCATTTCACTTAGTGAACTTGCACAACAAACTCATGATGGTATATACTCTTATCACTAAATATCATACACACATTCATATTGGCAGTCACACAAACAGATGTTACACATGATGATATCACCTCTTGATTTAGATATTTTCTTCAATGGCATACTATGGTTTCTTGGTGTACTAGTTCATGCTTGTACATGTTGTTAGTGTTTCCTATATTGAGCATGAAAATTATGAACATAAATATAATCTAATAATGTATCACCACACTTTAAATTATTATCTTTTGCGTAGGAATACCATGGTGGGTCATAATTATCCTTTACATAAATGTCATCAAATTTCAAGTTGTAATGCCAGAGACCTAGGGAGGTATATCATGTTCCTATCCCCTAACCATTTTATCCATCTTTACATCTTCCCATTCACACCATACAAATTCTTCATATTTTTTCTCGTGGTTGTCTTGTCATATGTCATACATCAAGGTCGATCTTTAATAGTGTAACACCCCATTTTTTAATTATTATGATTATTTTGACTTATAATGTTGGGAAATGTCAGCATGAGCTTTTATTTGATGTAATGCATTTTAATTTAATATATATTTCCAAAATTTGAAGAAGGAAGCTTACACATATCTTACTGCCATGAGAGGAAGCTATGAGGGGGATTGTGAAACCCATTGTCAGTGGAAATAACTTTTCTATAATTTAATGTCACTTTTCCCTTATTCTCCAAATATTATATTTGTAATTGAACTACCAACTACCTACAATTATGGGAAGAGATAGGAGTAGTACAAAATAACTCTAGAGGTATGGGAAACATACCCATCTAGAGACTTTTGAATTGACCACATAGCCCATAAATTGAACCCTAAATTCTCATGCAAAGAGGTTGGTTACATTCAAAGGTAAAGGGACAAATTAAGAGATGTTTGTGCATGTATGGAATAGGACAAAAATTCACAAGTAGATATAAGACTAAGAAAATCATAGTAGAAGGTGTGCATGAAAACCTTCTAAGAATTAATAACCTGTGTGTGATTATGATTTCCCCTTATTTATAGTTGAGAAATCAGAGTTGAAGTCTTCAACCCGAGAAAAGAAAAAGGGTCATGTGTTTTTAGAGTTTATTGTTTGAGTAATGCCATGAAGCATTAGTAAAGGGCGACGTCGAGGATTTGTTAGGAAAAAAAGGGGCTCCTCATGCTTGTAAGCTAAGTATGGGAATTTTGTGATTAGTTTTTTTCCTTGGCTTAGTAGCTTGGGAGACAATAGTACGATTTTTGTGTATGAAAGAGAGTTTCATTCATAATATCTACCTTGAACTTGACCTTTGGTAACTAAGTGATGCTACCTTTTGTGGCTCCAGTTCTGGCTAGCTTTACAAATTTCACAATGCAGTTGAGCCTATGGTTGGGTGGAGAGTGGATACTCCTTATTTAGTTTCAAGAAACGATTGATTTTTTTTTAGATAAGAACATTTATATATATTGAATGAAATATCAATATATATGTTCAAATTCCATGAATATTATTCATGGTTGTGTACTTTTTTGTGCGTAAATAACCCACCCCACATTTACCCACTTTTACAGGCTCTTCAGGGTAAACATGAGCTGAGTGCCACTATGATATGACTTGACCTCCAAGTTCCATTTATGGAATTGGGTCCAACTAACCAGAAGAAAACTGATACCCATCAAAGACTACATACCAATCAAGAGCCTAACAACCACCCCAAGTGATTAATCACTAAACTGGAACTATTTTCACAAGGTGTACTCCCCAACCGAACCCATAACACTACATGCATGCAGTTGTGAGGCTATAATCGCACCCACAAGCCTGTCTCCATGTAGTTATGACCCAAAATACCATGTTATGTGCATTTGATCGTGATATCTATGCCACTTTTTGAAGCTAGCCTCCAGAACACTTCCAAGAACTGCTTGTAACTTTCCAAAACCATTGAAATGATGATAAAAATGAAAAAAAATCAAAGCTTGAGCAAGATATTGACCAATACATGGCTAATGCAAGATAAACATTTCATCAAACACATGATAAAAATATAAGCTACATTTCATGAATGCATATATAATCATAAACTTCTGAACTTCTTGTTAGTCATTAGTATTTTTCACTATCTTTAGATGACTATAGGATGGTTATAGATTTCTGAAAACAACATTCCTTGAAAAATTGTGAGTTTCAGAAATCTCACTGCCTTCATTATCCTTATAATTTTTTTTCACTATTCCTCAATTTTCCCTCTCAAGGTCACCCTATTTCTCCTGAAATACTCATTATGGGCTCCTACTTCTCATTTTCATCCTTCTTTTCTACCTAAGACCTCATTGCCCCATTTTCCCCTTATCAATAAATTCCATCCTCCCTCTAGGGTTTCCTAGTGTTGGCTCATTCCCATGTCCCTTTGGGCACAATAACCTATAACCATACTCTGTTTTCACCTTAAAACCTCCAAGCCAAATTTCAGTCAAAATCAGGTCAAAGGACCCTCCCACTAGGTCATTAGGTTTTTTTACATGTTTTAAGGTCATCATTGGATGTTTCAGGCACTTATTTTCCTTTGCTAGAATCTGGCTTAGATGCAATAGAATTTCAAGACATGGTTATTCAAGAAGGACCTAAAATATTTCCAAAGAAGATTACCTCATCAGTTCAAAGTCTGTAAATGAGAAAAGTGGACAAGGTTTGGCACTTCTGCAGGAGTTTTGAAAGTTGTGTCAGCAGAAGGTGTTGATGAGGTAGACTATCTACTTCTAAATGAAGACAACTTACAAAAAATGAAAGGGAAAAAAATTTATCTTGAGGAGAACTAGGGTTTTGAACTTGATGGTCTAGTTGAGTGCCAAAACAGTGATCACTTGCAGAAAAAGACATGGAGGAAGCACACAAGGCCAGTTTCGTTTTAAATTATGTTTCTGACCAAAAAGAGATGAAATTAAAAAAAGTTAGAGAGGTTTTTTTCCCTCATAGGTCAAGGAAAAAAAAAATCCTTCTTTTTTTACACAGGTATCATGGTTTGGGAGAAATGTCAAATTTACAGGTTCTACAAGAGGTTTGCTACACTTATGGAGAGACCTTGGGAAAATCACGTTTTCTCATCGCTGAAGTGTACAAATGACTTTCTTGATGAGTCAAATGACAACTATACTATAAGAGCTTTTCAATGAGCTATCACGAGCTCAATTTGGAGTTGCGGAAGGCCTCCAAACGTTTCCTGCACCAGCACTCTTCGTTTCTGCACCATCATTCAACACTTTTTGACCAGTCTTGGGAGAATCAACTTTTGACAGGTCAACTCAATTCCAATCAGCAAAAAAAAGGTATATTTGGAAATTAGACATGATACGCTTTCCAACGAGATATCATGGGCCCAATTGCGAAACTGGGAAGGCCTCCAAATTCCCTCTACAAAAAGGAGTTGTGCCTTCAAAAACTGGCACTGCGCGCTCAGAAACTGGAGATGTGCCCCTAGCCCTTGGCGCTGTGCCCTTAGCACTAGCGCTGCGCCCTTGGACAGAGAGGCTTTATAAGTGATCCAATAACCGAAATCAAGTCAAATTTATTCCAAATCCTGGCTCAAGTATTCTAAGGCACTGATAAGAGGTAAGTGCATGCCATAACCCGCTTTGAAGCTATTTTTGATCATCATTAAATGAATGGAATGGAACCCTAAAGAAAACCCTAAGTCTTCAAGCTTGAAATCACCGATTCATGCTTATTTCATCTTCCTAGACAACAATATCAGTCATAACAAAGGAAATTACACTATTTGAGGGCTACCATTCATCTTTCTTGTCACAATTTCCATTCCCTTCATTCTCACTTACTCCCTTCATTTGCAAAACTGTCAGTTCATTCCTTCCCCTCATTCATTTCACATCAACCCTAGGGTTTCAAAAACAGAGTTTACGATGTCTGAGGGTGAAGACAGTGGTTTTGAGGCACAAATTCCAAGGAGGCATGATCATAAAGGAGGGTCCCTGCCTTCTTCACCAACAAAGCAGGTACATAAGGGAAAACAAAGGATGGCAGAAGAAGATGCACATGAGGCAACCATTCATGATGAAGTTGATCTCCATGAGACAAGGAATGATTTTGAACTTGTTGATTTAGATGATGAGCATGATGATGAGGCCTTCAAAATGATTGTCAAGCAAAAGGATGCCCAAATCAATGAGCTTCAGACTAACTTAGAAAGATATGAGTTTACCATTGCATACTATGAGCAGGAAAATGAACAACTCAAGACCAAGTAGGCCACCATGAAGATTCAATTTCTCAAGGAAAAAAAGAATAAAACAAGGCAAAGGCCTTTCTTGATGAGGCCTATGAAAGGTATGGTGAAACCAATTAGGTAGAAGAAAAAGTGCCAAGAAAAATACCTAGGACTAGAGGGCTGAAAAGAGCTCTAGAACTAGAAAGGAAAAAGAAGGTTGAGCTTGCTAATGAAATTACATTGAATGAACAATTTTCCATCATTGTCAATAAAAACCGAGAGGAATCGTTTGACAGGGCCAACCAGCATCTTGAGAAGCTCCTGTATAAGGAAAACAAGGACAATGACATATTTGGATGGAGGGCCAAGAACTACTTCAAGAAAAACCAAATTGCAAGCTCAAAGCTACAAAAGGCCAAATCAAGATTTGAAACCCTAACCAACCAAAATGAAGGGGTAGAGCTTAAGATCCTTGTTGATGTATCCCTCCAAGAATCCCAACCATGATAAAAAATCTAAGTTCCAAAATTTGTCACTTTGGTGCAAATTTTGATTTTTGACTGTTTGGCTTGCAGAAAAAAGGGCCAAACGTGCAGTGCCATTGGCGCTGCGCTCTTTTTGGGGCACTAAAATGGGGAAAAATCTAAATTTTCATGTTCCTCATGGAAAGGACATCACCCATAGAAAATTTCATCTCATTTGGAGCAAAAATAGTCCTCCAAAAGTGCCAAAAACCACCTAAAAATTACCTTTCGGCCCTATTTTCAGCACTAACGCTGCGCCCTGAGAAGTCTTGGGAGAATGGGTTTTTGACTAAGAAAATGGGCACCAAATTTTAAACGAAAGGAATATTTGGAAACTAGACAGGACAGGCTTTCCAATGAGCTATCGTGGAGCTCATTTGGACACCGGGAAGGCCTCAAAATCTCAGCTGCAAAAGAGGCAATTTTTCCAGATTTGGCGCTACGCCCTTACAACCTTGGCGCTTCGCCCTTGCCTGAAAGTCAAAAAAAGACACAAGAAGTTATTAAAAATATATTTTTTAAGGCTTGAAGGACAAATATCTACAAAGTTAGCTTAGAATTTGTTGTCACTCCTAGAGACAACCTTGAGTTGTAAAAAGACCAGTGCCTAGGACATCTCAAATGCAAGGAGTTTCTGATATAACTGATAGCAGTAGACAATAATATGGCTTCCTTGCTACAGACCAATGGTAGAAATTTTGTGATAGTGGGACCAAGCCTTTAGAGATAAACATAACAACTAGGAATACTTCTGAGGATTCTGTACAAGACTAAATAAGTAGATGCATCAGACAGCTACAAATCATCTTGCTGTAACGAGGGCCAACTATTAAAATGATAAGCATACATCAAAGTATGTGTAAGCGGAAACTATGAAGGAATATGAAGTGGGATATACACTATAAATGGGCTTATATTAAAATAATAATCCATAAAGTTTTTATCAGAAGAATTATGGAAATGAGTTAGGAAGTGAACAAAGTATCATGCTTGAGCAATATTTAAAGCGCTGTAAACGTAAAGATATGAGTACCAACTATGATAAATTCACATCCAATACAAAGCATTCGCATTCCAGAACATTAGATACTAGAAAATGGATGGAAACGAAGTGAACACTTATATATAATCAAACAGGAAGGAGTACAAACTATATAGCATTTCATGTGGAATCCTTTTCAACAGAAAAACTCTTTATACCAAGTCCCAATGGGTTCTTTAACATCAACTATTCAGATCATACCAAAATACATACACAGAGCACAATTTATTTGATAGTCTCTCCAAAAATCTGGAACCGTCTATATGTCTTTCCTCTCTGCTTTTATAACATTCTAATGTTCTATACATGGAAAGATATTTTGGGAAAATATCTTTTCCACATGCCTGTATGCAGTTTCAAGTCTTAATCAAAAATCAAAATTGATGATGGGGTAGAACGCCTCCCATCATCTTACAAAGTGGGCTTAAAGCCATTTCTAATGGAAATAAAAACAATCTTACTAACTGAAAGTAAAAATGCAAGAGTGAAATATGAATTTCACTCGAAATTGAAAGTAAAAAGAAATTAAAGTAAGAGGCCACGTAGGCCCAATCATGAGTTATCATTGTTTTTGGTGAGACGGAGTCGGGGTTGCTGCTAGAGAAGGTGGTACTGTGGTTGTAGAAGAGCTAGCTTTCTTTTTGGCAGATGGAGTTGACAGGGACGCAGACGTAGTGACTGATGAACTTGTATGATCACTACACCTCTGCCAGATGTCAGCTGTAGGACCAGGTATTGCAATGAAAGCATCGACCAAAGCATGCACTTCTATCAGTTCAACATAGTTCTCTTGAGTAGGAAACCATTGTTTAACTTGATAGAGGAGAGAGAATTCCTTACCGAGTGCGGAAATTATTGTTTCGGCCTTAAGCCAAGAGATATTCTCAGATGGTGTATCTATCTGATTCATCACCTCTGTCAGTTTGCACTCGTATACTTGTAACGGTTGAAGTACAACATTTGTAGGCTCCCAACATGATGGGAGGCCAGCAAGGGTCAGTTCAATCCATTCCGTTTCAAACTGTCCCAAACTCGTCACCATCTGTTCTAAACTTCCCAGTGCAAGGTTGCACACGGCTTCCTTTTCCATCACCCTTCTGCATTCTGCTACCTCCTTAAACCTGTCTTTGATTCCCCAGTTGGCCAATTCTTCTGAGCTCAAATTATTTAGGAAGGTAATATACCTTCTAGCACTTTCAACCTTAGTTGCAGTGTTTATATGCCCTTCATGTAGAGTCCTTCTGAATTGACGAGCTGCGACCTTATTTTCTTCAATTAAGGTTAGAAAGGCCCAACGCTTCTTTACCTCCATGATGATGTATGTCCAGATTAAGCGTCGGGCTTCCAAGAGGGTGATATTTCCTTTCATCTGGCTCGTCAGGTCCTTGATAGTCTTTTCCTGTTGCAACTTCTCTTGTTTCTCCGCTTCTATTTCTTTCTGCAGAGCTGCTACCATTTTGGTATTCTCCTTGAGACAGGCCTCGAGCTCGTGAATCTTTTGTTGTGCAGTTTGAGCCTACTTCTCTACTACCTGAAGGTTGGCCAGTGCTATAGTTAGCTATTCCGGAAGTGATCTAGATACTTCAGGAGGTGGCGTGGAGCATACGTGTGTATCCTAGCTTCTTTGCAACTCATCCATATTCTGCTGGAGGGCAGTCATCTCGCTAGTAATTTCAGCCCTCTCCTCTTTCTCCTTAGCTAGGGAGTCTGCTAGGTCAGCCTCGTCCTTTTCCATCTGGGCTAATTCAGCAGTTTGCACATGCTAAAAACCAGACATATTCAGTTTATGCTTCAGAGCTACAACCTGTTTTTGCAACTCCGAAATGACATGACCCCGAGGATCTGTTTTATCACTCCCTTTTCCCTTCATATCCACTTGAAGACTCCGCAGGTTGTTTGAGAGTGCTCGGGCATTAGTCTTCTCCACCCTAAGGTTATCGACCACTTGGTTGTACTTGGTTTGCAACTTCCTTAGGGTGAGAGAGAGCTTCACAACCTCATCCTTTAGCATGTCACCGAAACACTGGAAGAGATTGCATTTATCAATCGGGGGAACTTGTGACATGTTTACTACCACCTCTAGAGCTCTGTAGCTGGTGGTCCCAACCTCTGGATCTAGAACCGCTTCAGTCATGGCCATTAGAAATTGTTCCTTATCCATATCAAGCTCGGCAGTAAACCGAGTATGATATTTGTCTACATATCTCGCTAATTCTGACCAAATCTTCTCCCTGATAGCTATGTTCTTCCACTTTATTTCATCCCCCGCCTCGGACCTGTTTACAGAGACGGCTTGTGAAAACTCTGAGAAATCAAATGATGCCGGACCATCATATTTTACCATGAAACCTTCTTTTCCCTTGTTCGACTCTCCATATAGTGCCACTTTTTCTAGCGGCGGCTCTTCCCCGACACCTTCTTCATCGTTGGTTCTCTGCCTTTTAGGAGGCAGAGAATCTTCTCCTGTGACTCTGGCTTCTTCAACCTGTTTCTTACCTGCTTCTCGTGTTGAAGCAGTATCTCCTATTTCCCCTGTCGTAGATGAATCAGTCTCCATCTGTGAAAGCAAAGGCTAGGTATCAAGATTAGCTCTCCACTCGATGAAGGGTCTAGTTTCGTGAGCATATGCAGTTGATTTAATACTACTCCTTTTGTTTTAGATGATGCCTTTTGGATCATAAGGCCAAGCTTTACCTTGCCTTAAATCCATACCCTTGAGCAGGGTTTCCACTATGGGGATGGCATGCCTTGAGTTAACAATAAAGGGGTCGACGGTGGTAGGCAGTTTAAGAATCAACCCCTTTTTCACAGGGAGGAAGTGGAGCTGGTCAGCCTTCAAGGTTTGCCGGAGGTACTCCAAGGCAAAAATCCGCATGGTGGGAAAAACTGGCAGTCTGCAAGGGGAAACCTATGCACTGTAGACCCTGATCTCAATGTAGTCATCAAATAGGTACCAATCTCCTGTGCTTTCTTCCTCACTAAACTGTAGCCAGTTCCTCTGCTCAAGAAAAATCCTGGGTGGAGGGTTGTCGTGAATAATAGTATAGGCTATTGTCATGAATTCGTTCAAGAAGTTTGAATAACCCACCCCATTAGCCAACTGACGCACTGCAGGGTTCTAGTCAAAGACAATTTTTGGCTGAGAATTTATCCTAGAAACCTTTTCTAGACCCAAACCCTCGAACTTATCATCCTGTTGGAAGAGGAAGAGGTAGAACACCATGGAGCAGAAACGAAAATGGCCGGTGGCTGGGAGGTCTTGAAACTAGGTTTGGATGGCAGAGGCCAAGAAACCAGGGATATCCAAAACAACCCCTGATTGTGACATTAACCATAAAAGGGCTACACATTCCTTCGAGACTCGCTTGACCCCCTTTGTACCTAGTAACCCTGCAATGAAAGCAAGTGTTGGCTAAAGGTTTTCCTTGAATGTATTTAGAGGCATCGAGTCCGAAGACGGGAAAGCTGTAAGGCAGGAGTTAGAAATAGCAGCGATGAAATGGCTCTGCTGCCTCTAGGGTAACTTCGAAAACTGACAAGCTAACGAAATTTTAGTGAAACTAACATAATTTGAACTAGGAGGGTAGTAGAGGGCTTTCCTGATGATTTCGGGAGATATACTAAATATCTGGTTCCCTTGAGTTGATAGGAACATATCTCGGCACTCATCATAAGCTTCTCTGAGCCAACATATTAATTCCACAACTGGGTAGACGGGAAAAGAAATTTGGTGGTATAGTCCCGAAAAAACAACTTTGAACCTATCCCTATTCTCTAAATGTTTCCTGAATATGTCAGGCTTGACGCTATTTATGAGGAAAGGCTGTTGTGGGTCTCGAATGTGGGATTGCATGTCTGTGAATGGCTCAGGTCCAGGAGCAGCCCTGGACTCACGAAATTGAGGGGTTTCGGGCTCCGAGTTCTTAATCTTGATTCTACCCATGACCATTATGAAAAATGAAAAGCGGAAGGAAACTTAGACAGTGAAAAAGGGACAAAATACCTAAGCAGTAAGGAAAATTCTTGGGAGAAAACGATGCAGGGAAGCTGAAAGCAACTTGGCAGACCTGGTATTGGGAGCTTGCGCTTTGGCTTTACGGTATCTCGTAAAAGAAAGTATTTTACCACAATGATCACAGAACAGGGTTAAACAGCTTTAGATTACCCGAAAAACGAGGCTAGGATGACACTTGTAGGGCTGACGTCATAAGGATGTTGACATTGGGACGCGTGGCATCTGGCTATTGGTTATCAGAGTTCGGTTAGGTGTATACCACGCGCCGGGTTAAATACCGGTACTGGTCGTGTACCGGGTGTCCTAGGACTTACCTTACCTCCGTGTTCCTTGCAACAGCTGTTACCTGAATGGGCCCACTAGAAAGTTCGGTGGGGTCTTGGAGCGACTCTAAGCCTGTGGCCATCACCCCAAGGAATACCTGTCTCGGGTCCCATCGTATGCTACGTCACCACCATTCTGGGGGGGTGAGCTTCTGCCTTCCCCTTGCCATCCTTGATCCCCCCGGAAACGCTTAGCGCTGCCTTCTGCTCTTGACTGTTCGTAACTCGGGCGGGTCCCGCTCTTATCCAGCTGTCTTGCACATATGTAATATTTTGTTTTGGGTAAATTTTTATCGCAAAGTTTAAAATTATATGTCCTGTCCTCTTTTATTTTCATTTTCATTTACATCGACCCACTCGCTCCTTTAAATATTTCTCCCCTTTATGCTTCGGATGATCCCCTTTTGAAGTTTCTTAGGGTGGTGGTGAATGATATAACAACATTGGCTCCATTTGGGGAAAACATGTTCGTCCTCAAACATGTCGAGAACTCTGCAGACCATTTGTTAACCTCTTTCTGTGGACACAGCCTCGCTGGCGCTTCTATCTTCCTTAGGTTTTAATAAAAAACAACAAACATAAGAGTAAAAGAAAACAATATTGTACAATATATATACAATAGGCCTTACGACCTGAATTAATATTGGAAATAAGGTTTTAGGAATTTCCCATTTATAGGGGCTTCAAGTAGGTCACCTTCCAAATTTTCCAGCCTGAAAGTGTTATTTCCTCCAGATTCTGCAATTTTAAATGGACCAAACCATAATGGATCAAACTTCCCATGCTTTCCTTTCTTGGCTCTCCTGACATCCCACCTTAGTACCAGATCTCCAACCTGCATTTCTTTTCCTTTGGTATGTTGGTCGAACAAGTCTTTCATCTTTTCTTGATACTTTGTCAACCTTTGATTTACTTGACTCTGGGTTTCCTCCAACTCAACCAACTGATTCATTCTTCTGATAAGATCATTTGGCTCCTCCTGATTGTCTTGCAGGAAACGAGCTACAGGTAGATCTAGCTGTATTGGAAACACCGCTGCTCATCCATAGACCAATTCATACGGAGACTTGCCAGTTGACCACTTGCTGGTAATTCTGTTTGCCCATAGTGAAAACTTGAGCTAAGAATCCTAGTTCTTCTGGTTTTCGTTTATGGCTTTTTTCAATGCTCTTACCAATGTCTTGTTAGAGGATTCTGCCAGTCCATTTCCCTATGGATAGTATGTGGTGGAGTGTCCCAACACAATATTGTATTGCTGGCAGAAGTTAATGAAATTGCTAGACTTAAAATCCTGTGCATTGTCAGTTACGATCTTAGTAGGGCAGCCAAACCTGGATATGATGTTATCTTCCATGAACTTGATCACTACTGCATCTGTGGCATTCCTCGCTGGCACCGCCTCTACCCATTTAGTAAAGTAGTTTGTGGATGTCAGGATCCACTTGTGTTGTCCACTGGACGCAGGATGAATCTCTCCTATGAAGTCAATTCCCCACTATTGAAAAGGCTCTTCTATATGTTCTGGGATCATGGGAAAGGGAGAAAACTTTTGATTCTCAGCGAATCTTTGAAATTTTTTGCAAGCCCTGACCCGAGCATGAACGTCTCCAAAATGTTTAGGCCAGAAGAAACCTGCCTTCAAAATTTTGTGGGCTGTGGCCCTCCAACTATAGTGTCCTCCACAAATGCCTTCATGGAATTCGGCCATAACTTCCTCCACCTCGGGCTCTGTGAGACATAAGAGCAATATTCCTGAGGGGTATCTCCAGTACAACCAGCCATTTTCTATAATAAAATTTTGGGATTTTAATCTCAGAGCTCGGTATTTTGTCTTATCAAAGCTTGGGGGACACCTGAGAGTTAGAAGATACTCTACAATCTCCTTGTACCATGTACTAAGTAGGTATTTCACGTGAGTCTTCTGAATGGAAGTTTCTACACTGAGTTTCTCACTTGTACCTTCAAGTACTTCTTCAACTCCCATGGTTAATTTTATTCCCAAGGCTTGAAAGTTAGACTTGGATAGGATCTTTGCCAATCCTTGTCCCTTTATAAGCATGGTGGGGCGAATATCCAACTCGTATTCTTGGATTTTTGCTATCCACTTTCCCCTCTTGCCCTCGTTGTAACCTTGGATCAAAATATCTTTTACTACAGCAGTGGGTACGAAAGCAGTTATAATTGACTTCAATACATACATCCGAAAAGCCTTCAGGGACTTGACCAGGGCATAGGCTTGCTTCTCCAAAATATTATATTTCAGCTCAGCGTCTCGAACCACCTGGCTAAAAGAGGCAATAGGTTGCTCGTACCCTTCCTTATTCTTCTGTAATAGTACCGCTGCCACAGTGTGAGGAGATGAAAACGAGAAAATCATGAAGGGCTTACCGTAGTCAGGACCTGCCAGTACAGGGGCTTCTGCGAAAGCACTCTTGATTCTATTAAATGCTTCCCTCGACTCGGCAGTCCATTTCACATAATTATCTTTCTTCAAAATTTCCGTTATATGCCTAACTATCTCTGCGTAGTTCGGTATAAACCTCCTCAAAAAATTTATTCGTCCAAGAAACACTTGAACTTCCTTATTGTTTCGGGGTAGGGATATGTTTTTTATTACTTCTACCCTTTTTGGATCAATTTTGACCCCAACTTTGGTTACAATATGACCCAACAACTTTCCTTCTTCTAATGCAAACAAATATTTTTGTGGGTTCAGAGATAGCCCATACCTGCGGCATTTATCAAAGGTTCTGCGCAAGTGATCGATGTGCTTGGTATCATCCTTTGAGAAAACTATGATATCGTCCAGGTACACCACCACAAATTTTTCTTTCTCACCTACAAAAGCGATGTCCATGGCTCTCTGAAATGTGGCGCCTGCGTTTATCAACCCAAATGGAATTCAGGCATACATGAACGTACCCCATGGAGTGGTAAATGTCATTTTATCTTGGTCTTCTAGAAGAACTGCCACTTTATTGTACCCTAAGAAACCATCCATCATGGACATGTGTGAGGATCCCACCACCTTCTGCAATATGTGATCCATTTTTGGCAGTGGGTAATTGTCTTTAAGGGATGCTCTGTTTATGTTCCGAAAATCAACACACAGTCTTGTCTCTCCATTATTCTTTAGAACTGGGACCAAGTTGACTACCCATTAGGAATACCTCAATGGTACAATGATTTTTGCCTTCAACAGTTTCTTGATCTCCTTTTCTATGGATGGAAGCAGTAAAGGGTTAATCTGTCTCAACTTTTGTTTGTGCGGCTTAGCATCTCCTCTTAATGGGATCTTGTGTTGTATGATGCTAATGTCAAAGGTTTTCAGGTCTTGATAAGACCAGGCGAACACGTCCTTGTAGGACTGGAACAATTTCAGATATTTCTCTTTGTACTCTTCGGGGACCTTCTTTGACAGCTTCACAATTTTGGGTTATGCCTCTGTCCCAAGGTTTAACTCCTCTACCATCTCCTCTTCGACCACCTTATTAGGACTGGATGGGACATCATTTTTGTCAAACAACCTTTCCAAAGGCACCAATCCTCTGGGAATCACATTCCCTTTGAGTTGGAGTACCTTATGGCCAGCCACAGTATCTTGCCACTTATTCTTGGGTGAATCTTCAGTCTCCTCATCTTCTGCATCTATGGTCAAATTGGAGAATTCTCCAATAGTCTCCATGAATCTTTTCACTTGTTCTTCATCTTAAAAAACCTGCCAGTGTTTGATATTATCTGGGATAGAGGGACGATAACGAACCTCAATTTCATACCTCAACAGGGGGTTCTAAGGGGGTCTGAAATTACTAGCTGCAACAGCAAGAGAATCGGCCATTCTATTTTGGTCCCTTGGCATGAATTGAATATTGAATGCCAGGAAGAAATTTTCCACTAGATCCCACACTTCATTCCTGTAGGCCCTTAGCCAGGGGTGATTTTCTTAACACTGATTCTTGATCTGTCTTACTACTAGCTTCGAATCCCCAAAGACTTTCAGACTTTGAATGTTCATGTTTTTGGCTGTCTGCAATCCCAGCAGCAACACTTCATATTCAGCTACATTGTTTGTGGCTTCATACTCCAACTTGAAGGAAAAAGGGACTAACTGCCCAGTAGGAGAAATCAACAGGACACCAGCTCCATTCCCTTATATGGAATTCGCTCCATCGAAATGTAGGGTCCAGATACCCCTTTCTTCCCCACTTGTCGACTGTTCAACCTTCAATTGGTAGAATGACGGCTCCTATATGAAATCCTCATCTTCTTCAAGCATCAAACAAGAAAACTCCCCATATTTACTATATACTAGTGAATTCACTAAGTTATCAGCCTTGGTCACCATATTTACAAACCTTGTCTCCCGGTACAACCTTCTCTCTTGGCCTCCAAATACCGAAATGGTTGCATAGGTCAGATCCAACTTTATTGAACCACCAATCTTCGTCCCCCATGATCTGGATAGTAGCATCCCAAAACGAGTCGGGATATCAGCAACCACTATGTCCATCACCACACTCTTGGCTGGGATTTGAGCCAGATTTACAACCAGATCTTTGATCATCCCCAAACATTTGACCCTCTTAGAGTCAAAGGAGTATAGGTCTTTGTATGGACGAGTAATTTGCAGTCCCCATTATTCCATTACTGACAGAGGTGACAGGTTATGGGATTCCCTAGATTCCAGCATATAGTTATGCAACAACAAGTCATGAATCACTAGGGAGACATATAAAGGAGGGGTCAATGAATCCAGCTCCTCCACATGGGGATGAAACACTACCATGGGCCTTTCTTCCTGGAGTTTTAAACTGTCTGGGATTGAGGTTAATCCCTGAGGAAGCATGAACTAAGACACTTGAGCTTGGTAGGCAGACTGTTTCAAAAGCTCAGCTAGGGGGACTGGGATCTTGACTTTCTCCAGCTCTTTTTGAAGACATAAAATAGTAGGGGACTTCTCTATTGGGTTTTATTTGAGTTATTTTAGTATGACTGGGGGTTTCTCCTCCGCTGGAATATGTTTGACCTTTTCATGGGAATTAAATATAGGCTTAGAAGAAGAAGGGGTGGAAACATTAAAATGTACAGGTTCATTGATAGGTTTCTTACCTTTGCCTTCGACTTTTTGAACAACTAACTCTTTTTGAGGCAACTCTTCTTCTAGCTCTTGTGTTTAGGTCCTCTTCCAGGAGGACCAGAGATCATACTTTCGGTGAAATTGTGCTTGCATGAAGTCCACAAATTGTTTGCAGTAATCATCAATATCAGGATCTTCAACAACACCTGTTTTGTAAGCTTCTTCTTGCAAATGAAGCTCAACATCCTCGTCTTCTTGTAAAGAGAGTTCCACCTCCTCACCTTCTGAGTAGGCGAGGTATTGATCATCTTGCCCATCAGGAACTTCTTCAGCAGAGCCATCCATTTTCCCTTCAAGATACATCGGGGGCTATATGTGATCTTGTTGTTCCTTCAGATCTCTCTGCAATATTTGCAGAGGAGGTTTTCTGTACTGAGGGTTATAACCTCGATTTGGAGTAGCTTGGGGTGGCCTTGATGATGCATTATTTGCTTCCATTTCAAGCTTCACCAGCTTGCTTGAGAGGTTCTTGATCATCTTGTTCATTTCCTCAATCTTAAAATCCACTGTCTCCCTTTCTTGATTTGAGGTAGAGGCTTCTTCTTTACCTCTTTCTCTAGAATCATGGTCCATCCTCCCTTTAGATTTTCCCGTAGAAGAAAATTTAGCTTCCAATTGTAAAGCATCAGTCTGAGCTTCGTCTAGGGTGGCAGACTTTCTTTCCCTAAAGGAGAAACCAAAATCTGATTTGAACACCACTATAAACACCACCTTAGCAACAATTTGGTGAGGCTTCATTTCTGCTGGTAGACTTGTATACAATTTATTAAATCTATTAATGAATTCAGACACATATTCATTATGTCTTTTCCTCAGGGCATTGAATTCAGTAAGACAATATCCATGATCCTTTTTCTCCCCCCATTTCCTGGTGAAAGCATTTTCCATTTCCTCCCAGGTATTAATAGAGCGATCTCCCAGGGTCTTGAACCATTTACGAGCCTCGCCATATAAATACTGAACAAAGAGCCTCAAAAAAACATCTAGATGCTCAACATTGAAGTTTTCTGCAAAAGCACAAAAAACCTCCAAGTGTTTTTGTGCGACAGTGTTATCCTCCCCGTTGAAGCGAGGTAGGGCCTTCAGGTAATCTTGAGGCATGTCATTCAAGATCTGTGGTAATGCCAGGGGGGCATATTTTTTCAACAAGAAACCAGGAACAACCATGATAGGTGGTGGAAGGGGAGTGTGTATAACAATAGGGATGTACTGAAAGACGACTTGTGGGGTTGCTTGCACAGATGGAATATGTGAAGTGGTAACCTCTGTGACTTCTTTCACTTCTTCGGCTTCAGGAGTGGGATGTAGAAAGAAGCTTGAAGTGTCTATAGACTCAGCCTCATCTTTGACTTCAATATTTTCAATGGAGGGATGACCAGGAGAGTATTCAAGGATTCTGGCAGTGGTCTCAGGACCTTGAACTTGAGCCAACTGTGAGGAAGATGGAGAGTCTTCCAAGGAGAATCTTGGTATATCAGTATGAGAAGTATGATTTTCTCTCCAGTTTCTTTAATGTAATATCTTCTCAGGGTCAGATAATGAAGGAGTTCTCAGTTGAGACGTGTCAGACCCTAGGTGGGGCTTATTTTGAGCCAGGATTGCAAAATGGATTTAAAATTTGAATTATAGTGGAGTTTCCAAGGTGAGGGATCTACAACTCTCAACCCTTCCTACTCACCTATTTTGAAGGGTGACTATGTTTTTGTCGTATCCCAGGGATTTAAATTTCTAACTTCATTTTCTCAGCAACGGTGCCAAAAAGATGTTGTCACTCCTAGAGACAACCTTGAGTTGTAAAAAGACCAGTGCCTAGGACATATTAAATGCAAGGAGTTTCTGATATAACTGATATAAGTAGACAATAATATGGCTTCCTTGCTACAGACCAATGGTAGAAATTTGGTGATAGTGGGACCAAGCCTTCAGAGATAAACGTAACAAATAGGAATACTTCTGAGGATTCTGTACGAGACTAAATAAGTAGATGTATCAGACAGCTACAAATCATCTTGCTATAATGACGGCTGACTATTAAAATGATAAGCATACATCAATGTATGTGTAAGCGGAAACTATGAAGGAATATGAAGTGGGATATACACTATAAATGGGCTTATATTAAAATAAGAATCCATAAAGTGTTTATCAGAAGAATTATGGAAATGAGTTAGGAAGTGAACAAAGTATCATGCCTAAGAAATATTTAAAGCGCTATAAACGTAAAGATATGAGTACCAACTACGACAAATTCACATCCAATACAAAGCACTCGCATTCCAAAACATTAGATACCAGAAAATGGATGGAAACTAAGTGAACACTTATATATAATCAAACAGGAAGGAGTACAAACTGTATAGCATTTCATGTGAAATCCTTTTCAATAGCAAAACTCTTTATACCAAGTCCCAATGGGTTCTTTAACATCAACTATTCAGATCATACCAAAATACATACACAGAGCACAATTTAGTTGATATTCTCTCCAAAAATATGGAACTATCTATATGTCTTTCCTCTCTGCTTTTATAACATTCTGATGTTATATACGCGGAAAGATATTTTGGGAAAATATCTTTTCCACATGCCTGTATGAAGTTTCAAGTCTTAATCAAAAATCAAAATTGATGATGGGGTAGAACGCCTCCCATCATCTTACAAAGTGGGCTTAAAGCCATTTCTAATGGAAATACAAACAATCTTACTAACTGAAAGTAAAAATGCAAGAGTGAAATATGAATTTCACTCAAAATTGAAAGTAAAAAGAAATTAAAGTAAGAGGCCACGTAGGCCCAATCATGAGTTATCATTGTTTTTGGTGAGATGGAGTCGGGGCTGCTGCTGGAGAAGGCGGTACTGTGGTTGTAGAAGAGCTAGCTTTCTTTTTGGCAGATGGATTTGACAGGGATGCAGACCCAGTGACTGATGAACTTGTATGATCGCTACACCTCTGCCCGATGTCAGCTACAGGACCAGGTATTGCAACGAAAGCATCGAACAGAGCATGCACTTCTGTCAGTTTGGCATGGTTTGCTTGAGTAGGCAACCATTGTTTAACTTGATAGAGGAGAGAGAATTCCTTACTGAGTGCGGAAATTATTATTTCGACCTTAAGCCAAGTGGTCTTCTCAAACGGTGTATCTGTCTAATTCATCACCTCTATCAGTTTGCACTCGTATACTTGTAACGGTTGAAGTACAACATTTGTAGGCTCCCAACATGATGGGAGGTCAGCAAGCGTCAGTTTAGTCCATTCCGTTTCAAACTGTTCCAAACTCGTCACCATCTGTTATGAACTTCCCAGTGCAAGGTTGCGCACGACTTCCTTTTCTATCACCCTTCTGCATTCTGATACCTCCTTAAACCTGTCTTTGATTCCCTGGTTGGCCAATTCTTCTGAGCTCAAATTATTTAGGAAGGTAATATACATTCTCGCACTTTCAACCTTAGTTGCAGCGTCTGTATGCCCTTCATGTAGAATCCTTCTAAATTGACGAGCCGCGACCTTCTTTTCTTCAATTAAGGTCAGAAAGGACCAACGCTTATTTACCTCCATGATGATGTATGTCCAGATTAAGCGTCGGGCTTCCAAGAGGGTGATATTTCCTTTCATCCGGCTCGTCAGGTCCCTGATAGTCTTTTCCTGCTGCAACTTCTCTTGTTTCCCCTCTTCTATTTCTTTCTACAGAGCTGTTGCCATTTTGGTATTCTCCTTGAGACATGCCTTGAGCTCGTGAAGCTTTTGTTGTGCAGTTTGAGCTTGCTTCTCTGCTACCTGAAGGTTGGCCAGTGTTGTATTTAATTGTTCTGGAAGTGATCTAGATACTTCAGGAGGTGGCGTGGAACATACGTGTGTATCCCAGCTTCTTTGCAACTCGTCCATATTCTGCTGGAGGGCAGTCATCTCGCTAGTAATTTTAGCCCTCTCCTCTTTCTCCTTAGCTAGGGAGTCTACTAGGTCAGCCTTGTCCTTTTCCATCTGGGCTAATTCAGTAGTTTGCACATGCTGAAAACCAGGCATATTCAGTTTATGCTTCAGAGCTACGACTTGTTTTTGCAACTCTGAAATGACATGACCCTGAGGATCTGCTTTATCGCTCCCTTTTCCCTTCACAACTACTTGAAGACTCCGCAGGTCATTTGAGAGTGCTCGGGCATTAGTATTCTCCACCTTAAGGTTATCGACCACTTGGTTGTACTTGGTTTGTAGCTTCCTTAGGGTGAGAGAGAGATTCACAACCTCATCCTTTAGCATGTCACCGGAGCACTGGAAGAGATTGCATTGATCAATCGGGGGAACTTGTGACATGTTTACTGCCACCTCCAGAGCTCTGTAGATGGTGGTCCCAGCCTCTCGATATATAACTGCTTTAGTCATGGCCATGAGCAATTGTTCCTTATCCATATCAAGCTTGGTAGTAAACCGAGTATGATATTTGTCTACATATCCCGCTAATTCCTACCAAAGCTTCTCCCTGATAGCTCTGTTATTCCACTTTATTTCATCCCCTGCCTCGGACCTGTTTACAGAGACGGCTTGTGAAACCTCTGAGAAATAAAACGATGACGGACCATCATATTTTACCATGAAACCTACTTTTCCCTTGTTCGACTCTCCATACAGTGCCACTTTTTCTAGCGGCAGCTCTTCCCCGACACCTTCTTCATCGTTGGTTCTCTACCTTTTAGGAGGCGGAGAATATTCTCTCGTGACTCCTTCTTCTTCAACTTGTTTCTTACCTGCTTCTCATGTTGAAGCAGTATCTCCTTTTTCCCTTGTCGCAGATGAATCAGTCTCCATCTGTGAAAGCAAAGGCCAGGTATCAAGATTAGCTCTCCACTTGATGAAGGGTCTAGTTTCGTGAGCATATGCAGTTGATTTTAATCTTTCTCCTTTTGTTTGAGATGATGCCTTTTGGATCATAAGGCCAAGCTTTCCCTTGCCTTAAATCCATACCCTTGAACAGGGTTTCCACTATGGGGAGGGCATGCCTTGAGTTAACAATAAAGGGACTGACGGTGGTAGGAAGTTTAAGAATGAACCTTTTTTCGTAGGGAGGAAGTGGAGCTGGTCAGCCTTAAAGGTTTGTCGGAGGTACTCCAAGGCGAAAATCCACATGGTGGGAAAAACTGGCAGTCTATAAGGGGAAACCTCTGCACCGTAGACCCTGATCCGAGTGTAGTCATCAAATAGGTACCAATCTCCTGTGCTTTCTTCCTCACTGAACTGTAGCCAGTTCCTCTGCTCAAGAAAAATCCTGGGCGGAGGGTTGTCGTGAATAATAGTATATGATATTGTCATGAATTCGTTCAATAAGTTTGAATAACCCACCCCATTAGCCAATTGATGCACTGCAGGGTTCCAGTCAAAGACAGTTTTTGGTTGAGAATTTATCCTATAAACCTTTTCTAGACCCAAACCCTTGAACTTATCAGCCTATTGGAAGAGGAAGAGGTAGAACACCATGGAGCAGAAACAAAAATGGCCGGTGGACAGGAGGTCTTGAAACTGGGTTTGGATGGCGGAGGCCAAGAAACCAGGGATATCCAAAACAACCCCTGATTGTGACATTAACCATAAAAGGGATACACATTCATTTGAGACTCGCTCGACCCCCTCTATACCTAGTAACCCTGTAATGAAAGCAAGTGTTTGCTGAAGGTTTTCCTTGAATGTATTCAGAGGCACCGAGTCTGAAGACGGGAAAGCTGTAAGGTGGGACTCGGAAATAACAGCGATGAAATTTCTCTACTGCCTCCAGGGTAACTTGGAAAACTTATGGGCTAACGAAATTTTAGTGAAACTGACATAATTTGAACTGGGAGGGTAGCAGAGGGCTTTCCCAAAGATTTCGGGAGATATACTAAATATATTGTTCCCTTGAGTTGATAGGAACATATCTCGGCACTCATCATAAGCTTCTATGAGACAACATATTAATTCCACAACTGGGTATACGGGTGGAGCAATTTGGCGGTATAGTCTCGAAAAAACAACTCTGAACCTATCCCTATTCTTTAAATGTTTCCTGAATATGTCAGGCTTGATGCTACTGATGAGGAAAGGGTATTTTGGGTCTCAAATGTGGGCTTGCATGTCTGTGAATGGCTCAGGTTCAGGAGTAGCCCTGGACTCACGAACTTGAGGGGTTTCGGGCTCCGACTTCTTAATCTTGATTCTACCCATGACCATTATGAAAAATGAAAAGCGGAAGGAAACTTAGACAGTGAAAAAGGGACAAAATACCTGCATAGTAAGGAAAAGGCTCGGGAGAAAACGACGCAGGGAAGTTGAAAACGACTTGGCAGACCTGGTACTGGGAGCTCGCGCTTTGGCTTTACGGTATCTCGTAAAAGAAAGTATGTTACCACAGTGAGCACAGAACAAGGTTAAATGGCTTTATATTACCTGAAAAACGAGGCTAGGATGAAACTTGTAGGGATGACGTCATAAGGACGTCGACATTGGGACGTGTGGCATCTGGCTATTGGTTATCAGAGTTTGGTTAGGTGTATACCATGCGTCGGGTTAAATACTGGTACTGGTCATGTAGCGGGTGTCCTACGACTTACCTCACCTCTGTGTTCCTTGCAACAAATGTTACCTGAATGGGCCCACTAGAAAGTCTGGTGGGGTCTTGGAGCGGCTCTAAGCAGAATTTATGTTAGAAGTTATTTTTATAATGAAGGAGGCTCTGATATTTTTCCTTTGGCCTTGCATGGTCTCAAAGGTCAAAATGCCTTAAATATGTAATAAATGACTTCTAAAACCCTAGCTAGGGTTTCCACCTCCTCATTTGCAAGTTAAATACGACATGGAGGATTCATGTTTATTGTTGGTTGATTTTTGAGCTCAATATCATAGACTTGGAGTTGAGAAGAAATTGGATTTGGAGTTTTGTGAATGCTTTGATTTTAATGGCAATGGAGCAAGCAATTTCACAGGATTCCTGAACTTTTTTGAATGGTGATGTGTTTCTAATATTGTATTTTTTTCCCTATGTTTTACGTATTTTTCATCTTTTCTCTTACAGTAGAACATAAATTTTAGGTTAAGACATGTTGTTTAGAGGCACCTTAACTCTGTTTGCTTTCTATTGTTGAAATTTTTTCCTCTACTAGGTTTGCTTGGAGAAATTAGGAGTTCCTTGTTTTTCTATGTCCATATAGTTTGTTTCCTTGAGATTGAATCAGTAGAGTATGGCTAAAGAAGTTCATGGTTTTCCCTGTCATTTGGTTTTGCTTGAAATGTTGTTCTCAAGGCTTTCTTTGAAGTTTAATAATTAGGGTTTAGGCTAAATAAGTTTATGGTTTGCCCTATCCTTTAGTCTATCTTGAAATGGCTACTTTAAAGGTATTTATAGTTTGATTAAGGAATTTAGGAGTTCCTTTCTCTTTGATCATTACTTATGTGTTATCTTGCATGTTTTCTTTCTCTGAAGGTAGATAGCTAGAGAAGTTAAGAGTTCCGTGCTCTCTAGTGTTTGCTGGATATTTGTTTTAAAGTTTACTTGATAGAGCTAGGTCAAAGAAGTTTATGGTGCTCCCTGTCCTTTGATTCTTTCTTGATGCATATTACTCTTATAGGCTCTTATTGTTATAGTTTATTTTAAAGGATTCTTAATTTCCCTTTAAACCTACTACATTCACAACTTGATGTTCACTTCACACTCACTAAACCTATTTAGATCCATTTGGATTTGTTAAGTTGCCCTACGAAACACCCTTGACCTATTGTAGTAATTTTCAAGAACTTTTGTAGACTCCATAGCCCAATGGTCTAAACCTCTCTTACTCTATCTGTTCCACTTGACAAGCAACCCAACAAAACAAAACAAACAAACAAACCTTATCATTATAACTAGCCTAAAATCAAAACCCTAAAATCAATCAAGTTACATCTTTTACACAAATATAGAGAGAGCCCTCTTTGAGTCCAGGAAAGGCTAGGTCCTAGGGCTCCAAATTTGGTTTGATGTTTCCCTTATTCAATTTGGTCTTGCCAATCTGACAAATTACAGGGACATAACATAATGGTGACTCCGCTAGGGACTGAGTAAGTTACAACTTAGATATTTCTTCAAAACTCAAAAATCCCCTGTCAAACTTAGATAAATCAAGTGTTATCCAAGAATGATATCTGGTTGATTCACCATACTAGCACAATGGTGACCATACTGGAGAACACTCATTAAAATCTCAGTGTTACATAAAGAACTTAGAAAACACAAAAACATCTCTAGATTGGTATCCAATTGTTGATGGTGGACAAAAAACAAATCCTCAAAACAATAAACATCATCCACCTGGTGACTCCATTGGTTTTCAATAGGCCTGCTGACTCCACAAGTTTTCCATAGTATCCACTGGGAAACTTATTTTGTCATTAAAAATCAAAAGAACCCAGTCAAGAATACTTTTTGGATTAAGTATTTCTTTAGAGCAAACCCTCCTGCAACAGTTCATAATCCTGAAAGCATCCTTAGGAAGTTTCCTAGATCTAAAAACTCAACTGTTAGCAGCCCTATCCACAAAGAAAGTTCCCTACCTGAAAACCCTAAAAACTTGCAAAATACCTTGTTGCTGATGGTGGACAATATCCAGCCTCAATAAAGTTGTAAATCACCCACCTAGAAACTCCACAACTCTCAATAAGCCCAAAGACTCCACTGGAGGAAGAACCTAAAAACATGACCATTCATACTAGAAATAAAGAGTACTCAGGCCTAAATTGGATTCAAGAAATTATTGCTTTTATTTATAGCTATGTTCTATCCTACTTTAAGCCTAATCAAGAATACACTGATGAGGTCTACATTGATCATTGGAAAGATCTCAAGCCTAAAAAAGCTAAGCCTCAAATTGCAGACCATGAATGTATTTATACACCTGTGCATACCCCAGATACACCTGTAGAAGACCTAATGAAACATGAGCCTCATGCTACCTTTCCTGCTCTTGCTGAAAGCTCAAACAATCATTAATATCCTTATGTACTACCTGTTATCACCCAAAAAAATTTCAAAACATCGTTGTTTCAACTCTGTTTTTGATCATGGTCTTAAAATGGGTTTGAAAGTCATTTTAGGATTTGGTTAAGGGTAGGTTAGTTTTTTTTTTAATAAGTTCAAAGGTCATCATTGAATTCAAATAAATTCTTTAAAGGCCCATTCCATGATCAAATACTCACATTTTTCATTTAGGAGTCATTCCATAAGGTTTCGGGTTAAAGTTTTGCAATTAGCCAAGAATCCTCGGTTTTGTAGCGCCGCTAGTTCAAAAAAGTGGATTTGTGCTATGAAAGCGCTAATAGTTTCATAGCACAAACTGGGGAAAATACACCGTGGGCACTATGAAAGTGCAATTTCTTAACCGTCTTGTCAATTGAACTGAAATTTGTTAGAATCCGTTAGGAAATGATAGGATAGTGGTATGGTGAGTTAGTTAGTGATCAGATTCAATTTACTTACCTGTCTCATAGTGATCATCATCATGATAGGGTATGAATGAGGCATCATTCAGTTATGAGGTGACATTTCAAATTAAAATCTTGCCTAATTTGGTCATTCTTGTTTTCATTTGCCTCCATACGAGTGTCTGAGCTTTGAAGTATCCAAGCTAAGCCTGTGGTTGTTCTATACAAAGGTTATCTTCATCCTAATGAAGCGAGGCTGTTTATATATTCATCAAGCGAGGTTGTTTCATATATTCAAGTGAAGCTGACAGGTTTTTCTGAGAAGTATAGCAGAGGAAAAGAAAGTCCATAGAGGGGGAAATTTCTTAAGATATGAGCCTGAAAATATGAAGGCCATAATTGAAGATCAAACAATGATGGAGGCTTTTAGCAAAGCAGGTTGTCTCCGATTTTGTGAAAAGCTACAGGGTTGCCACACACAGGTGTCTAAATAATTTGCCTTACACTTCAGTGGAACAACTACCAAAGTTGGGATGTTAAATGTGCCAATTACACCTGAGATTATTGCTTCTGTAACAGAAATATCAAGGGGGGCAAGAGACTTGGTTTAAAGGTTTTTAATTTGATATGGAACCGTGCAAGGAATTCATGAAACTTGAGTATGCAAATATGGACCTCAATAATGCAATACCTAGAAGCTGCATCAAAGACACCTATGAAAATATGCTGTTCAACATTTAAAGGTACTTTACATGTGAAGGCAGATACCATAAGGTATACACATATCATTTCAAGCTGCTTCTGCATTTCACTGGTAAGACCTCACTAGATTTGCCCTTTTATTTTCATAGGAGCCTTGCCAAAATGGATGATAAAGTACAAGTCAAATCTGATGGTTGTGAAACATCTTTGTTTCACCATGGTTTGATAAAGTTATTGGCTTTGAATGAGATTCAGAAAATAAGCAAGCATTGGTCTTCCTTTTTGTTTATGAATTATTTTGAGCTCAAAACCCTAACCCCATCTAGAAACCCTAAAACTAAAAGAACTCCTTCACCACTAGTAGCAGAGTCTAGTCAGCTCGTGGTTGCAAAACCAAAGAGGTTTGTAAAATTGAAACCAAGGAAACAAGTTGAGAAAAGGACAGAGCAGAAACAAGTGCTTATTTCACCAACTCCATCACTTGCAAAATAGAGGTCAAAAAGTGTCAAAGAGGCAAAACAGAAACAAGTTGCCAACAAGCAGGAAATAAAAAGAGTGGCAAGAAGCCAAGCGGTGGCATCAAAGGGAAAAATAGTTGTTTCAGTTACATAGGAAATCCCACTGATAAAGGGAAATTTATATGACATCATTCATGCAATTGATATAGAGGAGTCACCCATTGTGCAAGCTGAATTCATTGGAGGAGATGAACATAAACAAAAAATAACTAAGTCTGCAAAGAAGCTTGAGTTTGAGGGTGAAAATGCAACCTTTATCTTTCAAGCAAGGAAAAATTTAACTAGGGCTGCTAAGAAGCTCAAGGAAGGCAGCAAGGAGGTCCAAGAAACTATTGAAACAATTAAAATTCTTGAAGAAGTGGTTGATCTCTCATCACCAACAGTGGAGCATGCAGCCAGTAGAAAAATGAAGGAAAAATAAGAAATGGCAGAGTGTCAACATCTTGAGGAGAAATTGAGGTTAGAAAATCAAGATATTGCTATGATGAGAAAGAGGGCCAGAAAGCACAGTATTGAGAAAACATAGTTCAAAAGAATGAAGGCAGTATGGGAAGGTCAAACTGGTTCTAGGTCTGAAATTCCAAGCAGTGCAGAACAATTTTTCACATGGACAGTTCCAGCCATCAAGGAAGCTAAATTTGTCAGAGCAATAAATACTCACTTGAGAGCCAGTAATAGAAGACTTAGAGATAAATTGGAGGACTTGGAGCAGCAATTGAAATTGACTCAGGATGAGCTAAAAAAACAAAGGTGTAGAATGAAAAATCATTAAAAATTCAAAAGCTAAATCAAGTGAAAAATTAAGAATGAACCTCATGAAAATTGTGTTTTTCAGCTCATATGACTTTTTGTTTTGATGAAACTAGTGGTATTCTGAGTTTTGGAACTTTTTTGGTTTTCATTTTGAAGAAATCTAGGAAAAACTACTCACTCAGTAGTTTCGTAGCACAAACAGTGCAAAAAGAGTGAAAAGCTCTACGAAACTGCTATAGCAATTTTTTTCACTCTTTCTCATAAATTTTTGAAGGGAAAATGTATGGATTATGACTTGAAATTGCTAGGGGAGTTGTGTTAAATGATACTGAAGATAATCCTGGAGGAAAGAAACCAAAATTTTGAAGGTAAAAGGGTAAAAAAGCCGCGCTACGAAAAGCGCTACGAAACTGTGTTGTTTTCGTAGCGCATGTCTACTTAAGCTATTTTGAATAGTTTGATGGTGGTTTCGGATAGCTGGGACTTAAGAACTATTTTGTGAAGGTATTAATTGAGTTTCTAACAGTAAATAACCTTGAAGTGATGGTTTCATGATGGTCAGAGTGTCTCAAGAATACAAATAATCCTATGCCTAGAAAATAGGGGACAGTTTCCTACTTTGATGGAGATCAGTGTTATGGTCATAAAGTGTTGAAGATTATCATCTGGATTCGACCTTATGAGAATACACTTGGAAAATTATGTAATTTAGTTTAGATAAGGTTGTTATGAGTAGAGATAAGGAGTTTGAATCCTATTTGTAATAGGAATGTTCATTATATTTGCAGCTGTCATTTTGTAACAAATACCATGTCATATGGTTAGGCAAGGTGTCAAAAGTTAGGAATTCGATGTATATAGCTCAGGATATGTTGTAAATGATCTATAAAATAGGAAGAAGCTGAATATGCTAGGGGTTGGACATTTTTAGCAGAAGACTGTGTTTATTGTAAGGGACTGGTTTTCAGCTTAATACAGAGATTTCTGCTTAGCCAACTTGAGATTCATAAAGAGTTCTAGTGTGTTCTTGTTCTAATTTCATATATTTACTATCCTATTGCAGTGGTGTTTGCTTATGTTACTCAAAATTCATCTTAGATGCTCTGAATTCCTACATAGACAAACTGACTGTGTGTTTTACAGTTTCACATGTGTATCTCTTGACTAGAACTCTGATATGCCTTGACTTCCATGCTAAGTAGATTGTTTGGTTTTAATGAAGCTATTTTGACTGCATAAGCCCAATGTGCACTTGCTAATGTGATTTACAATCAATATTTATCATTTATCTGCTTATTACCCCACATAGAGTTAGCCATCTATATTTCTATCAAAATCCATTAACCCTTGAGAGAGCCCTCTCAGGTTGAGGAGGTTAAGCCTCAATCAAAAGATCGGTTTGAAACAGTTACATGAGATTGATTTGATTGGCATCCTATCAGGTCTAATTTTGTGATAACACTACCTATGGCCATAAAAATCCCAGACAGATACAAACCTCTAGTTTTACCTCCTATCCTCCAGGCCCTCCCTGCAAATCTTGTAAATAAGCTGCCTGGTTTTGATGGAGAAAATACAAAGATCACCGTTGAAAAACACATTCAAAATCTTGATATTTACTTGAACTATTTTAATTAGGAAAAGATGATGTGCGTATTAGAATGTTTGCCTTATCATTACAAGGAAAAGTTAAAAGTTGGTTTAAGGATCTTCCAGCTGCAAGCATTAGCAATTTTCATCAATTCACTCAAGTTTTCCTAGATAGGTGGGTATTCATGGGAAATGGTTTTCTCATCATAGAGGAATACAACCATTTAAAAAGACATCTAGGGGAGACAATACAACACTTTTCAGCCAGGTTCAATAAAGTATACCATGCAATACTTGCTAAGATAAAGCCACCCCCAGGGTGGGCTCACTTGCACTACCCAGATGCCTTTGACCCAGAGATGGAATTCTAGATAAGAGAAAGGGACCCTTAAACACTGGAGGAAATGCAAAGAATGGTAGTTGATGTAGAAGCCAACATGCTGAACAGGGAGGCAAAGCTAAGAGAAATAAATAAGGACAAAGTAGATCAAGAGAAACTGATATCTTCGGAGATAAAGCTAGAGATTTTGATAGACACAATCAGAAAAATGATGCATATGATTGGCAGGAAAGAGGAAGAGTACAAGGTTGAGGTTGGAGCTAATTATTCAAAACAGCCGGTACTATTTTCTTGGGAAGAACAAACTCAGTCATTACAATGCAAAAATAACAATCAAAATATGCATGCTGAGCAATATTGCAAAGAAGAAGACACAGAAAGTTCTCAAGTAAGTAATAGATGCCTTCCTACATCTTGTGCTTCAACATTAAGAGAGCATTACAAGAAAGTTGCAAATAGAAACAAGGAGGAATGCTCTAAAGAATCAGTCAGGGAAGAAATGGATGATACCAACCCTTTTTCAAATCCAGAAGTTCTCCCCTTAAGTCATCTTGGTGTGGCTACTAGGATTACAAAACCGGAAATGGAGGATGAGCCAGCACCTTTTGAGTCTCTACCCTTGTGCTTCGATTCATTTTAGGTTTCTAAAGAAGAAGCTATTGGACATAAACACTCTCCTTTTAATCCCAACTACCGTAGATCATAAAATAAACTTATAGGTCAACATATGGTGGAGAAATATGCTGATCTAGTGTGCATATTGGATGACATTCCTTCTACGAATAAGCTACCCAAGTATGATCAATATGATGATGATTATGTTCTCCAGAATCAAGCTAACACTACAAAAAAATCAGTAACTAGGTTGTGAGACAAAGGCAGTCATTTTCAGCAGCTCAAATATAGTGATAAACAAATTCAAATCAGCTATGAGAGTGAAGAAGAAAGTGAAAAAAGTTTGGGAGAAAGGGAAGGATATTTACCTCTTCGTTGTGCTTCATTTCAGTTCATCAAAGACAACCTTAATACAATCAGAAATCAATAGTCTTTGAGTATTGACAACAAAGAAGACATTCAGCCTCATCATCATTCACAAGAGGAAGAAAATAGTTGTGGTTCTATCCAAAAGAAACAAAAAATTCCTCCTCCTTTAACAAAAGAAGAAATCAATCAGATTCTGAATAGGCAGTCAACCTCCAAATTTTTATGTAAAGAAAATATTTCTATTTATTCTACTACTGACCTATCCATTGAAACATTTCTTCAAGCAGAAACTATAGAACATATTGATACTAATGCTGGGCTGCCTCCTCTAGAAGACCCGTTGTTAGAGAATGATTTTGATAAGGACCTCCACATAGAATTCAACCCATTCAATCAAAGCGTATCAAGTTTGTTTAAAAACATAACAATAGTATGTAATGAGGCTGCCAAATCAAATTATCATGAAGAAGATGTGGGGTGTCTTTCTAAAAAAACATCCAAAGCACAACGAAATGGAGTAAGGAATGGTCCTGGATACATCTGATTATTCAAATCCTTAGAGCCAGGTACTATTTCAAGATCCCTTTGCTGTTTTATTGGAGGCATATAAATAAGTAACATGCTATGCCAGGAATGGTTTGTTGCAGAGTGTAAAGAAGGTCTTGAGCACTGCTGTTCAAAAGCAAGTGAGATGGGAGTGGCATTTTTGTATTTTCAACATACCTAAAGGGCTGAATGAAAATCAATCATGTAGTCACTTACTTGATTGACTATATTGGAAAAGAGAGTTCACCTAATGTAGATATCATATACAAGTTAGATTATGATAGATAGGTGTGAAAATAAGCTCAAAACTATGAGCACCTATTTAGTTTTAGATTGTTTAGAAAAAAAAGAGGGCAGATAAAAGAAAAGGTAAAGCCCCATACCAAAAAAGAATATTTCTGAAAGTGTGCAAGTCCAAATGCCACTACTTTGAGAAAGAAAAGTCTTGTTCAGTCATACAGCCTAACCATGATTGAACATGTTTTGAATTTCTACTGAGAAGTTAGAAAATGAATATTTTCCAAACCATTCAAACTTGGCTCATCAGTAGACTAGGTTAGAAAAAGATATTCATTCCCAAAGCTCAAATATGAACCAAAAGAGAAAGAGATGGATGCATAAAAATTTCTAGATTACAGCCCTCAATTTTCAGTTTTACTTTTTCGCAAAATAAATCTGTGAGTAGCTTGTCCAAAATGCCAGCTCTTGGCCAATCAAATTGCCTAACCTTGATTTGGTCATGTTTTGAATTTCATGTTAGTGGTTTAGAGAATGAAGATCTGTCAAACTACTTAACCTTGACAGATAAGTAGATTAGGTAGAGAATAAAAGATGCTCATCAACCTAATCTGAGCTCTTAGAAGTTATAAGGGTAGACATAGATAGTTTTTATGCTTTCAAAAGAAAATGATGTCAAGGGTTTTCCAGTCCAAGTGCATCCAAATGAAGAAAAAATGTTAGGAAAAGTATGATGGGTAGGTACAGTTGATATTGAAGCAATCATGCTTTTTCAGATCGTAAGATCACAGCTTCAAAGAACAAGAGTAAATTAGCAAGTGAAGAAAGAGGGATCTGCCAAGTACATGTAAGGTACTGATCTTCATAACTTAGAGATTTGAACTCTAAGATTCTGGACACCTCCTGAAAGGAGTTGCCCTCCCCAAGTGGAGCCACTGTTAGTCATCAACATTTTTCACTATCTTTAGATGACTATAGGATGGTTCTAGATTTCTGAAAACAACATTCCTTGAAATATTGCGAGTTTCAAAAATCTCACTACCTTCATTATCCTTATAAATTTTTTTCACTATTCCTCAATTTTCCCTCTCAAGGTCACCCTATTTCTCCTGAAAGAATCATTATGGGCTCCTACTTCTCATTTTCATCCTTCTTTTCTACCTAAGACCTCATTGCCCCATTTCCCCCCTATCAATAAAATCCATCCTCCCTCTAGGGTTTCCTAGTGTTGGCTCATTCCCATGTCCCTTTGGGCACAATAACCTATAACCATACTCTATTTTCACCTTAAAACCTCAAAGCCAAATTTCAGTCAAAATCAGTGTTGTGGTGGATTTGACGCATGGGTGTAAGAAACCGCACTAGTTTAAGGGGTGTGGTATACCCCTATAAACTATTGGTAACAGGCAGAAAGTGGTGGAGCTCAAAAGCATATAATCTAGAGGAAAAAATATGCGAATGTATGCTCAAAGTAAACTAAAACTAAAACACAAATATATAGAAGCTATTGAAGAGAGTCAAAATGATAATAATGCAAACGATGGCTCAAAGGCCTCTTCTTATTAAACGTTTGATATGGAGAAGAAATTTTACCCACTTGCCAAAGGGCCCCTAGGCAATAGTTCTAGGTCCCGATGCAAGGATGTTGGTTTCTAAGCTCTGCCTCTGATGCAGTCTCCCTCTCTCTCTGCTGTGATGGACTAGGATTGTTGGGTGGCCAACAATCGAGTCCCCTCTATCTCCAGCTCCGGGTCACACACTGCTGGTATTGCTTGGGCAATTCTGGCCAACATAACAATGTGATTACCCATTCTTCAGCTCTTGGTGGCTTTATATAGGGGATTTCAAATCCTCCTTCCCTCCCTTGGTACATGATGGATGGTGACCCAAGGGAGAGGTATGATTCCATTGTGTGCTCCAAATATTCCTTTGTGTGCTCATATAGTGTCTAAGGAGGTGCTGATGGTTGTCCTTAGGCGGCTTCAGATAAGGAGTAACTGTCCTTTGCTTTGTGTGGTCTCGAAAAGTGAAAATTTTCCATTTCCAGGAATGCGCACTTATCAGGAAAAAGGACATGCAGAAGGCGCTCTTCTCGAAGGATTAAGCACGCATTTTAGCATTTTAGACTAGTTCAAATATGATTTTCTCAAAACCTTAGAGATTTTAAATACTTCTTGATTCCATAATGTGTTCCTGCCTTGTAAATCCTTAGGCTTGAAATTAATTAATGTCATCTTCTGCTGTACGATTTTCCAGTGTTAATAGTTGCCCCCTAATGTGTGAGGTCTAGGAAGGACTGTATAGCTGAAATACATTATAGTTTCTTTTTTGTATCATGAGCAGAGAGAGAGAGAGGCCTGCGTGAACCTTGGAATTGACAACACCTTGCACCATTTCCGAGATGACCATGGCCTAAGGGACCCCTGCAAGCAAACAAAATATGTACAATATATATACAAAATTTCAATGAGGTGGGAATGTCTCATGCTCGTGATGCTATGGCTAGTTAAACAAAATTGACAGACACATGTGTTTTTTGCATCACTACTGTGGTAGTGGTGCCGGCGATTGTTGACGACGAATGTTGACGCCCTCAGGAGCTTTTTTTCTTTGAAGATAGGTGGAATGTGGTACCCATATGCGTAATCCTGGTATGGCATATGACTGTGCAATGTACGCATATGTACTAGTTGGGACCTTATCGTGTAAGCATTGTTGACAGAGATGCTTATGGAGGCACGGGTCTTCGATGGATCTGACCAAAGTGAAATGGTTGTAAGGTACGATGCCATCTTGACATGAAAGATTTTGTCGTAGTCGAATGTCAGGAGGATCGATGAAATCTGTGGAAAATGATGTCTCCCACAATGCCACCTGAGGATACCCCTTTGCATGGGGAGGGGTGATCCAAGGTGCCACTTCCTTTTTGGAAAAGAGGTGTCGAGGTCGACAAAAAGGAAGCCTTAACCGAACCATGGGTCGCCGACCTGAGGGGTCGGGAACCTAGATGTGATGGGTTTAACATAGGCATGCTGGTGAGAGGTGACTGAAAATGGATGATGGGGATTTAGTGGCCCAAGGTCGGAGTATATTTTAGCAGCTTAGCAGCAGTCATAGTTATTTCTGAAGGGAAAATCCCCGGGGTCGGTAGGAATTCCAGGGTGGGTGTGAACCGAATATGAATGTCGTGATGGTGCATGCGTGGGGGTGAAATACTCCGACCAAGGGGAATGAGTGACTATTTACATGGGGGAAAAAATGAAATATGAGGGCGAAGCGACGAAGTGCATCGTTTGCGGTCTTTGTACACTTACCAAAATAATAAAATAATGAGGTTTGGTTTGTACAAAAAACAGAGACGGGTACCCCAAAACATGAAAGGGTTCACTCACTAAAGGTGTGAGGACAATGTTTTGCTGGGGGTGGGGGTTCCATTGGTTAGTCTCATGTGCGGGGTTGATGAAGCGGATGAAGAAGTGTCACAGGTGGGATTATGCTGATGGAGGTATGGTGGGCCGAGTGCGATGCGCGGAGGTGCGCTTTCAATCTGCTTGTACAACCTGGTCGTCTGGGAAGGGGGTTTGAGTTTGAATGGTAAACTTGACCTTATGCATGATGAATGGATGGGAACGAGGTGCTTCTCAGATTGAAATGGTATGGCCATGGCGTCACTTGTGCTATGATATATGGTCTACTTTGGGTGACAAGTGCCATGGAGGGGAGGCTCTACTGACCAACGCGGATGTTTATCATGTGCAGGGTGAGGTGATGATAAACACGGTCAGGTATGAGGACCCTATGGTTTATTTCTGATGGAGAAATGATGTCAGGATATGCAAAGTTTTGTGGGACTCTATCATGTTGGGGGTAGCATGATACCTGCTCCGAAACCTTCAGTGGATGGTGTTGTAAGTGGTTTGCGGGTTCTTCCTGCAAAAACAACTACCTCAAGTGAAAGCATATTATTTTCATCAAACATTATTGAAAGACATGAGCTTTAAAAAGGAAGATGGGAGGGTGCATACCTACTGGCGTTGGAAAATTATTTTTCCTGGAAAGTGAATGTGTGGCATCGCTTTCGTTTGTCATGGCCTACTGATAACGGTGCAACTGACGGTTTGCGAAATGGACCTTCTGATCTCCTGCTATGGACCTCCGAAGTTCGGGAAAATGGTGATAAATATGGGATTATGGCCCTAATCCTATTAATTTGTACTTGCTGAGTTTTGGGAGATCAGAGGTGTTTGCAGAGCCTTTCTTGCCATTGCGTTCAACCCGTGTACCAAGGACTAGCGATATCATGCCGAGGTAACTTTCATGATGTCTTGCATTTTAATTTCTTCAGTTTGATGGTTTCGGGGGCCGTACAAATTAGGTTTGTACGGCCTCTAAGAAATTTTTTCCCTAGATTGCGCGAGCAATCCGGGCAAAAGAGCACCTTATTTGCGCGCAATTCTGAGGGACAGGTGCACGAGGGTGCGCTGTTCCCTTATTTTTGCGCGCAAAGGCCATAATGACATAAAAACTTAGGTCTTTTGTCTATTTTTGGTTTTTCTTTATGCTGATGGGTGCATGTGTTGCTTGGTAGGTTGGTGTGGAGAGAGCAGGATTGGCCCGAGATCCAGACCTCTCTAGCTGCTAATGCTGGGGCGCATCGTCAATTGGCCGCATGGGGCCTTCTAGAGTTTGCTAAGAATGAGTTCCTTAGGTCTTAGGACCGAATACTGCGTTATATTATACAGCATTGGCGTCGGAGGTGCAATATGTTCATACTACGGGGGACGAACCTGATTATCCGTCCAGAGACAGATATATACTTTATGACCGGGTTACTGCCTCAGGGTGAGGCTCTGAGGTACCCACTCCCTTCTGGGAGAGTGAACCTAGACAGATTCTGGAGGTGGAAGTGCAGTGGTGTGCCTCTTACTGAGGGGTGCATCAACATTGCATCAATGACAGATGTGGCCGAGTAGTGTGCTCTAGTGATTATTGTGCGATTGGCGGGGTTGGTTTCTCCACGTCGGGCATCTGGCCTACAGGTTGGAGTCTTATGCCGATTGAGGGGCGGACTTTTTTTCGATTTTGCCCACTTTTGTTTTGATGGCATGGTGTCGCAATTGAACAAGGTCCAACGTAGATCTAAGTCATTTGCATACGCTAGCATCTTATGCAGAATTATGTACGAGAGGGTGGTGCTGCTGAGGTCGGTGGTCGCGGTGCCTATTGGGGGGCCACGGGAGCCACGCATTGAGAGGTGGGCTCCGGTGATGCCGCGAGGTGGTGGTGGCATGATGGGTCGTTATTGGAATGACACGATAGAGGCTTGGTTTGAGGCCAACCCACAGATGTTCTTGCCATACCCATATGTGGGGATGGACTTCCGGGGTGACCCAAACACGGGTCTCCCTTTCGGTTATGTTTGGGGACCTGCAGGTATGTGCTATATATTTTTCTGCATTTATTTGAGTTTTTATGTACTTATGTGTTTTTTTATTGACATTGACATTATTTCGGTTACTCGTGCAAATGTTGGCGAGGTAGGTCGCCTAGTGGCCCGATTGGTGGGTCATGATCCTCCTCTACGACCTCGAGGTGGTCAGGGAGGAGGTGGTGTAGGTGGACCAGGTGGTGGTGCCGATGGACATGGCAGAGATGGTGCTAGCCCTTTTGGTGAAGGCAACGACTCTACTGCAGCAGAGGTTGTGGCCGAGCGAGCTCATGCTGATGCGGTTGAGGCACGCAATGCAGTACTGACGGATCAGGTGGCCGCTCTTGAGGACTTCCGGGGTCGAGTGGACCACTTGACCCAAGGTATGCCTGCTCGAGGTTTCATGGACGACTTCGAGGAGGTTTGGTTAGAGACAATGATGGCCTATGAGAGGGATTATCGACCCACTCTACGACGGGTGGCGATCGCAGTGGCGACAACGGCTTCGGTGTTGGTACCAAGAGCAGTGGTGGGTCCAGGTGCTCCTCAGGAGGGAGCACCCCCCTAGAGCAGTTTTGTACACAGGGAAAGCACCCGTTATGAGGATGCTTCCATTATTTTTGATGAATTTTGTATCTTTGGTTTGGCCAATGGGCTAGCGACACTATTTTTGTACTCAGATACACATATTTTTTAATATATATATGAGAGATGTTTTTTGCGGCTCTACATGATGTATCACCTGTTTCAGATTTTTGTTATGTTATGCTGATGGATGCCTATATTTTTGGTTTTTTATGTATGATGGTTTATTCGAGATGCATTCCAGTCTAGGATATTGTTAGCTATGCGATCAACTGTTTCTATTTGATTCCTTGATACATGTGAAAATGTAATGTAATCAAATTGTATGCTTAATATTTTGGCACGCAAGTGTGTGTCTCTGGTCTCAAATGTTTGATTTAGCTGTGATACTACTAACTGGGAATAGAGGTATATATGCATACGGCAAATGCTCCGATGGAGGGCATCGCACATAAGTCCAATGACGACGTCATATTCTGCCTGATTGTTTGTTGCTGAACCGATACACATGCCATTTGAACATAGTGGTGATCGGTCAGGGTGGTAAATGACCAGGAAACAATGACTAAATTTTGGGACCATCTTGATGCTCCATCAACAAATCTGAAATAGGGTTCGTTTTGGTGATCCATGGTGATACTTCGAGCCTTTAACTAAGTCTTTCGGGTCAAAAATTTTGAGTGGTTGGGTTTTTGTGTACTCTAACTCTAGGGGAAAAGGGTTGCTGGCGCCCTTATGGATAGAACCTCTTGAGGTAAAGGTCATTGACGGGGTTAGTGAGGCAAGTCCCATTCAAATCCGTCAAGATGTATGCCCCCTGTCAGAGGAAATGTTTGATGATATAGGGTCCTTTCCACAAGGTTTCGAACTTTCCGGGCCCTAGGGCTTCTTTTGCGACATCATAGCGGAGGACTAATTCTCCCTCGATGAACGAGCAAGGGGTGATGTGGCGGTCAAATGATGCTTTAACCCTTTTCTTATGGGCCTCGTTGTGCTGCAGCGATTGTCGTCGATCTTCGTCGATAAGTTCTAGTTGTACTAGGTGCTGCTCTAGAGGCTGAGTGTCATTGAGGAGTTCGATGGCAGTGTGTAAATTTTGGATTTTGCGGAAATTAATGCAAAAGCGCAAGGTAGCTTGGTTTTTTGTGGAGGAATATGGTGGAAATCCTGGGATGGGGGTGAGGCAGTAATCCTATCGCCAATATGAGCTGATACCAATCATATATGGTGGATTGTGTCAACGACGTTTGGCGAGGGAAAAATCTCCGTGATGGAATTTTGTATGGGCGTAAGGTTGGGTTCCCTGCTAGGATGGTCAATTTCTAGTAGGTGGAAATTGTGCCTCCCACAGAGGTGCCTAAATGTTTCCATTAGTGGGCATGACTCTGGTGCATGATTTTGGCCAGTGTAGATGGTGCATGGTGTGATTGAGCCAACGGAGTAGATGTTGTGGGATTCTATGCTACTCGTTGTTCCTGACGTGGATGCTTGGGAAGGGTCGGTTGTAGAAGAGGTTGTATTCTGTCTCCATTTCCATATCGTTGGCTTAGACGCGTCTTCCTCTTTGGTGGAGTGTAGAATTAACGCAACTCATGCCGATCTCAGCTTGGGGAGATGTATACACTTAAATGTATGATGAAAGTGTGAGAAAATTCAGCAATAAGTACGTGTGATATTCTCTTGATTGGAGAGAATTTTCCGAGGGAGAGAAGAGACTATGTGAAGACTGTTTGCAAGGGACTTGAGTTCTCTGCATTGGTTGTCTCGGTGATCATTTAGATCACATAGGCCGCATGTAATCCTAGGATTGGCTGAGGTTAGTCTTTGGTGGTGTGTTGTCTTATCAGGCTTGATACACCATTGCGGAGGTGGCTACATTGACCCGACGATGTACTTTTTATGCCATTCCCGGAGATCGTCCTGACCCTTCTCTATATCATTAATCATGTCAATAGCGGGAAAAATTTGTGGGGCATAAGTACAATGTCGCTCGTAATGATTACCCTGACATATCAGGCAAAATATCCTTGATATGAAGGTTCCGTCTAGTTCAGTTCAAGGTCTGATGGGGAACCAGTGCCAGAAGGCTGCTAAATCAGGGAAATGGACAACTACATGGTCCGTCTTTTTGCATAACGTACATGCTGGTTGTTGTTGCGAAGTGCGGTTGGGGGCCCACTAGGGGTTCCTTGTTGGGTCGTTCTTTGGCTGACAAGAACATGATGGACCCGCTCGTCTCCTCTACTTGGGTCATGGAGCTGCTGGTGGACTCGACATCCATATCGTCTTCTTGGGAAAGGCAGACTATGGCTGAACGGAGGCTAGCAAGGGCTAGCCAAAAGTGAGGTATGTAGTGACAATCCTCCAAAAGGTGATTGTCGGCACATAATGGGCACGTGAATTGTGCTGCCCGTAGCCCCACATAATAAAACCTCTCGATTGGATACCATCTGTGAATGAGCTCCAAGGCTACGCACTCTTCGAGGTAGTGGCCATGTTCGTCACATAGCATACAACGTATAATGGGCATTACTGGGGGCCTTTCTATAATCCTATGTTCCTCTTGTAAGTATAGGATGGTGCGAGGCTCAATGTTGATAGACTGGATGGAGAGATCCTCTTGATAGGATTGCTCGAATGCATGTAAGGTGTCCTTATATCATGGTATTTCTGGAAAGTGGTGGGTATAGTGCCCATAATTTCCACAGAGAACACATGAGTGATTGGTACATAGTGGTTTGCCTTTACCTTTGGTGGTAGGCTCCTTTTTACGGGGACGCGACGTCAAGATGTCTACTTCGGAGCCGAGGAGTGGTTTTAACTTATCTAACTCCGGACATATGTGGGTAGGGTGGCCTATAACATCGCATATGGCACAGACAGGTGATTCCCTTTGAATGGTGGGAGTCACCATCTTCTTTCCTCTATTTGCGGTTTTCTTGGCCGTGATAATCGATTTCGCAATGGGAAATTCCTTTGCGGGGGCAGATTCGACCGTTTCTCAGGTAGCTTGGGGCTCCTTGGGACTGAGGGGCCTTAACACTATGACAGTAACATAGGTGGCTCCTGTTTTGGAAGGGGGAATGAGGTACCAAACTGGGAACGCCAATGATATGTTGGGTAACACCAGTGTTGCCAAAAACTGCTGAGAGACGAAGCCAGCTGGGGGGTAGAGGAAAGGGGTTTGGGAGGCGGCGTAGGCTAGAGAGGCTGTCGTTGCTGATGCCTCAGTGTCATTACTGCTTGAGTCTATGTCTTGACTAACCTCGGTGCTTGATGTGGAAATCATGCACACCGGGTCCCCTATGGCATCGGGCGATGTCTCAGGGATAATAAGAGGATCTCCTAGGAATGACCCTAGGATAGACGACGGTTTGAATTGGTCGGGGCCATATTCTTGGTACCATGAAATACCATCTGTAGCTATATCTACGTAGGGTAGAATTACATCTGTGTTGGTTAGGGGACGCTTCTCACTGTGTGTCAGCTGGTTGACAGTAATGGTGAAATCCTTATGGGGGAACATCATAATGCGGAAGACAGAGGAGGCTATGGCGGACATGGCGTACATATAACTCCACCTGAGGAGTATATTATAATCCAAGTGAGCGTCCAAGACTTCAATGTCTATGTGAACTGTCTTGCCAGCTAAATAGACTGGGACATTCTGGTAGAGGCCGACGGGGGTCGAAGGACGACCGTCGTATGCTTGAAGTGTTATGACTGAGGGTTTTAGTTCAGAAGAACCCAACTTCTGCCAAACATTTTTTGACATGATGCATGTCGATGCGCCCTTGTCAATGACACATCGGTGAATAGTGATATTCTGCACCGATACTGGTATCTGGAAAGTGACCATGGAGGGAAGCCTAGGGGTGGCTTTGTCTAAGTCAAAATCCATCATGCGCGTATCGGTAGGGTCGATAACACCTAACACAGAAAGTAGGGCTTTCCGTTGGTTTGGGCACGACTGTGGTACTTCCAGTGCAGACATAGCAGTGGGTGATTGAGCTAAATCATCCACAATGCTATAATTATGGGCCGCTTTGGAGTAGTTTCCTGCTCGCCTATTAGGTCCCTTTGCCATATTTGGCAATGGTTCTATATGCATCTTTGAAATGGTCAAAGGTGCAGTCGGCACACTAGTACTAGCCCCTAATGTAGTGGAGTCTGGTGGGGTGTCGAAATTGCGATTCCTTGTTTGGAAAAACAACTCTTCCCCAGTCATGTAGATTTCATGGCTGCTTTTCGTGGAATCGTCTTGGTTTTGTTGTTGAGTGCTGACCTTCCCTTGGTGGGGGAAAGGTTCTTGCATAACGGCGGGTTGTTGGGAAGATCCTCCTAGTCCTCGGTTACTCTGAAGCTTTTTTAGCTCAGGGAGATCATGACAGTGGTGAGTATAATGCCCATACTCAACACAAATTGAACAAGAATGGTTTGTTCACAGAGGTGGCCTTTTGCCTTGCCATTGGGCATTGATTGGCTTCTGGTTTTTATGCCTGCTAGAGTTGCCTCCATCCTGGGATCGTGGTGGGCGCTGTTGGTTGCTGCCCTCCTGTATAGGGTTCCATTTTGGCTTGTTTTTTGATTTTTTATTAACCACGTTAGGAGGGTAGTTCTCCTGGTTATACTGGTGTGGTTGATTTTGGGACAGCTGCACAAAATTCACCTGTAAATTGGTTTGCGTAGGTGTGTCTTGTGCTTGGGACTGAGCATAACGATGTCCCTTGTTTGCACCTGGCCATTGGGGGTTAGCTCTTCCGTCAGTGTTTCTTTCTGTGTACTGGGTCCCATCATTCGGAGGATAGGGTCCTCCTTGGTGATATGCTTATGCCCTATTAGTCAAATCTTGATGAGGCATATGATGACTTTGAAATCCGGGTTGAGACATGTTTTGGGTAGAATTATGTGTGTAACCGGGATTTTGACTACTGCTACCTAGGTAACCTTGGGTCATTGACCCAATTAATTCGTCTGCAGAGTTCGACGCACCTGGAAATTCTTGATAAGTTTGCAGGCGTGAGGCGTTAGGCAGGATATTGTAAATGTATCCTGACTGCGTATAAATTAATTCAAGCTTCTGGGCTTTTGCTGCACCACATCCTTTGAAATCTTCGCCGTTAGAGTTTTCAAGATTAAATATAAGAGGACCTGATCGTAAAGTTTAGCTTTACATAAACTGTGACACTGCCTTCATTCATGAAGATGGTCAGAGATATGGACGGTGGGGGTTTGTCTAAAATGAGTCAGTAACTCCATTCCCAAATCATGGTGAATGGGTAACTGAAAATAAGTGAGGAACGCGGTAGCGAGGGCGCTAAAGGTTCCACTTGAAGCAGGAGGTTTCTCCACGTACCACTTCGCGGCTACTCCTGTAAGAGTGCATTGAAATAGCCTCAATCAAATAGTGTCGTCGATGATACTATTCGATGAGCACCACAGGTGAAAGGTCATTAAATGATTACCTGGGTCTTCCGCTTTCTTGCCTTCGAACTTTTGTATATCCGAAGGGAGCTTCATGGGCATGGGAGGCCATGATGGATCGTGTGCGATGGGGTCATTTGCTAGCTTGGTTAAATGAGGTAGATTCAACGCTGCTACGAAAGGTGACTGGGAGGTTGACTCCATTGCAACGTGTGAAGACACGAAGTTCTAGTTAGAACAAGGGTTAGTCTGTGACGTACCCTGATGTGTGTTCAACTGGATTCCCGTATGGGACGCACTCCTCTACCCCCTGGGGGTCAAGGGAGGAGTGGTGTGTGGTGTGGTGTTGGGATACCAACGAGGGTTCCCAACTATGGTTTCTCCAATGAAGGATGAACCAATGACGGTGGCAATGTTCCGTCTTTGACTCCTGAATGGCGAAAGACCTTGAACGCCTCCTTGTAATGGGGGGAGGTCCAAAATATGCTTGGATCGACGAGGTTCCATTGGGACTGTTCAAGTGTCGACTAGGTTAGGTTTTGGAAAAATTTTAGAGGATAGAGTATATGATCATGACAAATTTATGGCCGCATACATAAAACAAAGAGAAAATGAAATGAATTTTCCCTTTAACTTAATCTATGTGATCAATCAAGCAAAAAATATGGTTTTTGTTTTTTTGCGCATGATACTAAAAATCCTAGAAGACCTATGCATCCTCACACACTCAAAGGTAACTAGGCCTTGAGAATACTTCTTGTGAGTGCTGGCACAACGTCCCGTAAGAGCTGGTGACACCCACAGTCAGCCGAAGAAAATCCACCAAGGTAAGGGTAGAGGGTCTGGCGCTTACCTGCACTGTCACCTATAGGGTAAAGGATGCCCTAGTTTTTGACCACTAAGAACCACTGTCCCACGTGAGAATTTGAGTCTTGGTATTCTTGGTATTCAGCTAACAATATCGAGTATCAGCTGGGTTAGGTAGCCCCAACTGATACCGCACACACTGCGCCTAAGCCTAACCCCCTCTGAATCGAGTCTCTGCCGCGCTCAGATTTTCTTTTCCGTGGGCTGATAGGTGGATTTGAAGCTCCCTAAATACAAAAATTCTATGTTTCAATATGAATTGTGATCAAGGCGGCTTATTGGATGCCTACCCCCTTGATCCTAACTTAAACTATAAATTCTTTTGTGACCCCTATGGGGAGAATTTAGTGAGCTTGGTTAAGTTAGTTTTTAGGTGTCTTACTTTGCTTAGTGGGTGAGTGTGTGTGAGAATATGGTGAAAAATATCATAGCTTGAACATATGGATATTGGTGATCCTTTACAAAAGTCCCCTAGTTAAACAATGTGACGTTGTTCCTTGCTCAAATGGAAAACATTTGTGGATAAAGGGCCACTTTCAAATTTTCCTAGTTAATCTATGTGACTAACTAAAGGGAGATGGTGAATTGTAAATATAGATCATTCATATGCATGCCTAAGGTCACCAAATGGTGCAAAGGCGACATAGATTACTTTCTCTAATCGACAATTCGGTCCTATTCTCGCAATCCCTAATGCAAAAATTGAACTAAGCTAAACAATTTCTACACTAGAAAATAGACTAGCTTATGCATGTGTGGTCTTGGGCCACTTAATTGGACTAGTTTATCTAAGTGTTCATAACAGAATTTGCAGAACATAAATCTTTCAGAATGCAATGGTTAATTTTCCCCCTACTTAAACTATGTGAAGATTTTTGCAAAAACCAACTCAAAAGAAAACTAACTCTAAGCCAACAAAAGGTAGCTAAAAGTAAGTTCTCAGAAGCTATGGGGTATCAACACAAGTGCTAGCAGATACATTAGGGGCTGCCTAGCACACTTACAAGAAGAAAAATAAAGAATATAGGGAGAAAAATCTCATTCTGGAATTTGCTCGGAAAAGGCTTTGATAGGTGCGCTTCCCTGTGCACAGGTTAGTCCTGAACGCACACAATGCACTTCTGTGAGAGGAAACTGCGCGAAAAAATCCTGTAAGTGAAAATATTAGGAGTTGCCTTATTCATTCTGTCACTCCAAGTGAATCTAGGGACTGCAATATGGATCAGAGGACTATCAACTTCACTCTCCAGCGTAGAAAAAGGTCTCCTGCAAGAGATGACACAACCACATAAACTTGAAAAACCGTTAGTGGAGTCGCCAATTCTGTTGTGGTGGATTTGATGCATGGGTGTATGAAATCACACCAATTTAAGGGGTGTGGTATACCCCTATAAACTAATGGTAACAGGTAGAAAGTGGTGGAGCTCAAAATCATATAATCTACAGGAAAAAATATGTGAATGTATGCTCAAAGTAAACTAAAACTAAAACACAAATATATAGAAGATATTGAAGAGAGTCAAAATGATAATAATGCAAACGATGGCTCAAAGGCCTCTTCTTATTAAACGTTTGATATGGAGAAGAAATTTTACCCACTTTCCAAAGGGCCCCTAGACAATGGTTCTAGGTCTCGATGCAAGGATGTTTGTTTCCAAGCTCTACCTCTGATGCAGTCTCCCTCTCTCTCCGCTGTGATGGACTAGGATTGTTGGGTGGCTAACAATCGAGTCCCCTCTATCTCCAGCTCTAGGTCACACACTTTTGGTATTTCTTGGGAAATTCTGGCCAGCATAAAAATGTGATCACCCATTCTTCATCTCTTGGTGACTTTATATAGGGAATTTAAAATCCTCCTTCCCTCCCTTGGTACATGATGGATGGTGACCCAAGGGAGAGGTATGATTCCATTGTGTGCTCCAAATATTCCTTTGTGTGGTCACGTAGTGTCTAAGGAGGCGCTGGTGGCTGTCCTTAGGAGGCTTCATATAAGGAGTAGCTATCATTTTCTTTGTGTGGTCCCAGAAAGCGAAATTTTTCCATTTCCAAGAATACGTAATTATCGGGCAAAAGGGTGCACAGAAGGCGCTCTTCTCGAAGGATTAAGCACACATTTTAGCATTTAAGACTAGTTCAAATTTGATTTTCTCAAAACCTTAGAGATTTTAAATACTTCTTGATTCCATAATGTGTTACTATGCTGTAAATACTTAGGCTTGACATTTATTAATGTCATCTTTTGCTGTACGATTTTCCAGTGTTAACAATCAGGTCAAAGGACCCTCCCACTAGGTCATTAGGGTTTTTTACATGTTTTAAGGTCATCATTGGATGTTTCAGGCACTATTTTTCCTTTGCTAGAATCTGGCTCAGATGTAATATAATGTCAAGACATGGTTATTAAAGAAGGACCTAAAATATTTCCAAAGAATATTACCTCATCAGTTCAATGTCTGCAAATGAGCAAAGTGGACAATGTTTGGCACTTCTGCAGGAGTGTTGAAAGTTGTGTCAGCAGAAGGTGTTGATGAGGTAGACTATCTACTTCTAAATGAAGACAAATTACAACAAAGGAGAGGGAAACAATTTTGTTTTGAGGAGAACTAGGGTTTTTAACTTGATGGTCTAGTTGATGCCAAAATAGTGATCACTTGTAGAAAAAGACACGGAGGAAGCACAGAAGGCTAGTTTTGAGTCAAATTATGTTTCTGACCAAATAGAGACGAAATTAACAAAATTGAGAGAGTATTTTTTCCCAAATAGGTCAAGGAAGAAAAACCTCCTTCAGTTTTTACACAGGTATCATGGTTTGGGAGAAATGGCAAATTTACAAGTGCTGCAAGAGGTTTGATGCACTTATGGAGTGACCTTGGGAAAATTAAGTTTTCTCATAGCTGAATTGTCCAAATTAATTTCTTGATGAGTCAAATGACAACTAGACTGGAAGAGATTTCTGATGAGATATCATGAGCTCAATTTGGAGTTGAATAAGGCCTCCAAAAGTTTCCTGCACCAGCACTCTGCATTTCTGCACCATCATTCAACACTTTTTGACCAGTCTTGGGAGAATCAACTTTTTACAGTTCAAATCAACTCCAATCAGCAAAAATAAGGTATATTTGGAAATTATATAGGATACGATTTCCAAAAAGCTATTATGGGCCCAATTTGGACAGCGGTAAGGCCTCCCAATGCCATTTTCAAAAAGGCATTGCGCCCTTAGAAACTGGTACTACGCACTCAGAAATGGGCTGAGGGCGCAGCGCCCTCAGCACTGGCTCTGCGCCCTTAGACATAGAGGCTTTCTAAGTGATCCAATAACCAAAATTGAGTCAAATTTCTTCCAAATCTTGGCTCAAGTCTTGTAAGGCACTGATAAGAGGTAAGTGCATGCCATAACCCGCTTTGAAGCTATTTTTTATCATCATTAAATGAATGGAATGGAACCCTAAAGAAAACCCTAAGTATTCAAGCTTGAAATCACTGATTCATGCTTATTTCATCTTCCTAGATAGAAATATTAGTCATAACAAAGGAAATTACACTATTTTAGGGCTACCATTCATCTTGCTTGTCACAAGCTCCATTCCCTTCATTCTCACTTACTCCCTTCATTTGCAAAACTGTCAGTTCATTCCTTCCCCTCATTCATTTCACATCAGCCCTAGGGTTTCCAAAACAGAGTTTACAATGTCTGAGGGTGAAGAAAGTGGTAGTGAGGTAAAAATTCCAAGGAGGCATGATCATAAAGGAGGGTCCCTGCCTTCTTCACCAACAAATCAGGTACATAAGGGCAAACAAAGGATGGCAGAAGAAGATGCACATGAGGCAGCCATTCATGATGAAGATGATCTCCATGAGATAGGGATTGATTTTTACCTTGTTGATTTAGATGATGAGCATGATGATGAGGCCTTCAAAATGATTGTCAAGAAAAAGGATGCCCAAATCAGTGAGCTTCATACCAAATTAGAAAGATATGAGTTTACGATTGCATACTATGAGCAGGAAAATGAAAAACTCAAGACCAAGCAGGCCACCATGAAGATTCAATTTCTCAAGGAAAAAAGAGAATAAAACAAGGAAAAGGCCTTTATTGATGATGCCTATGAAAGGTATGGTGAAACAAATGAGGTAGAAGAAAAAGTTCCAAGAAAAAGACCTAGGACTAGAGGGCTGAAAAGAGCTCTAGAACTAGAAAGGAAAAAGAAGGTTGAGCTTGCTAATGAGCTTACATTGAATGAACAAATTTCCATAATTTTCAATAAAAACTGGGAGGAATGGTTTGATAGGGCCAACCAACATCTTAAGAAGCTCCTGGAGAAGGAAAACAAGGACAATGACATATTTGGAAGGAGGGCCAAGAACTACTTCAATAAAAACCAAATTGCAAGCTCAAAGCTTAATAGCCAAATCAAGACTTGAAACCCTAACCAACAAAAATGACGGGGAAAAGCTTAATATCCTTGCTGATTTATCCCTCCAAGCATCCCAACCATGATCAACAATATAAGTTCCAAATTTTTTCACTTTGGTGCAAATTTTGATTTTTGACTATTTGGCTTGCAGAAAAAAGGGCCAAACGCGCAATGCAAATGGAGCTGCACTCTTTTTTGGGGAACTCAAATGGGGAAAAATTTATAGTTTCATGTTCCTCATGGCAAGGAAATCACCCACAGAAAATTTCATCTCATATGGAGCAAAACTGATCCTCCAAAAGTTCCAAAAACCACCTAAAAATCACCTTTCTGCCCTATTTTCAGCACTGGCGCAGCGCCCTGAGCAGTATTGGAAGAATGTGTTTTTGACTAGAAAATGGGCACAAAATTAGAAACTAAAGGAATATTTGGAAACTAGACAAGATAGGCTTTCCAATGAGCTATCATGGAGCTCATTTGGACACCAGGAAGGCCTCCAAATCTCAGCTGCAAAAGAGGAAATTTTTCCAGATTTGGCACTGTGCCCTTGGCCTGGCACTGCGTCCTTGCACTTTGGCACTGCGCCCTTGCCTGGAAGTCAAAAAAAGACACAAGAAGTTATTAAAAATGTATTTTTGAAGGCTTTAAGGACAAATATCTATAAAGTTAGCTTAGAATTTATGTTAGAAGTTATTTTTGTAATGAATGAGGCTCTGATATTTTGCCTTGGGCCTTGCATGGTCTCAAAGGTCAAATGACTTAAATATGTAATAAATGACTTCTAAAACCCTAGCTAGGGTTTCCACCTCCTGATTTTCAAGTTAAATACTGCATGGAGGCTTCATGTTTATTGTTGGTTGATTGTTGAGCTGAATATCATAGACTTGGAGTTGAGAAGAAATTGGATTTGGAGTTTTGTGAATGCTTTGATTTTAATGGAAATGGAGCAAGCACTTTCATAGGATTCCTAAACTTTGTTGAATGGTGATGTGTTTCCAATCTTGTATTTTTTTCCTTATGTTTTACATATTTTCCCTCTTTTATCTTACAGTAGAATAGAAAGTTTAGGTTAAGACATTTTGTTTAGAGGCACCTTAACTCTGTCTGCTTTCTATTGTTGAAATGTTTTTCTCTACTAGGTTTTCTTGGATAAATTAGGAGTTCCCTATTTTTCCATGTCCATATAGTTTGTTTCCTTGAGATTGAATCAGTAGAGTATGGTTAAATAAGTTCATGGGTTTCCCTATCCTTTGGTTTTGCTTGAAATGTTGTTCTCAAGGCTTTCTTTGAAGTTTGCTAATTAGGGTTTAGGATAAAGAAGTTTATGGTTTTCCCTGTCCTTTAGTCTATCTTGAAATGGTTACTTTGAAGGTCTTTATAGTTTGATTAAGGAATTTAGGAGTTCCCCGCTCTTTGATGATTAATTATGTGTTATATTGCATGTTTTCTTTCTCTGAAGGTAGATAGCTAGAGAAGTTAGGAGTTCCCTGCTCTCTAGGGTTTGCTGGATAGTTGTTTTAAAGTTTACTTGATAAAGCTAGGTCAAATAAGTTTATGGCGCGCCCTGTCCTTTGATTATTTCTTGATGCATAGTACTCTTGTAGGCTCTTCTTGTTATAGTTTATGTTAAAGGATTCTTAACTGCCCTTTAAACCTACTACATTCACAACTTGATGTTCACTTCACACTCACTAAACCTATTTAGATCCATTTGGCTTTGTTAACTTGCCCTACGAAACACCCTTGAACTATTGTAGTAATTTTCAAGAACTTTTGCAGACTCCATAACCCAATGGTCTAAACCTCTCTTACTCTATCTGTTCTTCTTGACAAGCAAGCCAACCAAACAAAACAAACAAACAAACCTTATCATTATAACTAGCCTAAAATCAAAACCCTAAAATAAATCAAGTTACATCTTTTACACAAATATACAGAGAGCCCTCTCTTAGTCCAGGGAAGGCTAGGTCCTAGGGCTCCAAAGTTGGTTTGATGTTACCCTTGTTCAATTTGGTCTTTCCAATCTGACAAATTACAGGGACATACACTTATTTCAAGAATCAACAAGAAGGATCTATGTCCTCTATAACTAGTTGCAATAACACTTGTTATCCTATCCATTCATCAACTATCTAATAAATTATCAAATCATGAACAAAATCCATAACTAGAGCACATAATATAACCAACGTATAACCAGAATAGAGACCATGGAAAATCAACCACAATATAAACATAGTAACTAGTATATGTTCTCATTAATCACAATAGGAAATTAGCTCATATTAACATATGCAAATGAAAACCAAGTCAAGTACTTCCATGTACCACCTGATCATAGATTGGTTGAACCAAATCTCTCTTTCAACCAATCACCCACGTTCCATATTCCAAGCATGAATGTGGGATCATAATGGTTAAACCAAAATAAAACCAATGAGGGCTTCCAGAGGCCAAACCACCTCAACCCTCAACCACAATGATCTCACCTATATGGTCCATAAATCACTAACATCAAATATAATTGTCTTTACCCAAGCTATTCATGGCTCCAAGAAATACTAACTCAACCCATAGGCTCCAGGGAACCCAAGTTGTTACAGGGCTCCAGAGATATCCCATCGCAATCCACATCCTCCAGGGAACCCAAGCTGTTTCAGGGCTGTAGAGAATTTTCCCCAACAAATAGCCATAGGGAACCTTAGAAAAAATAAATAAATCCAAGTGGGGAACACACTACACCATGGATATCTAGGAAATGGAAATGAAAGGATGAAACCACTATCAATCTAGGTAAATATCCATGCTAATGACAACACATAACCATGGAACCACATGCATGTATCATGCATCCAAAAACCAACAAGGAAATCACACATGTGACTTGTTAAGTAAAAAGTATCCCTACTAAAGATGTTGATCCAATTTTCTCCTCATGCTTCTTTTCTCTCCTTTGCTTTCCCTTTGATTTCTTGCATGTCTTCTTCCAAATCCAAGTGAATTCTAGAGTGCTCCAAGATGCTCCAAGAATTCTCTAAGTGTGAAAGAGTGTCGGAGAGCCAAATGCGAAACTAACAAAATCCATCAACTGTTTCTCTTATGCCTTTTTATTATTGATGTCTCATTTTTCTTCATTTTCCTTCTTTTTTTCTCTAATTTCCCTTGCATGCATATTTGTGTCTCTTCACCTTCCTATCTCCAATTTTCCTTTATTTTCATAATTAAATGCCAATTATTTCCTCTTTACCTTTGCCAATGCCTTTTCCAATTTCCATTGCCATTAATAAACCAAAAATGATTCCCACTATAATTTTTTCCCAACATTCAACTTGGAATACATATCCCATGACCTTGGTTTTATTTTGTTTACATGGAAAATCGACCGGGGGTTGTTACAAATCTGTTGATAGTGTTGGATACCACCAACATGCAAGGGGGTGTCCTCGATGAAAAGTCACAATTAGAATTCACACTGTTTGGTGTGGGAGCCCTTCCAGAAATAAGGTCTGACTACCATATTATTAATGATATGTCTTGTATTCAATGTTTAACACGAGAGAGTAATACACATGTAATTTTAGATTAGAAATTGAGTATGCCTTGTGGTTTTTCAACTACAGAATGTATCATGGTTCTTCTACCGAAAGGGGAGGGAAAAATGAGCCTTTAAAGATAAGTAATAGTACTAATCTAGAAAATACACACGAGCATGACATATAAATGGGTAAGTTAGACAAATAATGAAATAGTTCAGTTAAAATAAATGCTTTTTAAAACACATAAGACACACACCTTCAACAAGATAAGTATAAAAGCCACCAAAATAGTTCAATTTGCTTAGTACAAATGAAAACAACATACATTGCAAACATTCAAAGAATAAAATTACAATATTTAAGAAATACACATGAAAGTGTGTTGTCTCAGGGAGTTTTTGAATTAAAGAAATGTTCAAAGATACATCAAGACAGTGAACACCACTAGCCCCAATAGTGGAGTGTTATAGCAACCACTTGCTCCTCCAAAAGAACTATCTTTATCTCTAATTCCCGGCAGGAGGAGAAAAGGTGAAAAGTCCTTTACATGAATAATGAGGGCATATATATAACAAATGGGTGATCCATCACCTCCCTTGTGACCCTTGGAATACCCTCATGACTATTTGACTTCTCAATGACCTTTTGACTTCCTATATGAATTTTCACATTACATAGATGGCTCTTGAAATTCCACTTTACAATACATTTTTTCAATATAGAATTTACATAATCCACAAAATTATGTGGCACATGATGAATCATGACATGACACTAATGACATGGGCTACATGATGACATAAAAATGTCAAGAAACAATTTTTTTTTTCTTTATTTGTGTCTTCATGAGAGATGGAACACGATATTCTTCTTCCTCCTCCACATGGCTTGAAGATAAGGAGTCTTCAATGTGATATTTGATCTTTAGCTACTTTCATAATATGATATCCCTCTGTCTTCTCTTATTTGATGAACTTGTTCTTGTATATTTGGAGGTGTCCTCTAGCAAGGTATCCTTCTTCATCCCCTTCATCATCGTCATATCATAACATGATAGAATACGTGCAACTAAAATCCACTTATGACAAGACAACATCAATTCTAAAAACCCCTAGTCTAACACGATGCACAAAAATCCATTAAGTAAGCTGGAACTGGGTGATAGGATGGGAATAAGGCTCAGGGATTGCGTAATTTTGCAACTCAGGATGTCAAGGTCAAGGAATGAGGCTTGATACTGCACAATGTGTAGTTTAGGCAAGCTATGGCTTGTTATCTGCGTAGTTTAGGGGCTCAAGAGGTCAGGCTAAGGGCTTGAGGCTTGAGGTTTCCCATTGCATAGTTATAGAGGGACAAAGGTTGAGGGATTGTGCAATTGTGTAGTTCAAGGGCTCAAGATTGAGGCTTGATTCTTGATATTACATAATGCACATAAGAGATTGATTGAGGGTAAGGACTACGCGGTTCTGGAGCTCAAGGGTCGGGGCTGAGAACTGTGACTCCGTAGTGCACAGTTCTTGGAGGTAGGGACTTGAAATTTTGTAGTTCCAAGAGGTAAGGCTGAGGCTTGAGGGATGAGACTGCATGGTGCACAGTTTAAGAGGGTTGGGTGATGCCAGATTGCTTGGTCGAAAAGCTATTCAGATCTGAATAAGTGTGGAAACAATGAAACTGAAGTGAACATTGACAAGAATTGAATATGATCACACACTTAGAATACTTGACGAAACAACACATATCACCTAGAACACATGAACAACATACTTTCCTCAATGTGAAAACATTGCGACGACTTACCCCAAGTGTGACACCAAAGACACACTTTGCAACGACGGTGATGATACTTGTACGACATTGCTTAAAATTTTGGAAATGAGTGTGATACATGTCTACATGATGTGAAAAACCCATTAACAAAAATACCATCCCTTGAAACAAAACAAAACCAAATTTATGCAATGTGGGATGCCTTCCTATGCTAGAATATGAAACTTCAATTCTCTTCAAAAGGAACAAGAATGCTTAGAGAAAACAAGTGTGATGACACTCAATGTTTGTGACGACAACATGTAAAGACAAAGTAGGTGTAACCACCATCCTCCCACACTTACCCAATTTCACCGGTCCACCGGGGTAAATATGCGATGATGAGTTACTATGACATGAATCAACCTCCTAAGTACAATTAAGGAAGTGGAATCAACAAACCGAAACCTTACTAACCTTCCTCAGGAGCTAAAAAACCACTACAGGTGCCCAAACCCTGAATTATCTTTCTTTTTCACTGACCTAAACTCCCAGTCACATGCACAATCCTGCATCCATGCGAATGTAGGCCTCCAGTCACATGGATGAGCATACAAGGAAGCGATTTCAGTCTCATTTTCCCAATTTTGTGCCTGCAACCGCAAAATTTGTGCCTCATTTTCAATGCTAGACTCCATAACACTGCCCAGAACTTGATGAGACTTTCCAAGACCATAAATGACACAAAGACACGGACTCTAACACAAAACTTGATCAAGTACTTGACCTAACCAAGCTTAACCATGACATACATTTCGTCAAACATATGGTATACATGTAATATATAGGTCATGAATGCATATTTAAACGTAGGGGTATGATAATTATCTGAGAATCATCAAGAAGGTCTAATACGCTCTCATAATAGCTGCAATAACATGTGTTAGTCGATGCATTCACCGACCATTCATATATTCATCAAACATGTCAAAAGCCATAAACATTATACATCATATAACTAACATATAACCAACAAATAACCAACACAGAAACCAATAACTAACCAACATATAAACCATGGAAACTCAACCATAATATCAACATCATAATCAATACATATGGTTGTAAATTACAATAGAAAATACCTCTTATTAACATATGAAAATTCCAAGCAAGTCAGGTACTTCCACACATCACCCGACAATAGATTGGGTTGAAAAAAATCTCTCTTTCAGCTAATCACCCCCATGCCATATTCCAACCATGAATGTGATATTTCATGGAATAAATTGAACATAACCAAAATAGGGCTTCCAAAGGCCATACAACCTCAAACCTCAAATAGTGATTCCATATCACAGTCGGAAATCACCAACCATCACCAAATTGGTCTCTACCAAAGTTGTTCAAGGCTCCAAATAATTTGACCCAACTCTAGGACTAGTAACTCAACCCACAGTTGTTGCAGGGCTCCAGAGTGTTTGTCCAACCAAGGCTCCAATACTATTAACTCAACCCACCAAGGGCGCCAAAGCATTTTTCTAACCAAGGCTCTAGGACTAGTAACTCAACCCAAGTTTTTCCAGGGCTTTCAGAGCTTTTTTCCAACCAAGGATCTAGGAACTAGTAACTCAAGCCACTACCATAAGGAAAATGAGCACTAATGAGAAAAAAAATGGGAAAACCCACAAAAACATGGCTATCCAGGAAATGGAAAGGCTATAAAAAAACATTGTCAATCCAAACAATCCTCCATGCTAATGACAAATCATAACCAAGAAACCACATGCATGTACCATGCATGCACAAAATACAAAGGAAATCATATATGCAACTCTATACTTGCGGAGAAATCCAACTATAGCCGCTGATCCAACTTTTCCCTTGCACTTTACTACTTTCCTTTGCCTTCTTTCTCCAAATACAAAAGTATGCCACAATGCTCCAAGAAACTCTAAGCGTGCAAGAGTATGAGAGAGAGAGAGAATAGAGAGAGAGCTCCAAGATAAAACTGACAAAAGTCTCACACATTGACAAAATCCATGAACTGATCCTCATAATAATTTTTGTCATTGAGGCCTATAATTTCTTCTTTTTATTTCATTTTTCTTTCAATATACTCATGCAATTTTGTGACCTTTCACCTTCCTTTTCTCCTATTTTCCATTATTTTCCTAAATAAATGCCAATTAATGCATCTTTCCCTTTTTCAATTCCTTTTCCATTTTCCTTAGCCATAATAATCCAAAAGTGACACCCACTAGGATGTTTGCACCACCATCCAGTTTGGAATACGTGCCCCATGACCTTGGTCTAATATTTTTCTACATGGAAATTCAATTAGGGTTGTTACAAAACCCTCCCCCTTAGGGGAACACTGTCCTCGATGTTTTATGACACCTACAACCAACAAGATCACTGAAAACCAAAAAATTCTACCCATGGAGCTTTATAATCCAACTCGTTGTAGTATATACAATGACCACTGCTGAAAACATAACAAACATACTATTTAATGGAGCTTTATAACACAACTCATTACATTATTTACAATAAAATCCACATATATACTCATGCACATTTTCTTCAACCAAAAAATAATCATATTGTCTATGGAGCTTTAGAAATCCATCTCATTAAAATATTTACAATATTATACACATATACACATATGCACAACTCAAGTAGCAAATAAAAGGATACGATGCCTAAATTTGCAATAGGGGATTCCAAAGGCTCACACCTCCACACTCAAAAGTAGTACCATGATTCACATTCTTCATAGGAAGTCCATAATACACTACCAAAGTCAACCTACATCCAATTTCCAAGGTTATAATCCTTGTGCTACTTGTTCTCTCAGTGAACAGTTATCGACTCATTTTTCTAGGAAACACTCCCAATGTGCATCTAATTCCATCTGGAAATGCTAACAACTAGAAAAAAATATCCCCCGACCTTCCCTTCTCTTATACAAAGTCCCTCAGGAAATTTGTTCACCCCCTTTTGTGCAGTCACCTTCCAAGTTCCTCAACATCCCCTTTACTGGGATATTCATCCCTTAGCAAGGTTTCCTCGCATCGGAAGGTCCAAAAAGAAAGGCATATCCCTGCCTCAAAACCATCATATTAGTCATAACATGATCATGGAAATAAATAGACACTATTGGATACTCGTGCCGTATAATGGCCCTACTCTTGAATTCCTTTTACCAACATACTGTTGCCTGTTCCAATTCCTTTTTGTCGTTGCCTTTAACATTCTTCAAGTTAGTTCCAACCACCCAACCGAGAATTTACATGTTTTCCTGTACCAAGCACATAAATTATATTAGATTCAAATAAATTAAAATTAATTTACATCATACCTCATCGATAGCTCGTCAATAAGGTACACCTGCAATTCCGTTCACTTCCTGTCACAATAAGTCAAACTAGCTCTTTGATCAAATCATCATGTATAAACATATCACATCCGGTTAGCTCAAAACACAACCATCATAATCAAAATAAAAAATCACATGTAATCGTCATACATTAAAATCATAGATCCGATGTGTTGGCTCGAGGGGTCCTGACCCAGGTTCGGAGGTTAAGGTTTTCCAACAAACCCCTATACTACTGGCCCTTTCGGTAGTGACCTGCTTGCGTAGGCCAAAGTCTCACCTGAAGTAGTATGGGAGGGTGCTGGAACCAGGTTTCCACACCCTGAGAGAGAGTAGGAAAGTTAAGCAGATCTGCGTTCACAACCTATCAGGTTCACATAAGGCAGGTCTATTCACAGGTTTGTTAACAGTATAATCCATAGTATAACAGAGCTATTACCATGCACAGATCTAGTCAATACCTTCGGATCCACGTGCGTATCAGCAGTTATCAGTACACAATATCATAACACATCATTAACAGATTACAAATATACCATAACACAGTTAGATTCAAAACATAACGGATAACACAACTTTATTCTTAGCTCTAATAGATCCTAGGGTTCGCATCAACAGTAACACATCAGATCAGATAAAACAGAGCTACTTTAACTATATCCGCATATATTAACATCCAAAACCCAGTAAAATCCAAACACAGCCTGCGCACACAGCTAACAGGGTCCGCACATAGCAGGACTGAGGATCTCTGCGCACACAGCCAGCAGGAGTCCCTACCCAAACGACCCAACAACAGATCTAACAATTCACACTTAGCATCAGACTTAATTCTTTCCTACTTTAAGACCCAAAATGTTCATCTCTTTAGCTTGATTAGCCTATGTACGTGATGCAACGAAGCCAAAACTGGTTTGCGGACTCTAGGTCTACCCTTTACCCATTACAATGCATTCGAGGCTTTGACCCACCATAAAACCCCCGCGCTAGACTAATTAAGACAAAAAATATATAAAATTGTACAAAATTCGTAGCTTTAGGGGACCCTATTCCAACAGTCCCCCAACAAAATCTTGTGACTCGTCCCGAGTCACTGTGGTCGTGGGGTCTCCACCTCTGCTTGCAGTAGCCTAATCGCCTCAACCAATGGGGGTAACACTCCTTCACTCTGAGAAGCAGTGTTTTGAGAAATATCCACCAATTTTTGTGAAGTTGGTCCTTCTGTCGTAGTTGCGACGCTCTCCAGAGTCTGGTTCATTTTTTTAACAGCGACATCAATATCCTGAGAGAGCTTGAGGGCTTCATCATCCCACGGCTTAAGGCGGTTGCTAAGGGTATTCTTCTTCTGGCAGAGTTCGTCAATATCATCCCAAAGGGCGTGGCTGGTACGCAGTTGTGCCAATCGTTGAGCATGAATTAGAGTAGGCATAATGGCTTCTAGCTACTCGAATGCTTCTTCCTTCTGTCGTGGGTCCTGGTTGATTTCATGTAGGAGAGGGTCACGCTATACCTTGGTCCATAACTGCATAGCTGTTTCCAGTAATTGGGCACCCTGAGCAATCTGTCCTGTAATCACATTCATGGCCACCGTAACCAGCGCAGCTCACTGGGCATGTACCTCCGGTAGTGTCTCTGGCTGCAACTTGGCCTGCAAGTTTGCGATCTGTTGTTCCATCTTCATTTTGACCACCTGCATCTCGGTCCTTGAGGCCTTTAATGCTGTGACTAACCCCTCAATCTTTACCTGGGGGTGGCATAAGCTAGAATATCTTCGGAGATGTCTGCGTAGAGCCTACTAATGAGGTGTTCCAGCTCCATCTGCTGTGCGGTGGCGAGGGTACATGCAGCCTGTACCTGGGAAACTTCAGCATATTTTTCCTTAATTTTCTGCTCAGGTATACTGAGCTGCTGGTGCACTCGACGATCCCTGTGTTGAATTTCTTCAAACAAGGATGTGTGGAGAACCTGCAATGATTCATGTGGCAACTTGGGTAGATCCAGCTGTACCTATGCACATGCAATGAAACCATTTGTTGGCTCGAGGGGTCCTGACCCAGGTTCGGAGGTTAAGGTTTGCCAACAAACCCTTATACTACTGGCCCTTTCGGTAGTGACCTGCTTGCGTAGGCCAAAGTCTCACCTGAAGTAGTATGGGAGGGTGCTGGAACCAGGTTTCCACACCCTGAGAGAGAGTAGGAAAGTTAAGCAGATCTGCGTTCACAACCTATCAGGTTCACATAAGGCAGGTCTATTCACAGGTTTGTTAACAGTATAATCCATAGTATAACAGAGCTATTACCATGCACAGATCTAGTCAATACCTTCGGATCCACGTGCGTATCAGCAGTTATCAGTACACAATATCATAACACATCATTAACAGATTACAAATATACCATAACACAGTTAGATTCAAAACATAACGGATAACACAACTTTATTCTTAGCTCTAATAGATCCTAGGGTTCGCATCAACAGTAACACATCAGATCAGATAAAACAGAGCTACTTTAACTATATCCGCATATATTAACATCCAAAACCCAGTACAACATTAAAAACCACCGAAGCTGCACACCACGGCCCAAGGAGTTTGCACATAGCGAGATGAGATCTCTGCCTGACCCGGCGGGATTCCACAAACCCAACAACAGATCTAACAATTCACACTTAGCATCAGACTTAATTCTTTCCTACTTTAAGACCCAAAATGTTCATCTATTTATAGCGACTTAGCCTACGCTTTCCTGTGGTCCGCAAACCGTGGGTTACGGACTCTAGGTCTACCCTTGACCCATTACAATGCATTCAAGGCTTTTACCCACCCCAAAACCCCTGCGCTATGCTAATTGAGACCAAAAATATACAAAATTGTACAAAATTCGTAGCTTTAGGGGACCTTGTTCCAACACCATGCATAATTATAAATTGAAATAAAATACTTATACTTATCCTTCAAATAATTCTTTGCTCCTGCCTTTTTCTTTGTCCTTTCTGTACACAGATCGTATCAGTTTCCAAACCCAGCAAGCACCCAATAACTTCTCTTCTCTTCAATCACGTACACATACACATAGTGGACACCACATACATACAACCACACACGGTGTACCACATAACACATACACGTACACTCGGTGTACCCAAAAACACAATACATACAAGTAAACCCGGTGTACAACACAACACATACACCCACACTCGGTGTACAACACAATACATATATGTAAACATAATACAACACAACTAATACACATGTCACGACAATACAACTACACAATTCATGTACAAAACACAACATGTACACAACACAACATGTACGACATGCACACAATACCACATGTACAAAGTTCCACTTGTACACAACACTGCCTGCACAACATGTACAAAGCACCACATGTACACAACACCAACTGCACAATGTGTACACAACACCACATGCACAAAACACCACCTACAGAACATGTGCATAACACCACATGTACACAACACTACATGCAAGACATATACACAACACCACATGCACGACATGTACACAACACCACCTGCACACAACACCCCATGTACAACATGTACACAACACCACATATATAATCATGCACATAACACCACATGTACATAGCACCACATGTACAACATTCACACAACACCAAATGTACACAACAATGCATATACAACATGCACATAACACCACATATGCAACATGTACATAAGACCATGTGTACACAACACCACATATACAACATGTGCACAACACCATATGTACACAACACCACATATCCAACATGCCCATGACACCATATGTACGCAATTCCTCATATCCAACATGTACACAACACCACATATACAACATGTATACAATACCATATGTACATAGTACCACATATACAACATGTAAACAACACCATATGTACATAGCACCACATATACAACACACATACAACACCATATGTACATAGCACCGCTATACAACACGTACACATCACCATATGTACATAGTATTTCTATACAACACGTACACAACACCATATGTACATAAAACCTCTATACAACATGTACACAACACCATATGTACATAGCACTGCTATACAACATGCACATAACACCATATATACAACATGTACCACCACATATAGATGTATAATATTTACACAAAAATAGTACTGCACATCCAAGGACCACACACTGACTCTACCAAGCAACCTTGATTCTAGTGTCTTTCCACCATCCATGCTTATCCTAACATGTCACAGATCACACTACTTTCATTCCGCTGATGTATCCCTCAACATTACCTGCAATAGCAGAAACATAGGCATAGTATAATCACATAATATCAATTCATATCCACATGAAAATAACCTTGTAGATCTGTCAGGGCTACTCTTCTCGCTTGATTCCTCATATCCATAAACATATTCATTCCATTCACCTGCATAAGAAATCATTCCTCCACAAGAACGATTCATGAAAACCCTGTCAGACAACGACATACATACATACATATGTCCACATAAACATCAACATAAAACAATCATGATCCTTGACGACCCTTTCAGATAATGGCATACATACATACATATACATAGTCATTAGCATAAAGAAATCATGATCCCTGACGACCCTTTTAGACAACAACATACATACATACATATATAGACATCATCATAATCATGATCACAACATAATTACCATATATCATAAGGTTTAGGTTAATAGAAATTCCTTTATTCATGCAAATAATGAATGACATTGAGAACATTAATCCCTAACATAGCTAAGGCATCTGATGCATCAAATCCATTCCCTTTACCTTTTTAGTTACCCTTCTCGTGACTGTCCTGCCATCATCCATTTATCCCAATGGACCCAACTAGTCCAACTGACTATCATATTCTTTCCTTCAACTGCCCCTTACTCATGCACCGAGCTTCATCCAGGTCTTACCTTACATGTCAGGTTTAATTCAGCTATCCCAAAGCTCCATTAAATTTCTCTTTCCCGATCAATTCTCTAGACCCTCAAAACATAAAAGGCATGAATAAGAAGAAAACAATAAGAAAACCACGAAAATGAATAACAATACGACACCACAAAAAAAATGGCATGGTCATGCACCAAACACAAACAAAACCAGAAATCAAGCACAACAGATCACAAAGAATCGAAAGCACAAAACTAGCAACAAAATCCATGACTCAATCCTCATGGGTTCCCAATGCTTCCAAGGGAAAGCTCAACCTGAGCCTTCTTTAATATTTCATGGCAGTCTCTTTTTCCATGCAACCCCCTACATCGTACTACCATAAACACATAATTTCCAGTGTATAAATAAACATGACAATATACTAGTTACCTTACCTTTCTATGCCAAGCATTCTTACTTATAATTGAACACATACACAAACAATTTATCAAGGGATTCCATTTCTCTTGAAAAATTCATTTATAACTAGAAACTAGCTAATATACCTGCCAATACATGTTCATGACTATAGAGCATATCCACATACTGTCTGAAAAATCAGGGTTAAGAAGACTCCCTGTATGAAAATCACTCATTCATTTGGAATTGTGGTTTCCAAACATAGCCAAAGGAATTCTCACCCAATTCCTTTCTTTTACCTTCTACCTTGCAAAAGTTGAGTCTTACTATGTGTTATCACATCACCCAGTTGTTAGTTATATAAGCAAATCAATTGTTACCTTGTCACACTAATACTAGACATGTTTCCCTGCAACTTCTCACACATTTCAGTCACATGTTCCAAATATCAAGAAATCGTGTCTAATAAGTTGAAATCATCCTTTACCAAGACTAATAGCCATGTCATAATCAACAATCAACTCACATTCATAAGTCATAATACTACAACCAACACCCATTTGCACTCAAGTGCATATCAATTGTCTCAACACATATTATATTAGTATAACCATCTCAAAACAAGATCATTCCTCCATACAATCTTATAGACACATGATCATATCATGCAATTAATCAAACATTCAAACCACCTGTAAACATGCTATGTTAAATAAACCAAATAGAGAACATAAACAAACTCATACCTCAATGTATCTTAGGGATGCTATCACATCAGCACAAGTCAGTCCATATTAGTACAACATAATACCACAAATATGTCGACTCATACTTGACTATAATAACCATGACCATCTGCAATAACCAATACAGATTAGCATGATACATAATAACATCATGATCTTAACTTTAATAGGCATAATAATCAGGTGTATGACTACAATGCATATAATAACAAGTTACTACCATGCATAACTATCTGACGCACGTGCGTATGACCACACCGATTAACTAGTATCTATCATGCATGTAACCATAAAAATAATAGAATGAAAACATGTAAATAACCATAATGCATATAGAAACCATTAACCAACATACCTGCATGTTCAACACACAAAATTTTATGACAATATGCTCTTACCCTGAGGTCCAGTGCTACAACCTCACTTTTATAATCTTCCTCTTGCTCTATCTCAGCCAACACATTAGCATCATAACATACCAACAACATCATTATGGCACAAATTTCAATAATTACTATCACAATTCCTGCATAACAATCACATAGACAACTAACATGCATGCATGAAAAACACATTCCGCCTATCTAGTCTAAGTGTTTGAACCATGCTTTGATACCATTATTTGGTATCATACATCACCCAAAGAGAATATAAACCCACTCTGATACCACACTGTGGTATAATATATCACTCAAAGAGAACAAAAAGTCGCTCTGATACCAACCTGTAACAAGCCTCCTCCCACACTTACCCAAGTTCACCGGTCCATTGAGGTAAATATGTGATGAGGAGTTACTATGACATGACTCAACCTCGTAAGTATAGTTAAGAAAATGGAATCAACAAACCAAAACCTTATTTACCTTCCTCAAGAGCTACAAGATGTAGAAACTCTACCAACAAGATTCAATTTGATCTTGTAATGTACTAAAACAAGATACTGAATCCTTCCTACAATTTTCAGAAACAAAACACAATCGCACAATCACATATAAGCAAGAGAAATAAATTATCAATCACACAACACAAGATGTATCTGGGGAAAGAAACTGCTCAAACCCCTCTATCTCTATATTGAATATGGTCAATATCATGAAACAATAAAATGCTATTCCTCACCCTGAGAAACCTCTGCACTCTGCTAACTTTCTCACTCCGATCCTTCTCGAATCTGGCTTGCAATATAAGAAAAATCAGTCAAGTATTTAACCTTTTTCTTTCCCCTACCTAGCCTACCTTGCTTACGCATTCTCGGGATAATTGAGCCCCTACTAATTAGGGGAATCCCCAATAATGATTGCACAATCCTTCAAGGCCTTCCCGATGACCTCATGCATGACTTGTACAAATTTTTAATAGTACAACTAATAGATATCTTCCCTTTAACCTCAGTCTCAACTGGGACTTCCTTAGAAATGACATGCAACAACTATTTATAGTGAATTATCAGTTAAATGATTGATCACTACATGTGAATTAAATCTAATTTAATTCACTAGACCTCTCACTAGCTCATCTCTCAGTTAGAACTAGTTAAACTGATTTTAACTCAATTAATTTGAGTTAACTAATTACAACTCACAAATAACTCAAACAAGGGTCCTAAAAAGTAGGTAATCCCTTTGCATGCATCATCTTAGACCTCTAACTCAAATTTCCCAAGCTAACTGAGTATTCCCGACTCAGTTAACTAATACAAGTTGTCATGAGATGAGATTACAATTTCTCTTTCAATTTAATTAAGGGAAAGTTAAATCAAAAGCCTCATATGGTAGCCATTTCTGGATTTCATTTATGAATGCCAATTTCACTGTTTCTTGTTGCAAATTTCAACACTCCCTATCAATAAGATAGGAATTCAATCTATTGCGGTCCGATACCTTTGGAATGTTTTGCATACAACACTTCTCTCTAGTGTTGTTCTTGCTGCAACTCCTAAAACTGAATAACACCCAAAAACTAAATCAGTATGATGCGTATGTCATCAGAGTCTCTGACTGCTACTAGTTACTACACTCTCTACTAATCCAGGTGGCTCGAGAGACACATAGAGGATAAAGAGGGCTGAGGGAAGCTCAAAAATAAAAGTGTTTGGATTGCCCTTGAACGAGGTTCAAGTTGTAGATTTCATTTTATTGATCGCAATGCTGCAAATGGTTCATCAAATCGAGCTCGTATGCGAAAGTTAGGAGTGGTCAAATTTTTGGGTTGACTTGGATGACCAGGTAGGTTAAGGAGAATGAAATTTGGACGAAACCTGGGCACCGGATTCCAGCCAGCTCCGGCGAGATTCTGGGAAAATGTGTGGGACACTTAATTTGTCTCCTTCAGATAATTTCATAATTTTCAGAAATGGCTAATTGTTGTATTAAATAAAAAAATATTAAAAAAAGAGGGGTGGAGGTCGTGATCCTCGACACCCCCATCGCATTCGTTGTATATATATGGTTGGTGGATGGGTGGTCAACCCCGCCATGCCATACCCATTCCACATAAAATGGACTGGCGGGTATCGAACCCGCGCCTGCCCACATGGCTGGCCCGCCTCCATGCGGTGGTCCCATATCAACCATATATATGGTGTGACCTATATACAACGTGCCACCCACCATTATAAAGTTGCCGCCATCTCCGCTGATGAGTTTTTGGGTGGGCCCGACCCCACCCAATTAAAAAATGCGCCCAAAATAAATGTAAAGTGTGGGGATTTTTGGGAGGCGAGATTTGGTCCCCCGACCTCCCTTAAACCAATTTATTATTTTACCACTGAATCCAACTACCCTATTGGTAAATTCGCCCGGGATTAAATACTTAAACCCATCATTTTTACAAGTGTGCCAAGGCCAAGGCAGAGCAGGAGCACACAGGCAGTTTGAGGCAGGCACATAATTCGATGCAGGCGGAACCATGAGCAGGCCCAGAAACAGGGAGCAGAACCATGAGCCTTGAAATTTTCGCGGGGAGGTATTTTTTCTCCATGTCGGAATATAGTCAAATTTATAGTCAATTTTCATGGTTTTTCACAGGGAATGCAATGGCGAGGTCAAATTCACTTGTTGAGTTGTAGATTTCCAGTCCACCCATGGAGAAACTACGTGGCAGAATCTAGGGGGAATCTAAAAGATTCCTTTTTTCCCCATATCTCCACTTTCTCAAAATTCAAAAAATGGACAGTCGATTTTGCACTATTTGACATCATGAATTTGATGGTGTGTTCAGATTTTCCATTTGTGCTTTATATTTTTCAGTCACTTTTTGAAGTGAAGTTGCAGGTGTTAGCTTTCAGCGAGTGAGCAGTCGATTTCACACCTTTCGATGCCACGATCGTGATGGTGATTTCAGATCCAGCAGCGCAACAACCCATTCTTCAGTCATATTCAGCGTGAGGTATATGATGTGTTGATTTCATGTACTTCTTTTTCCTTGAGATGCATAGTGCTGTACATATCCCTGTTGATGTATGAGTCATGGGATCTTGTCTTATTTTGTTATTGATGTACTTTCTGTCATGGAATTTGATTATTTTTGAGATCCCTTTGATGCCATCTTGGCGGGATACTCATTTTCACATGTATGTCATTTGAGATCCCTTGTTTTCCATGTTGGTAGGATACTCATAGTCTTTATGTGTGAGTTGTTGTCATACTGATAGGAGCCTTGTTGTGAATGAGAGTTCTGTAGTGGAACATCTTGTAGAGAGGTCTAGCCACTCCTACGTGAGGAATTTTCCTTGTATGTCAGGGAAAAAATACATCCATGTAAATATTCACTCCTTACAACACTTAATGTAGTGGCCTACACCATCTTGATACCGAGGCCCGGAGATGTAGTCCCTCCTGGACGAACTCCATTATCAAGCAACACGTTCCTATGATTGCTGATCTTGACATGTTATATTCCTCTTCTTTACAACATGCAATTTTTCATTTATGTTCATTAACGCTTTAATTAAATGCAATTCTAATTTATCAGCTGAAGTAAAAGGTCTTGGTTAAGGGTATAAATAATTTTCCCTGGATCAAGTGGTACCAGAGCAGGTCTTCTTGCTGATTGGATTGTAGGCATGAACCATTGAACATTTGCTGAGTTGAGCCATGAAGAATGTCAAGGACATGTACGAGACCATGCTCATGGTGTCCGAAAAAGCGGACATTTTATACGATGCTTATGAAAAACAAGAAGCTGAGAACGCCATATTGAAGACACTCCTACAGGAAGAGAAGGAGGAAAAACATCGATTGCAGCTTCAGTTGCAAGCCACAACAAAGGTGTGGGATGAATTGAAGCACAAAAAAGAAATTCTTCAAGCAGATCATGATGCATTGAAGGCATCCCTACAGGAAGAGAAATAGGAGAAGAAGCAGTTGCAGCTTCAGCTACAAGCCGTGACAGAGGCCTTGGAGGAAGTGAAGCACAACGGAGGCTTAAAGAAGCCTTCTTCATATATTTTTCAATTGACAGCTAAGGTAAACAATGTTGATTTCTCTTCAGTTTCTTCACATGATATCATTTCGGTTGGAAGTGTGGAAATACCCATTTCAGGAACCAGCATGAGAATCCTCACCAAGATGGGGTACAGAGGAGGAGGACTTGGCATTCGTGGCCAAGGCATAACCAAACCATTAGAGGTTGAGAAGAGACCTCGCTATGCAGGTTTGGGGTACACTGAAGAGGGATGTTCGAAGGACATCAAGGGCAAATAGATATTGATGAACTCTCCAGGGAAGAGGAATGATGGGGACACTTTGCCATCGTCCCATGGCAGCACATGTTGCAGTGAAAGAGCTGAGGCGAGCTCCCATCACCATGATCACACGAGAGACCACCATAGAAGGTATAATGAGTATCATTATTCTAGAGTGAGTTTTGATTATAAGAGTGTTGATAACCATAGTCGTAAATTATGGCATCGAAAAACACGTTATTTTTGTGGTTTAAATAACCATGTGATTTCCAAGTGTTGGAAAAGGATGGCAACAGAAAGGAGGATGAGGTGTGGAAAGCCTTCTCCAGAACAGGGAAAGAAATCGGTTAAGCAGGTTTGGAGGAGAAATACCTTTTGCACTCATTGCGATCGAAGTGGCCACCAAAGAGCCACATGTTGGAGATTCCATCCAGATCAGCGCCTTAAAGACAAAGTGCCCATGCATACATGAGTAGAAAGAGCTGATCGACAAGTAAGTTCGCCACAAGGAAATGATCCACTCACTTTGATAAGTGAGAGATGGTTTTTCTAGATTATTTTTCTAGGCGTGTTAGCTTGTCATGACCTTATTTTTGTAAATCATTTGTTGCATGTTACACTATAAAAGTGACGATGTGTTTTCCATCACTTGTTTAAGAAACAATGATATTTTGGCCTTGTTTTATGAGTCGTGTGATGCATTTATTTCATGTAAAAGTGATGAGGTGTTTTCCATCACTTCGAAATGCGAAAATGATGTCTTGTCTTGTAATTATACCCGGGGTGTGATTTCCATTTGATGTAAACTTGACCACCGAGTACATGTTATAAAATCGTGGCAAGTATGGGAATATTTGGGTCATAGATTGGTCAATTAAGCATGTAATTTGCAGGATTGTACTACCTATTTGCAAAAGGTGCAGGTTTCAGTTCATCGCTTAAGGCTCTAAAGAACAAAGGTGAAGGAGATTGAAGGGTGAACTTTTCAGGACATTTGTGGTGTAGACATAGTACAAAGGAGTGCATATTCTTGTTGATGATTTTGGAGGACCAAAAGCTCCTTAGTGGGGAGGATTGATCCAGGTGGCTCCAGAGACACACAAAGGACAAAGAGGGCTGAGGGAAGCTAAAAAATAAAAGTGTTTGGATTACCCTCAAATGAGGTTCAGGTTGTATATTTCTTCGTCCCGATCGCAATGGTGCAAACGGTTCGTCAAACTGAGCTCGTATGCGAAAGTTAGGAGTGGTCAAATTTTTGGGTTTACTTGGATGACTCGACAGGTTAAGGAGGATGCAATTTGGATGAAACCCAACCACTAGATTCTGGCCATCTTCGGCCAAATTTTGGGCGAATTTGTGGGACACTTAATTTTTCTCCTTCGGTCAATTTCAGAATTTAAAAAAATGGCTAATTGTTGTATTAAATAAAAAAAATATATAAAAAAAGAGGGGTGGGGGCCGTGACCCCTCTACCCCCATCGCATTCGTTGTATTAATATATATATTGTTAGGGGATGGGTGGTCAACCCCGCCACACCATACCCATTCCACACACAATGAACCGGCAGATATCGAACCCGTGCCAGCCACGTGGCTGGCCCGCCTCCATGCGGCGGCCCCATATCAACCATATATATGGTGTGACCTATATACAATGTGCCACTCATCGTTATAGTGTTGCCGCCATCTCCGCCGATGGGTTGTTGGGCAGGCCACCTAAGGCAGACCCAACCCCGCTGTTATAGGTCAATTTGGGCACCATTCCCAATGACCTGGTTAATTGGGCATCATCTCTAGGACCGATGATCAAGGGTCTATCATTCCCTATCATTTCAGTTGCTATATGCTCTAAGACAAGAAACATTACAGATCAAGCAAGACTTTCATCAAGCAAGAATTTCCATGGTTTGAATCTTATTATATAGCATATGAGAGCTCACCAACACAGGCTCTAAGGGGCCTAAGTGCATTGCATATGCAGGTAGCCCCATGTAAGGCTGCTCTGCAAAGCACTTCCTGACATTCACAGGTGCGTTGGTCACATTGGGAGCGAAATTCTCATTGTTCCGGAATCTCCACTTGGCCAGTGCCTTCTAGAAGAGTTCACATGTGTCAAGATTTGGATCCAAGTGTCCATTTGACATCTACATGACTAGAAACATGTCTTTCCTATTTTTGGAAAGCTATTGATTGCAAAAAAACCTACAGTTCATCTATAAATTGAACATAGATCTAAGTGTTTGAGAAGGAAGAATTTGAGTAAAGAAATGCTGGAGAATTTTCAATTGAGAGCTTGGTTTGTAGAGCTACTACTGCAGAGATTTATGCTGTGATGAGACTTGGGAACTATGCTGGAAGGTCACTCCAAATTAGTCACTAGTTTGTAACCTCTCCTTCTATCATCAATAAAGAGCACTTCTTTTTTTTCCCTACATGCATCTATGTTAACTTTGCTTTTCCATATTGTAAGATCTTGGTTGATGAATGTAGTTTATGCTTAACTGATTTAGCTAACTAGATTGAATAGATATATATATTATTGCATCTTCTGTTGTTTCAGTGTTCTTTCTTGCAGGAAGCATTCAGCCAACAAACCGCTTGAATTTGAAGTTGTAGCAGAAGCGACAGAAGGAGTCATTTGGAAGCGCCTGAAACAAGTAAGCATCCAATCCTCTCTATGTGTCTATTTTGAGTTAGGAGAAATGGTAGTATAGTCTTTCACCTATTGTTCTAGACAAACACATGTCTAGGGAAGCTTAATTTATCCGTAGATTACAATTCTGGCCCAACAAACTGGCTACTCCACTGGGGAGAATTTCTCTTGGTTTTAAGTGTTTTAGTCTCTGATTTTCTTTGATAATCCACCCAGTAGCTGTTACACATAAATATTATATTTTTTCAGACCTTAATTTGCAAAGACAATGAGCCAAACAGTAGTATTTTTCCTTGCCTACTGCGCCTAATGCACCCTTAGTCAAGGCACAATGCTTTGCAGAGCACTGTATCCCTTCCAAGCCTACGTTGCAAAGCACTATCTCCCCTTGGAGACTGCGCTGGCTCCTGAAAGGGACCAAATTCCCTTGAAATTGACTTTGCATTTCGCTTAAGTTATGTTTGCTGCTGTGTTCTGAAAATTTTGATGCTCAATTGACTAGTGACTCTATATACTTCTTCCTCCTTTGGCTGAAAATTTGTTCAATGTTTGTTTAGAAAAGTTTTTCTTTATCATTGACAAGTTGATTTAAAAGTATTTTTTATGGTCGCATTAAGAATCATTTGCTTTTGAAATAAGGAAATTGTCGTAAAATCTTCATTTCCTTGATAGGAGAAATTATTGTTGAAATCCTCGTTTTTCCTTCAAAAGAGAAATTGTTGCTTGTATTCTTCGTTTCTCGCAAGTAAAAAGCATTTTGATTATTGATATAGTGCACCTAGTTTTTTTTCTTCATTCATAACATTAAGGAAATTGAAAAGAAAAACTTGCATTTGCATGTAGGATTGTGTGTTTTTTGCAAAAGGAAAATTAGGAAATTTGCATTTAGTTTGTGATTCATTGATTTAGTTTTTGTTCATTGATTTGTTTTCTCACAAGTTATTTTCTCTTTTTCAAACAAACTAGCGTTCTTTTCCCTTAGTAGCTAGGTTCTTCATTGAAAAAGTTGAAAGTGAAAGTTTGTTTATCATTATTAGCTTGCATTTTAGGCAAATTGTTAAGCAAGATCAACATAAAATAAATATCAATTTACTTAACAACGATTTGGAACCATAATGATAAAATTTAGAAGGTCTAGGCTAGAGACGTGTTCCGACGTCGTAAAACATAGCAGCTGTCGTTAACTTGTCTGCGATACATTTCGAGTGTGATACCTCACTCCACGTATGTAAGTATATTGTAGCTCGTCCATGTACTCTCGGGTATATCGGGTGGTGTTACAGTATGATAAGTATAAAGGGGTTCTCTCACTGTGCGATTTCGCATCAGACAGTGCTAATATGGACTTGGGCCTCCACGTATCTTTGGGTATATTTGGGAGGACAAATTTTAGGTGCTATCCATCCATAGTGAACCAAGTTGGCTGCCCTGAAATTGTGATACACCGAACACAACATTCAGGGAGATTACCTGCCTGTACTTCTTGGTTCGCCAAGAGGTATTCTGCAGTTCACAGTTTCTTGGTAAACCCCTTTTCCTAGCATTACCCTCTTTTTTTTTTTTTTTTTTGGGTTAAAATAAATCAGTAATCGTGGAAGAACAAAATCCTACCCCCTGTCGTTCGCATAGATTAGCTTTGAAACCACCTTTACCACTAGAATTTATTTCTGGTAGGCGGAGGCAATCACGATCTGTCGAATCAAGTACAATTCGTACCTCTGGCGAAACATCATCATTTAAGCCAGAGCTAGCTCAAATTGTTTCCACACATCTCGGTTTGTTTACTGTTGTTGAAACAGAGTCTTCACAGATACCCGTGGTCACGATCCATTCAATTGCTGAGACCATACCTCCTGGACCCGACGTTTTTCAATCACAAATTGATCCAGATCTTGTCTCTTCTTTGCCAGAAATCTAAGCCCTGAACAACCGAAAGTTGTTCCTACCTTGGTCATCCCACAAAATTCTGTAGCCATTGAAACTCCTATATCACACAGTCAACCGTCTGAAATATATTTTGGGCCTGATAGTGAAGTTCTTCCTCTTGGTTTAATTGCGATTGAAGAAATCCCTCAACCTGATACACCTTTAAGTCCAACCCAATTTGGGGGAGACCTTTACCTGTACTAGTCTTTTCCTCAATCGTTTCCATCTGCTTTTGTTGATCCCATTGCCATTCAATCTCCCGTTGATTTCGGAGAGTATACATTTGATCATACAACCATTCCTGAAACAACATATTCAGTTGGGTCTGATGTTCCAATTACGTCAGCTCCTACCCTCGCTACTTCGTCGATGTTCACAACCTCACCAGAATCATATTTGCATGGTGGCCCTTCGGTCCCAACAGGTTACAAATCATTATCTGGCACTTTCTCTGGTCAATATTCAAGGCCATGGTCTTTACCAATGTCATCATCTGGTGCTTTAACTGGTAGTCCTATAGTCATTATTGAACGACTTGACACATTACACACATCATCAGGGCAATATCAAGTCGGTCCTTATGGGTAAATTAATTTAAGTACCATATCAACTGGAGTCCCAACATTCGAGGAACAATATTTTCTATATTATTATCCTCCTTATGCTGGGGGGCAACCTTTGGTCACCCAATACGACAATACTCAGTCACATTTTGGTCAAACTAATGTTGACATGAATGTTTGTCAATGGCAGCCCATTCTGCCTATCCAACCAGAAACGATTGTACATTCGTATCAACCAGTCAAACTGTTACACCCACTTCAATACCACTTGTTAATACATCTATACCTCAGTTACAGAATCAAAATATTGTACATCAACCTTATCAGGCAAGTTCTTCGACTCAATATCATCAAATTTTGGGTCAACAGACTCAAAATCCTTTGGTTAATTTACAACAACTTGTATCAGGGATCATTTATTCACAAGTTGGTGTACCATTTTATGGGATGTCACAAACACAACCTGGTTATACATATCAACCGAATCCAACTTACACTAATTTGGGTTATAATATTGGTGGACAGACCCCTTGGTAGCCACTGGCGCAAATTCCTCAAACTTCATTTCAACAAATATCATATCCAGGTTTTGGTCAACAGAACTCTCAAGCGTTTGCTATGCAAAACAACCCCTATTTGGGTTATCAGCAGCAAATTCCATATGCTGGTGCTCAAAGACCATTGCCCAAGAAATTCCATCTTACCCTGGCTATGCTCAACCTGACCTTAATAAACAGTTGCCTTTTGTTGCAACCTTAGAATTACCAGATTTAAATCGGTTAACTAATGATCCTATCAATTATGCTCCTTGGTGGCTGGTGATACCTCATAAATTACCCTCCGATATTCCTAAATTCAATGGAAACCCTAGAGAAGATCCATCAACTCATGTTATGATTTATCATTTACGGTGTTCATCAAATTCCCTAAATGATGATTTTGTTCGATTACGTATTTTCCAGCGAATGCTCACAGGTCCGGCAACCAAATGGTACATTGAATTACCTAGAGCTTCTTTTGATAATTTCACTGCCTTAGCTACTGTATTTTTGACCCATTTCCAGTTACTGATAAGATATGAAACTGGAATGGAACTCTTGACCAATTTCAAATAGACTAATGCTACTCACATTTCTGATCATATTCATGAGTGGCGTCGCTGTCGACGAATGGTTATGACATTTGTTCCTGATCAGCTCCTTGCTGAATGGTTCATTAAGTCCCTGTTACCATCTATAACTGAGGATGTGGCTAAAGGTGGTGTTGTCACAGAAGAGCAAGTTATCGCTCGTGCCCAATATTTAGACTTGATTTATACTCAGTCTGGCATGCTCTATGAAAAAATACCAAATGCGTCACGATCTAATTTCGATGTTCCTCCTCAAATAAAGGAATCTCATGCCGGAGACGGATTGATAGGCACTGCAAACACACACCACCCCTACTGCATCTGATCCTGCTCCTACTTCCGAAATTAATGTCATGTCATTTGACAAAGGTAAAAGTGATAAGCAACCAGGAAGTAAGAAAAAGGGGAAATCAAAGAAAAAGAAAACTTCTAACCTACAGGAACGATCATCTGATCAATCTTCTGGACCACGAAAACCTCGTTATCCATGCATAATCTGTAACGAGGAACATTTTTTAGGGATTTTCCTCACCATGTTGAAGTCTCAAAAATCATCAAGACTTCTCATGCTTCAGCTGTGTTGACAGACCCATTCCCAAATTCGGACACAAATTTGGTTGCTACGGATCCAGATCCTGGTTCCCAAGTGTTAATGTTATCCACTACAAAACCTTCACAAGATATTTTGGTGTCGATGCGGAATAAAGAATATGGTAGTCCAGCCACTGATCAACCTACTACCTCGACAATGAATCCATCTAATGAATCGGTACCACCTCCTGTTATTCCTAAATTGAAGATTAAGCCACCAAAGGGAGTAATTCATAAATTGACATATAATCCTTGAGCAAGAGCTACAAAAAATTATAAGATAGTTGAATATTTGGCTCAATCCCCTTCAACTATGTCTGCTCTTGAGGTATTACAAAATTGTCCCTCCTAGAAGCAGGCTTTATTGTCAGCCATTGGTGGAATTGATCCGACCAATTATAATCTTGTCGTCTTTAATCATACGGGCTATGTGCCACAACTACCAACATAATTGGCATTCTCCATCCAAGTAAATGTTCTCAATCACCTTGTTCATCGCACTATTATTGATGAGGGAGAATCTACGTGTATTATGTCTCTAAACTGTTGGAAGCACTTGTCTCGCCGTGATTATCGCAATCATCAACGACGTTGAAGGATTTTGATGGAAGAACATATAAACCTTGTGGTATTATCAATAATCTACAAGTTGAATTAGGGGGCAAAACATTAAGTATTGATGTTGAGGTTGTTGACGGACCCCTTGAATATAATATTTTACTCGGAAGACCATGGGTATATGCAATGACTGCCATTGTTTCTACATATTTTAGAATGGTTGCCTTTCCTCATAAAGGTACAATCATAGTCATAAATCAATTATCATTTTTTTCCTCCGCTTCGCAAGTAACTGGAAGCGTTCCGTATATTCACTTACCCCAACTAGAAATCCAGAACGTTGCTGTAGGACTCTTAAAGGATTCCACTCTTATGGGAACCTTTGCATTTCCACTGCCAGCGACATCGGCAAAAATTGCAAGCATAGAGACCTGCTACATGATCTCTTCCACTCTATCTGGCTTAAGGAAGAGTACGGGTGATTCTGATATTTCTATGTTGGATGATGTTTTACTGCTTAGCCCTATTGAGATGAAATAGCAATCAATCTATTTGGCTTGGGCGGAAAATCTGAAATCAGCGTCGCCGAGTGTCTGGGTTTATCGTTCATTAGATTTTGGTACTCCATCTGATCCATTTTCCTCAAAATTTTTGATAGATGAAAATATTTTGGAAGCTATGATGGCAGAAGGAGAACCATGAGAAGATTATCATCATCATTTCCATCTTCCAGATTATGAAGAAAACAATCTTAGTGAAATATATCACCCATCCATTCAAAATTTCTTTTCAAATTCTTTTCCGATTAATGCAATTGAATCTGAGCGAAATTTATCAAATATCGAAGAAACGATTTCTATCAATATTTCGACTAAACCTGGCGTTGTAGAAAAAATTCATGTCGGTGTATCTTGTTCTCCATCAGAACTTGATTCATATCGCTCTATTTTTCGTGAACTTCGTGACGTATTCGCTTGGTCTTACGAGGAAATGCCAGGCATAGATACTAGTATAGTTGAACACACTATAATATGTATCCTGATGTCAAACCGGTGCGTCAACGACTTCGTCCTGTTCATCCGAAGAAAGATGTTTCCATCAAAGCAGAAGTTGAAAAAATTTTGCGTGCTGGTTTCATTTACCCCGTTCCGCTAACTGATTGGGTTTCCAATAGTGTTCCTGTTATGAAAAAAAAAGGAAACATTAGAGTGTGCACTGATTATCGAGATGTTATACAGGCTTGTCCAAAAGACAACTATCCTACTCCCTTTATCGACCATATGGATGCGAAATATTTTCGTTCATGGATGGATTTTTTGCCTACAATCAAATCAATATCCACCCAAATGACCAACATAAGACAACATTCATCTGTCCTTGGAGCACATTCGCTTATAGGAAACTTCCATTTGGTTTAAAGAACACTGGGGAAACTTTTCAGAGAGAAATGGATTATTCTTTCAACGACATCAAGCACATTGTTCAACCATATCTAGATGATTTATCAGCGCATTCACGAAATCAGACTGATCACTCGATGCATTTGAGAGCCATTTTCTTACGCTGTCGACACTACAAGATACGCCTCAATCCGCACAAATGTGTGTTTTTTGTTGGTTCTGGTCGATTGCTCGGATTCATAGCCTCAAAAGAAGGAATTCGAATAGACCCACTGAAGGTACAGGCCATTCTTGATTTGCCTGCACCATCAAACTTACTTCAGATATAGAAACTTCAAGGAAAGGATAAATTCCTGAGAAGGTTCATTCCAAACTACGCCGAAATGGCTAAACGATTTACTCGATTATTGAAAAAAAGAGTTCCCTTCCATTGGGACCAAGTTGCGCAAGCTTCTTTTGATGCTGTCAAAAACCATCTTGTCCAATCGTCATTAATGTATCCTCCTAATTATCAAAATGATTATTTCCTATATATCGCCGTGGCTGAAACGACCATCACTATGGTTTTGGTCCAAGTAGAAGATGGAACTAAACATCCGATCTATTATTTGAGTCGTAATCTCAATGATACGGAAGTTAAGTAATCGTACGTAGAAAATCTTGCCTTGGCAGCCGTTCAAGCTGTCCAAATATTTCTCCATTATATCCTGCTCCGAAAAACAACAATAGTTTCAGATTGCAACCCCATGACTTACATCTTATCACGTCAATTTCTGGAGGGAAAATATTCAAAATGGATTGTTATTTTTCAATTATTTGATTTGGAATTCATCAAATCCAAGTCAAATAAGTCTTTAGTTTTGGCTGAGCTTCTCTGTGACCTTCCCTCTGATAGTACTGCAACTACGTCGGAACCATCTATTCCAGACGAGTCTCTGTTTCTAATCAGATCATTTGATCCCTGGTATGGAGATTTCATCATTTATCTCCAAACCCAATCTTTTTGACCTAATGCCTCTCACTCTGATCAGCAACATATTCGATACCAGGCCAAATATTATATAATCGTCGGCGATACACTGTATCGTTGTGGTGTCGATACCATTTTAAGGAGGTGCCTCACTCATGAGGAGGTCGAAAAAGTCTTAAATGATTGTCATGTTGGGGCTTGTGGTGGACATTTATCTGGATATACTATAGCGTAGAAGATACTCCACGCCGGTTACTTTTGGCCTACTATTTTTTGAGATTGTATCCTCGCAGTCAGAAGTTGTCATGCATGCTAGATTTTTGATCGTAAAATCCGCAAACCACCAGTGCCAATGCATCCTATTGTCTCTACAGGACCATTTACGAAATGGGGTATTGAATTCATGGCCTATAACCCTCCTTCGTCTGGGGGGCATGGTTATATTATTGTCGCAGTCGACTATTTTACTAGATGGGCTGAAGCGATGCCTACATTCAACAACACAGGATAGACCGCTACATTGTTTTTCTTTAACCACGTTATTACACAGTTTTGGGTCCCACAGGCTATAGTTAAGGATCATGGGAAGCATTTTCACAACCATATGATGTCTGCATTGACAACCAAGTTAGGATTGTCACATGATAATTCTACTCCTTATTATCCACAATCAAATGGACAAGTTGAGGCTATTAACAAAATTATTAAACGAATTCTTCAACGAATGATAGGAGTCCGTAAAAAGATCTGGCACTTGATCCTATACTCCGCCTTGTGGGCGTATCGAACCTCGGTGAGAAACACGACCAGATTTAATCCTTTTCAATTGGTGTATGGTCTGGAAGCTATCTTACCAATCTAATGTGAAATATCATCGTTAAAACTTGCGATAGACTTGTTACCTGACACCTCAGAAGAAGAAACACTTCTCCTTAACCTCATCCATCTAGATGAAACGCGTCATGAAGACCAATTGGCCAACGAAGCGCATAAGAGACGTATAAAGGTGCAATACGAAAAAAATTTCCAGCCTCACATCTTCTCAGAGGCTGAATTGGTCCTTCTTTATGATCAAGAAATTGATGTAATAGTTACAGGGAAATTCGAGCCATTATGGCATGGCCCCTATTTTCAAAAGAGTTCTTGCTAAGGGTGCCTACGAGTTAGTTGATTATGATGGAATTCCATTGGCACAACCTAGAAATGGGTTTTATTTGAAACGTTACTATGCTTAATCATGAGAGTAGTAATTTTTTGTATTATATTTTTTATATGCTGTTGATTTGCATTCACTATCTTAATTTTTTTTTTTTAGAGTTTTCTTGACGTTAGTAATCCACTTTAAATTTTATGGCAGATTTCTGAATCTTCGGAACCATTTGTTGGATATGCTGATGGTGCTAGTCGTAGTACGCAAAATCTATCCTATGTAGTGTGGGCCATTTTCGCTTCGAACGATGAGTTAGTGAGTTTTCAAGGGATTTGTATCGGTAGATCGACGAATAATATCGCTGAGTATAGCGCGTTGATCAAACTTATCTCTAATGCCATTTCAATTGGTATTAACCGCATAATCATAAGGTTAGACTCACAACTTGTGGTACTAAAACTTACTAGTATTTATTCTGTTAGAAATCCAACACTTCTTAGATTGTTCCTAAGAGTTCAACTTTTGGAAAGACATTTTGATTTCATTCAATATCAACTCATTTCCAGAAATCTGAGCACTTTAACTGATTCATTAGCTAATCAAGTAACTGATTCATTAGCTAATCAAGTTTTAGATAGACATTTGCGACATAGGTAAAGAAAACATTCACATCTTTGAATAGGATTGCGCATTAAACATAAGAAAAACTCTGAAAACACATAGATAGATATAGGTTTTTACAAAATTTGTGCCCAAGACACATTGGTCATCTGACCTCAAAATGTATGCAAAAAATCACAAGTAAACTAGTGGTGCTCATGATAGCACGCTATAGATCTAGCAATCCTACGAAGCAACCGCATCCAACGGTTAGGAACCCCAATAGTGTGTCGCTGTAGTTTCATGGGTAACTCTTCGAGCTGGAAATCCAGAATCCCAAAGTTTAATCCCTCTATGTGCTGCTAAAGCTCAGCTAGAGTCTCAGCCATATCAAGGTCCTGAAGGACTGCTCTCTCGACAACCCTCTCTGCTGGCACATCTGCCTCGCGCTCTGGTTCCTCTACTTGTTGAACGCGACCAATATCTGCATCACATTAAACATTTAGTTTAGTCTTGGAAAGAAATAAAAACACAAAAACATTGTATAAACCTTAGGAAAATAAAAAAACATGGTCGAATCATTCTTACCTATTGCACCCCACTGAGCGCCTTCTGGTAATACTAGATCTGGATCTCCTCGGAAGTCAACGCCTGCATATGCATACTCATTGATGGTGACGATATGTCACCGGAACCATGAGAAGAATGTAGTTGAGAACACAACGGTCGATTGGTCTGAATGCCGAGTCATGAGTTCTACCCATCTCTGCATTCAAGGATCTCTAGGACTAGATATATCCAATGTTACATGTTGTGGCTGCATCAGTGGAATCCATTCCAAAGCGAAGGAGATGAGGATGGAACCATAACTGAAATTTTTCTTCCTTCATCCCTTTGATTTATTCAGTTGTTCCTTTATCTGAGATAGAAAAACTTCAGACCAGTTGAAGATTGTTGGCTCTAAGCACTCTAGCGCATACTGCATATATGATCTGTTTGCTACATGGAGTGTAATGGTGCCAGCAAGTTTAGTGATCATGAAAAGGATGGTTCTCAAAGGAAAATCCCTGACATCCCATATGTTTATTTTTCCATCTTTGCTAGGTTCTGATCCTGGATAGAAATATTGCATAACATAATCCCTCACTGTCTCTCCTCCAACGGTAGACCCTGTGAGAGAAATGGGCAAACCTCTCCTCGACAAACTTGTGAGAAAATACACATCCTAAACTGTTATGGACAACACTTGATTTTTATGTGAAATGCCTCTATCACCGTATCCCATGCTCAAACAAGGAACTCTAAGAGTTCTATCTGTTGTCTCATTCCCGACAATTTGAAGTACTTAAGTAGCCCGCAATCTCTTAAGGCTCTTATAGTACCCAGATCATTGAAGGCAATCATATATTTTTCTTCATGTTCTCTTTCTCTCCATGTAATCATCATTATAATCCGATGGAAACCTGAAAATCAACCATAAGATCCATTAGATACCATTTATTGCAAAAAACTAGGCAAATTTTGGACACAGCATGAAAATCAAAAACTTGAACTGCACCCAACGCACTCCCTGGGCTGAGACAGTGCATTGCACATTTAGGTACACTTCACTGTACCTGCTATGCAACGCAGGTTTTGACATTCAGGGGTGTGTTGCCCTCATTTTGGGCAGAATTTACCCTAGGGGCCTCAAAACCCTAAAAAACTGCAAGGAATGGTAATGAAATGAATACTGAAGGAAAGAGGAGGTTCATGCTACTAACCTAGATCAAACGGTGATGAAATCCGTCCACAAAAACGACCGTAATCAACGACTGAAGTTCGGGGGAAAAATCAGGTTCAGAGCTCCAAAATGCAAATGGTAACTATGGAATGGTAAAAATGAATAGTGAAACTGCTTTTTATAGTCATTTAATTGTTTTCAAGTTAAATTTATTGATATGACTATAGTTTTATTATGTTTTTATCATGAAACAGGTATTTTTAATCCATTTGATGTTGTTCTGAACAGGAAATACAACTGACGAACAAATTAGTCGTGCAAATTTATTCAAAGAATGACTTGACCACAAAGCAAGATTTTTCTCCTTATTTTTTGAGCTTTGATAAAAATGAAAAATGATTTGAAGCGCACTTTTATCTATTTTTTGAGCTTTGATAACATCGAAAAAGGAACCCATGGAGTCTTCTTTTAGCTCTTTTCAGACTCCGATAATGTGAAAATATTTCCGAGCACTTGTCATTTCGAGCTCGTTAAAGAAAATGAATTTATATCTACTCAGTATAAGTTTAACCCTTTTCCGGACTGAGATGGATTATTTATGAAAAGGAATAACTTGGTTAAACATGACCAAAGAGGTTCTCTCAGGTATTATTTTACACTTTTTCAGATTTGAGAGAAAAATTTATGAAAAAATACTTATGGAGTTCTCTTTCGTCCTCTTTTTCAGACTCTCTGAATATGAAAAAGGATTGGGCTATCACTGTCGTTAAGCTCGTTAAAACATAAAATAGCGGCAGGCTTGTCGATCATGGCAGGAATCGAGTTTCATTCATCGCTAGACTCGTTAAATTATTAAATAGCGATACTTTATTCGCCCGAAGGGTTGAATTATAGATCAAGCAAATGTTATCCTCCTCAAGCTTGTTAAAAAATAAAGAGGTACTGGTTGACAAATGACCGGGGAAAATTTGGGAAAAGCAAGTAAAGTTTCTTTTTGGTAGCAAGTCGCTCTTGAGCATGACACTTCTTTCACTCCATGTACGTGACTGTTTGGGTTGGGTAATCATCTTGACAGTTCATTCACACCTATGGTTCATCATACCTTCACTTCAGTTTTGGGTCAATGCTGCTAACTTATCACAATGTCTCCGATATGTTCAAGAGAAGTCATCCAGTGATTAAAAACTCATCCATCTGCAATACTCATAAACCTTCATTTTCATGATCGTCATCCCTAAAAATTGCTATATCAAGTCATACCCTTGTCTCCGAAATCAGTAACTCCAGTTTGGAAATAAGGTGACTTCCTGTCGACTACAAATCAATATCCAGGAAGTTCACTTAGAAACATCAGATTCCAGTACCATGAGGCTTGTTACAGCATCGACAAGATCCTCGCTTCCGGACCTTTGATCGAAAGATTTTTCTTGGTGTTCGACATCAAATCATCTATTCACACCTTACGATTGTACTGCAGTACCTTGAGGGCCATTGACATTAATGGTGGTTCTCTCGCTTTTGTTAACATCTCACATTATTGGATGGTAATCAAATGATGTCTTTCCATGTTCGACGACAAATCATATATTCACATGGCTAGACTTGTACCTGAATGATCGAGTGAACGAGATAAGAAGACCTCGGATCTAGTTTCAGCCATCCGGGCTGCAATTTCAGGATTTTTGTACACATCATCTATATGGTGACCTTACATAGAGATTGTCATCCAAACATGGGCCTATATCTGTAGGCATGTCTGCATATGGGCAACATTCCAATGTAGACAACTTTCTGAATTATGTACATGTTATTAGATTGTTTTATGTGCTGACTATGGGAATGCCTACCCTCAGCAATTATGATCAATAGAGGATATATCATGATGAAATGTATTGTAATATTGATGCAGGTGACCATTCCTCTTCGTTTCCAAGCTCATCACAGCATAAAGCATCTCAATCAAATGTTCTTATTATTTGGATCTCATGCTTTAGGGGGAAATTGTTATAGGTCAATTTGGGCACCATTACCAATGACTTGGTTAACTGGGCATCATCCCCAGGACCGATGATCAAGGGTCTACCATTCCCTATAATTTCAGTTGCTATATGCTCTAAGACAAGAAACATTACAGATCAAGCAAGACTTTCATCAAGCAATAATTTCCATGGTTTGAAGCTTATTATATATCATATGAGAGCTCACCAACGCAGGCTCTAAGGGGCCTAAGTGCATTGCATATGTAGGTAGCCCCATGCAAGGCTGCTCTGCAAAGCACTTCCTAACATTCACAGGTGCGTTGGTCACATGGGGAGCGAAATTCTCATTGTTCCGGAATCTCCAATTGGCCAGTGCCTTCTAGAAGAGTTCACAAGTGTCAAGCTTCAGATCCAAGTGTCCATTTGACATCTACATGAATGGAAACATGTCTTGCCTATTTTTGGAAAGCTATTGATTGCAAAACAACCTACAGTTCATCTATAAATTGAAAACAGGTCTAAGTGTTTGAGAGGGAAGAATTTGAGTCGAGAAATGCTGGAGAATTTTCAATTGAGAGCTTGGTTTGTAGAGCTACTGCTGGAGAGATTTATGTTGTGATGAGACTTGGGAACTATGCTGGAAGGTCACTCCAAATCAGTCACTAGGTTGTAACCTCTCCTTCTATCATCAATAAAGAGTACTTCTTGTTTTTCCCTACATGCATCTATGTTAACTTTGATTTTCATATTGTAAGATCTTGGTTGATGAATGTAGTTTATGCTTAACTGATTTAGCTAACTAGCTTGAATAGATATCTATATTATTGCATCTTCTGTTGTTTCAGTGTTCTTTATTGCAGGAAGAATTCAGCCAACAAACCACTTGAATTTTAAGCTATATTAGAAGCGACAGAAGGAGCCATTTGGAAGCGACTGAAACAAGTAAGAATCCAATCCTCTCTGTGTATCTATTCTGAGTTAGGAGAAATGGTAGTATAGTCTTTCACCTGTTGTTCTAGACTAACACTTGTCTAGGGAAGCGTAAGTTATCCGTAGATTAAAATTCTGGCCCAACACCTGCCCAATTCAAAAATGCGCCCAAAATAAATGTAAAGTGTGCAGATTTTTGGGAGGCAAGATTTGATCCCCTGACCTCCCTTAAACTATTTTATTCTTTTACCATTGAATCCAACAACCTTATTGGTAAATCCACCTGGGATTAAATACTTAAAACCATCATTTTTATAAGTGCGCCCAAGCCAAGGTAGAGCAGTAGCGCGCATGCAGTTCGAGGTGGGCACATAATTCGATGCAGGTGGAACCATGAGTAGGCCTAGAAACAGGGAGCAGAACCATGAGCCTTGAAATTTTCCTGGGGAGGTAATTTTTCTCCATGTCGGAATATAGTCAAGTTTACAGTCGATTTTCACGGGTTTTCCCAGGGAACGCAATGGCGAGGTCATATTCGCCTGTTGAGTTGCAAATTTCTAGTCCACCCATGGAGCAGCTACATGGTAGAATCTAAGGGGAATCTAAAAGATTCCTTTTTGCCCTAGATCTCCACTTTCTCAGAATTTAGAAAATGGACAGTCGATTTTTCACTATTCAATGTCATGAATCTAATGGTGCGTTCATATTTTCCATCTGAGCTTTATATTTTTTGGTCACTTTTTGAAGTGAAGTTGTAGGTGTTAGCTTTTAGTGAGTGAGCAGTTGATTTCACACCTTTCGACACCATGATCGTGATGGTGATTTCAGATCCAAAAGCGCAACAACCCATTCTTCAGTCATCTTTAGCGTGAAGTATATGGTGTGTTGATTTCATGTACTTTTTTGTCCATGAGATGTATAGTGCTGTACAAATCCCTGTTGATGTATGAGTCATGGGATCTTGTCTTGTTTTGTTATTGATGTAATATTTTTCACGGACTTGTATTATTTTGAGATACCTTTCATGCCATGTTGGCGAGATACTCATTGTCACACGTATGTCATTTGAGATCCCTTGTTTTCCATGTTGGCGGGATACTCATAGTCTTTATGCATGAGTTGTTGTCATACTGGTAGGAACCTTGTTGTGAATGAGAGTTCTGCAATGGAACATATCGTAGAGAGGTCTAGCCACTCTTGCATGAGGGAATTTTCCTTGTATGTTAGAAAAAAAAAACATCCATGTACATCTTCACTCCTTACAACACTTAATGCAGCGGCCTACACCATCTTGACATCGAGGCTGGAGCTGTAGTCCCTCTTGGATGAACTCCGTTATCAAGCGACATGTTCTTATGATTGCTGATATTGACATGTTATGTTCCTCTTCTTTACAACATGCAGTTGTTCATTTATGTTCCTTAACGCTTTAATTAAATGCAATTCTTATTTATCAGCTGAAGTAAAAGGTCTTGGTTAAGGGTATCAATAATTTACCCTAGATCATCTACTAAAATCTCCATGCCACTGCTGACTCTGCATCTGTGCTCTCTACCACTGTTGCCAACTCCTATCTGTGCTCCAGTATCTGACATCTGTCACTCTAATTTCTATCTTCCCAACATCTGACTGCGTCAAACGATCTGATCCTTCCTACTAGTGTTGTACCGTGGGCTCCTCGTAGCCAGGTTAGATCCATGAGACACACCATATCAATGGAACCTGCCCAAAATTATTCTCTTAGGATTATGTTTGCACATTGCCCCACCTCTCACTTGGAGGTATGGTTGCATGTGCTCGCTCTGCCCATCTGGCTCAAAATTAACCCCTCCTGAAGGTCTCTACTTGTGTGGATGATTGCACTTGGTCTCCTCTCTTATTATCTAATTGTGGCTGCTCCACAACCTTATAAGAATGTGTTTGAGGCACCACCAAGTCACTAACCTCTGATTTTCTCCTCAAAGCTTTGCATGCATCCTCATCCTTGAGAGCATACATGTTTTTTACTCTTACACTGATATGTTTCACTCGTCCTGTGGCGATGTGTCTAAGAAAAACCTTTCCTTTTCTAAATATCACTTCATAACCATAGTCTTGCAATACCGCTACGAAAACAAGATTCTTCCTTAGTCTTGGAACATACAAAACATCTGTCAGTCTGAGAGGGGAGCCAAAATCCCTTTGAAAGGTAAATTTACCTATGTCGGTTACACTATACCTCTCGTCATCTCCAAACTCTATGTTTTGTTGGAGGTCCTTCTCCTCCAAGTCACTAAAGATATCTCTATTCCCTATCATATGGAACGAGGAATCGCTGTCTAGATACCACATGAATCCCATTACAATGTTGGCCATGCATGCAATGAGAGTAAAATCTAGCTTGAATTGTGAAGCTAGCGCTTCACCTGCTGCAACTGCAAGATCCTTCTTTCTTGCCTTCTTCTGTGGACAGTTCGAGGCATATTGCCCGTGCTCGTGAGAGTGAAAACACTTGAGCTTGGACAAGTATCTCTGTCCCTCTTTGCCTTGGGACTTATTTCCCTTGCCTTTATTTCCTTTTCTGACCAATGAAAAATCTTCTTCTTTGTCTTTTCTCAAGGTCCCGTCTCTAGTGCTCCGCCTTATCTCTTCTATTACCAAGTCAAACCACAAATGCTACGAGTATGGTAACTTCTCCCTCCCATTCATAGAGTCCTTGTAACTATGCCAGCTCTTGGGAAGGCCTAGAATTTCTAGGCTCACCAAATCATCCCGAGCTACTGTCACACTAACACTTCCAAGCTCAACTTGACATTGAGTGAACTTCGTCAAGTATGTTGGTATCGTCTCACCCTCCTCCATATTGATATTTATGAGCTTATCTTTCATCGTAAAATTCATGTGGTCGCTGCTATTCTAAATCATATTTGTCAAGGCCTTCCACATATCATATGGAGTCACATTCCCATGGACACTTGAGACAATATGATCTCAAACTCCCTTTAAAAATATCCTTCTCGCCTTTGCTACCTTCTTCTGCCATGCATCAAGAAGTTGGGCATCTGAAGCCGCGGGCTTGGGAATATCAATATCTATGAATTCCTTCAACCCGTTGTCCTTAAACATTGCCTCCATCTTGTCCTTCCATGCTATGTAATTTTAATTTCCCTCAAGAGAATATTTCAGTCTCAATCCATTGAAAGATATCTTATATTGCTGTTGGATCCTGAAGAACAAATCTGCAAATTTGAACATGTTCAAAACAAACTAAATTTATTCTCTTCTATTGTGATTTTTGGTGCTCTGATACCATGTAGAAAAATATACTAATGAGATTCAATCTGATATTTTAATGTACTAAAACAAGATATTGAATATGAGGGGTTTCTGTAGTGCATTATATTAGATATCATTTTTGTGATGAATGACGTTATGTGATTATTTTCACTAGTTTCAATCCTACTTCTTCACCCCTGTGAGCATCACCCGATGCAATGAGTTCTAAGTGGACTATTAAAAAATCATGAGAAATGAGTCAATTACGACTACCTCTCATGGAAATGGTCATACATGAATGACTTACTTAACACAGTTGAATCCCAAAAATGATATCTAATATATTGAATCCTTCCTACAATTTGCGGAAACAAAACATGATCACACAATGACATATAAGCAAGATAAATAAATTATCAATCTCACAACACAAGATGTATCATAGGAAATAAACTGCTCAAAACCCCTCTATCTCTATATTGCATATGGTCAAGATCATGAAACAATACAATGCCATTCCTCACACTGAGAAACCTCTTCACTTTTCTAACTGTCTCACTCTAATCTTGCTCGAATCTGGATTGCAATCTAAGAAAAATTGGTCAAGTATCTAACATTTTTCTTGCCCCTTCCTAGCCTGCCTTGCTTACGCATTCTTGGGCTAATTGAGCCCATATTATTTAGGAAAATACCCAATAATGATTGCATAATCCTTCAAGGTCTTCATGATGACCTCATGCATGACCTTTACAACTTTTTAATAATACAACTAATATATCTCTTCCCTTTAACCTCATTCTAAATTGGGCCTTCCTTAGAAAAAACACACAACAACTATTTATAGCGAATTATCAGTTACCTAATTTATCACTGCATGTGAATTAAATCTAATTTAATTCATTGGACCTCTCACTAGCTCATCTCTCAATTAGAAATAGTTAAACTGATTTTAACCTAATTAATTTGAGTTAACTAATTACAAATCACAAATAACTCAACCAGGTGTCCTAAAAAGTAGTAGATCCCTTTGCATGTATCCTCTTAGACCTCTAACTCCAATTTACTAAGCTCACTAAGTCTTCCTGACTCAGTTAACTAATAAAAGTTGTCTTGAGTTGTTGGAGCAGGGTCTCCCAAAGGCTATGAATTTTGCCCATTTTTGTATATTTTTTTATTGATTTGTCTAATGCAGGGGCTTTTGGGTGGGTAAAATCCCTTAATGCATTGTAAATGGGTCAAGGGTAGACCAAGAGTTCACAAACCACAGTTTGTGGACCATTGGATGCGTAGGCTAAATTGGTATAAATAGATGAACCTTTTTGAGTCTTAGGTAGAAAAATAATATAGATTGATGCGAAGCACAAATTGTTAGATATGTGGTAGGGTTGTTTGGGTTAGGACTCTTGCTAGCTGTGTGCATAGAGATACTCTGTCTTGCTGTGTGCGGACCCTGCTGGCTATGTGCGCAGGCGGTAGTTTGGGAATGTAAGAGGATTTTGGTAATAATATATATATGCGAAAGTATTGTAGAGATCTGATGTTATCTGGATATGCTCTGTTATGGTTGATGCGAACTTGAGTTATATGATTACATATCTATTAGTAGCTGCGAACTGTCTGTGTTTCGTTAAATTGCTGCGATTATACTATTCTGTGCTTATAGCTGATAGTACGCACGTGGATGCGAACATATTAAGTATATGTGATAAGTTGCATTCTGGTTATCTATTGGAAATCCTGCGAGCAACCCCTTGCAGTATAGATCTGATAATTACGGACCAGCTTGACTTACCTGCTCTCTCCCAGGGTGGGGAAACCTGGTTCCAACACCCTCCCATACTACTTCAGGTGAGACTTTGGCCTGTGCAAGCAGGTCACTACCGAAAGGGCCAATAGTATAGGGGTTTTTCGGCAAACCTTAACCTCTAAACCTGCGTCAGGACCCCTCGAGCCAACAAATGGTTCCGTTGCCAGGACCGGGAGAATTTTGAGAGAGATCGGGTAATGCCAAGACTGTATTGGAAACCTGAGAAGAAAGAAATCAATGAATGGTTTGAAAAAAAAGTTCAGGAATTCGCAGTAAAAGAAAATCGCAATAAGAAGTTGACCACAGAGGAATGGAATAATAAGTACATTTTCATGGATATCTATGAGATTTTCTTTGTAACAATTGCGATCGAGCTCCAGGAGTGGGTCACAAGGCTTGTTGATTTTCAGAAGTGTTGGAAAGATGAACGGGTCACGCAATGGACCCTAGAGCAGATCCTGCAGTTAGAAAAGACTAATAACACCATCACCCGCATGGTAGATCACTGGGTGGATAGTGTGATAGGAGGATTTGTGATAGAATTTGCAGTCGATCAATTCGTGTCCTACTCAGAAGCAGATCGGAGGTTCTTCAAGGGTTTTCGAGGTAAGTTTTTGAAAACTTTTCCATTACTGATTAAGATCTTGTTGTGCGAAAAAAGAATTTTGTGTAGCCATACAAAGTGAATGAGCTCTGACCAAAGCAAGGGTACAACGCCCAGTGGTAAGTACTACAGAACTAATCAAGAAGGGGATCGATCTGTCTATAGTCTAGTAAGAAATTTTTCTGCGCATAGCTCTCCATCTACGCTGCCTTCGAACCCTCATAGGGGTAAGAACTCACCTCCACCCCCACCAGAAGATGATATGGCCTCGCACATGAAGCTACCGACCTTCAAGGGCGTGGGTGATGAGGACATGGATTGGTTCTGGTTTGTCGCAGGATCGGTATGGACTGCGAAGAATGTAGCAAGCAATGCAGTGAAAAGGGCACAACTATCCCTTGCCTTTGAAGGAAGAGCCTTGGACTGGTACATGGGATATATTGACCAGCATGCGAATGCGACTATTGAGGAAATCAAGAATGAATTAAAACAACAGTTCAAGAAACCTAAGTCCTACTATCAGATAGTGAACGACCTGAAATATTTTAAGAAAGGACCATCTGAGTCCGTATGGGAAGCAGATCAACGATTAAAGAAAGTAATCCGAGAAGGAGGATTCTAGTATGACGACAGGCAGCACACGGAGTGGTTCATTGCTATGTTGCTGCCCCACCTTCACATACTGATGGGTCATCAAGCCATTGAAACACAGGAGAAGGCCTTGGAGGTTTCCATGAAGCTTGAGGTTGTGCCAAGATATGATACCCAGTTAGGAGTACAACAGATACAAGGCCAGCTAGAGGCAATACACATGGAGATCCAGAATATGCGAAAGGAGCGAGGGACAGAGGCCAACCCTGAAAGATGGTGCATACGATGCAGGGTGAACGGCCACACCAAAGATAAATTTCCGCTGCACCCTAGGGAAGCTACGGGACCAAGTGGGCTGACTCTATGGTGTGATGACTGCTGCGTTGCTGGGCTGCATGATACCAACCACTGCCCCCGCCTTGCCGCATATATCCCAGAAGTAAAGCAACAATGGTGTAGGTTTTGCAGGTCTGTAGGAAATGATGAACAAAAATGCCAAACGTATGATCTGATGATCAACCGGGAAAACCTATATAGGGTACAGTCAGACCCCTCATCACCTAGATCCCCCGCAGGTATAGGAGGCTCCCTGGCCAGGGGTAGGGGAGGGGGGCGAGGGGGAAGCGCAGGTAGGGGTAGAGGCCAACTGATCTGCTATAATTGTGGAGAAGTAGGTCACTTTTCAAGGGACTGCACGAACCCAACACGGAAATCTTGCAGATATTGCAGACAGCTGGACCACGTGATCGAGGACTGCCCGATTCTAATGGCCAAGGTGCAGGAAAAGCAGTAGACTCCTACAAAGAATATACAACAGGTTAAGGCGGAACCTCATGAGGAGGGGATGAGCATTAATGTGATAACATGCAGCGGTATGGCCACCAGGGGGTCAGCTAAAAGAGCTAAGATGGAGCCTCTTATCCGTAAAGCAACCACTAAAGAGGAAGGCGTGGAATTATAAAGGGAGAAGGAGACCTCTATCGCAACTCGGCAAGACTGTGCTCATGACGAAACATCGACTCCAAACAATAGAAATGAAGATGAGGTCAAACCATTCTTGTAGACATGCATGAAGTTGCTGCATAATCAGTGGGCCATAGAAAATCTCCAAGCCCTACTCAACAGTTGCGTAGGAAAGGCGGACCCGGTCATGAAGATTAAGGATGTGCACAAACTTTATGAGTAGAAGAGACGCACTGGTCAAGAGAGGTGATTAACTGCGCTGATTGGTGATTATGAAATGGACCAGGTAATTCTAGGCCTAGGATCAGATGTGAATGTACTACCTAAACATACTTGGCAGTGAATGGGAGAACCTAAATTGGAATGGTCCTTTATCCAGCTGTGCATGGCTAATCAACAGAAGATCATACCATTGGGAAGATTGTCAAAGATTGTAGTAGATATCGCCGGAGTTAAGGTACGATCTGAATTTGAAGTCATTTAGATTGTAGAAGACATGGACTCCTACCCGACACTCCTGGGATTGGATTGGGCCATTGATATGGGTGGTATTATCAATGTGAAGAAACGAAGCATGGTATTTGAAAGTGAGGGAAGATGGGTGATCGTACCACTAGACCCTGTAGAAGGATAAAGGGATACCAAGCCAGCAGGTGAAGAATAAGGGGTGGATCACATCTATAAGTTAATTGTGAGGGACGAAGATTGGATCAACCCTACAGCCGACAGTGTGCTTTGCTGGGAGAAGAACAACGAATGCTTTTCCGAACTCCGACGAAGAAATAGAAAACTGGAAAAACCGACTGCATGATGTCTCTACGCTGCGCTGCCTAAGAATTACCAGGGACTTCTGGTATATATCCTCTGAGGTAAGAGAAGTACCCTGCTTTGATGGTTCCGGTAGTATAAAGGAATTTTTGTGAACCTTCGAAGTTGAGGTTCCCAGAGAACGAAGGCTATGGGCCCTTAATCGAGCTATGCGCGCAATGCCTGTGAGATGTTGGGACACGCATAAGGGGGCATTCCAGGAATGGGAGGAATGTCGGGATATGATAGTCCTATGATTTGAACCTTCGACTGATGTGCGCGTCAAGATATTCCGGGGCCCAGGGGATCCGTGTGAACATTTGTTTGCCTGGATGGAGAAATGGTGTGATCGTACTGCAGAAGAATGGGTTCACTTGTTTACTCATGCCTTGGGACCAATTCCTGTTGCATGGTACCTAGATGCAGAGCTACATCAGTGCACCCGCTAGTGGAAAACCTTAAAGGACGAATTCTTGGGGACATTCGGGTTAACGGGAGGATTGGAGGTGCTTGAGGAAGCTTTGCAGAATATTGATACCTTTGTATTTGGTGAATCCAACACAATGTCTCAATCATAGAATTAGAAGGGGAATGCACAGTTGCAGGACCTCCGTTACATATAGTGGATGTTACGAAACCTCTAAAACCACAAAGCGCTAACATGGGTACGGAAGAACAACTCAAGTTGGCTAAAATGGGGAACTAATGGGATGATGGGACAATAGGAAAGATTGTGGAATTGCTCAAGGAGTATTGAGACTTGTGTCCAGTCGAGTTTTCAAAGCCTAAGGAGATCACGGGGGACTTTGACAGTATGCACATCACTCTAAAACCAGATGCGTGGTCGATAAAACAACGCCCTTATCGTACGCAGAAGGTTAGGGAGGAGATCGACAATATGCTCATCAAACCGGTCAAACGGTCGAACTGAGTGAGGCCTACAACTGAGAAAAAACTGCGTTCGATCTTTGGACATACGGGCTACTACAGAAAATTCATTCAGGGATACGCATTGATCACTACATCTCTGAAAACGTTGCTTAAGAAAGATGTTTCATTCTTTTGGGATGACACGTGCCAGCAAAGCTTTGAGCTACTCAAGAAAAAGATGGTCTCTGCACCTATTCTTACTTTCCCCGATTGGGCGACAATATTTTATGTTCATGTTGATACTTCAGGGAGTGCCCTGGGAGCGTCCCATATGCAGCTTGGCACCAGGCACATTGATCACCCAATCACATGTGCTAGTCGAAAATTCGCGAGTGCGGAGCAAGAGTATGCCACCACGGAGAAGGAAGGGTTGGCCCTGATCTATGCACTATAGAAGTATCAGCACTATCTGTTAGGAGGACACTTTAAGATGATTACAGATCATTCAACTTTAGAGTACCTAGTGAATAAGCCTGTGTTGGGGGGGGAAATATGTAGGTGGCTATTACGATTTCAAGAATATGATTTTTACATCATAGTCAAGCCTAGAAAGTTGAGTATGGGGCGGGATCACTTGTCCCGAATTGAGATGGGTGAAGAACCCACTAGCTGGAAGAAAGGATTGCCTGATGTGTAGTTATTTGCCATTAAGGTCGTGGATGTGCGCTTCACTGAGATCTCTTCGTTCCTGACCACAGGCATGGCAACCACCGAATATTCGGTACGACAAAAGAAGGAGTTGGTTAACCGGGCGACGGATTTTACCATCATCGCAAGTCATGAAGTGTTGTGCACATATGGTCTGGAGCATGAAAACCATGCTCTCTTTGCAGAAGCTCACGAGGGCATAACAAGAGGTTACTACGCAGGAAAGGCGATGACACAAGAGATCTTGTAGGCTGGGCTATGGCAACATAGAATTTCAGTTGGAAGGAATCACATCAGACTGAAGCCGGTGCGCTAGGAACACAGGAGGTCTGCTCAAAGCACAGGGGTGTGCTGGGAATATCGGGGTATGCTGAGCGCACCCCGGGTGCGAAAACTAGCCATTGGAACCGTCAAATTGGGTAAAAAGAAAAAATTACCATTGGATTGGGCGAGTGGTTGGCATTTAATGTGGCAATTGTTGGATATTTTTTACCGTTTACTTGATGGCAAGTCCCGCATGAAGTCTAACCTACCATTGGGCGATCACCAAGGATATAAAACAAGGGCGCTAGATCAGACAAGGGTTCTGTATCACTTGAATAGCTTGTACTTGGCATGGTTGTCCTAGACGAAGTTGTGTTGTAAGAATTTATGTGCCTATAGCATCTATTTCATGTTTGAGCAGCCTGCTCCCTCTGAAAGTAGCAATCCTGAGTTTATCTTTCGCGCCAACATGATAGCCATGAATCCTTCCAAAATCTCGGAGCCTGTGACCCCGGTGGAACAAGAAACTGAGGAAGTGGTGGAGGTCGAGTCCGAAGTTGAAGAGGTCCTCTCCACGCCTAACCCGACCACAAGGAAAGGAAAGGAAAAATCACAGGGCTCAGGCAAGCCCCCAAAACCCACGAAAAGGGCCGCAGGGAAGCCCCGTACTTCCCAACGAAATGTAAAATCCCCGCGGGCTGCTCAGGAGGAGGCCCAGATAGCCGAGCCGATCAAATGGCTGGCCCCCTTCATTCAACCACGTAGGAAATCGACGCACACACCGAAGAACCTCGATGGCTTGATCACCTACCTGTAGATGCCGCTGACCCCGGGGGAGGTTCCCGTCATAGGTGAACCTTTTTGAAGGCTTCATGAAATCAAGATTGATGATCATGATTTGGCCAAATTTGAGGCCTTCCCTGAGCTAGCACTAGAGTTATACCTTGATACAGTTCACGGAGCCGATGGGGTCAAAGTTGTCCCCCAACGCTAGGTGCATGGTTTGGCTGGGTCTGGGCTCCTAAACCTGCTCAGGATGCCAGACTTCAGACACTACAATGTCACGGACTGACTTGCACGACAGTTTCTCACCCTGATTCATGACGGCTGCCTATGGATCTAGGATAGAATCCCCATTGATTCTACGCTAGTTCATCAGATTACTGGTCTCCCCATGAGTTGACCGAACCCCCTGGAGCGCGTTGGTAAGAAATACGAGGTGGAGACTGTTGAGTATGTGCGCCAAAAGTACCATTTGGAGTGCAACACTCGAGGTTTCATTATCAAGTTCATTAGTGACCAAGGTACGCAGTTGGGCATCATGTTGTTGGCATGTAAAATGATGAGGAAATGTCAGGTCACCTCTATTCCAGCCTACGTAATTCGGTTAGAAGGCCAATGCAGGAAAGGGGTATGTTTTAACTAGGCACAGTATTTGTGTGACGAGTTTCTGACTAATGTCCGCGAGTCCCAGGAGTAGGGCCACGCCTTTTGTTACTCTTGGTTGTTGTTCCTCATAGATTTGGTTGCTTGGGAAGCCCCTGCGGAGTCAGTCCTCCCTGAGCTTGCCCCGGACATGTGCGAAGGGGCTCGCTATGCACACTTATGGGATTCCATGGATTTGCAACGTCTCGAGGACAACCAGGTGTTCTAGGTCCTCTTTCAGAGTATCTTGGCCGCAGTCACTAACTCCCACCCACGATTGTCCCCTGTCGTGTATGACAGATACAAGGGCATTGCAGCATTTCAGGTCACTGTGCACAACGTTCAGATCAGAGCGCACAAGGAGAAAGCCTGGACTTCGCTCCCTTATATGGTGATGGATGAAGAAATTGACCATGCCATTGCGCTCTGGCCTCCTAACTGGAAGATTGGCTTCAAAATTGGTGTGAAGGGCGTCAAAGGCACTAGCACATAAAAATTCACCCCCCCTGTCATCATCCCAGATATCAGAGGTATGCCCTAGAGTACCAGACAAGACACCGGTGCGGCCACAAAATAGGATGTGCAGCAGAAGTAGACCCTCGAAAAGGACGTCTAGGTGAAGACTTAGGTGGATTCGCAGCCAGACCTGGGTACAGAAGGTTTGGATGTAGGAGATCTGCCTCCCCCCGCGGCATGAAGAGAATAAGCGAGCCTGTCAAAAAGCCCCGCAAAAAGTAGCGCTCTCAGCGAACGGAACGAGATGAGACATTCATGTTGACTGACGGAGACCTGGAAAAAATCATTGATGCGGTCACTCTGGCCATGACGAACAGATGGGTAGCCTTAGAAGAGCAGCAGAAGGCTGCGATCGACACAATTCAGGCTGAGCTCCGTGTGCTGCAGCTGAAGACAGAAACATTGCAGACTAGTGCGACTTAGGTACGCCCACCCTCAGCCGCCAGTAGTGCAGCACTAGTTACAAATGACAGTCGCTTCTGCTCTCTACCTAGCGCAGCTCTGGTACTCAGTCCACCTGAGCTGGGACTCCAAGTCCAGGCCAGTACAAAAGTCCAGCTAAATTTAGCTAGGCTCCCTCATGAGGCCTTGCAGGGTCTCCACACCTCTGCATTTCAGGAAATTCAACATCGAGACCAACAAGTGCACCAACTACTTGATGTGGCTGAACAAACAATTGATGCAAAGAATGTTGAAGTGTGCCTCGCCACCACGAAGCACACGGAGCTCAAAAACATGATTCACCTACTTTGCATAGATGTTCCTGCAGAGATCCTAGCCTCAGCCACCCCTCAGGTAAAGGTTGAATGATTGGTTGCAGCACTAAAGGCCTCCCAGGAGGAAGTTCAGATAGTCAAGACACGAATGGAGTAGTAGATCGCCGATCTGCAGGCTATGTTGCAGCCCAAAACACCTCTGGAGGTAGGCACCCAGCGAACTGTGCTAGTCACCGCGGCTACGAATGTCATCACAGGGCAGATCGCGCAAGGTGCCCAATTACTGGAGACCGCAATGTAGCTATGGACCAAGGTCCAGTGTGACCCAATCCTGCGAGGAATAACCCAGGGCCTGCGGAAAAAAGAAGAAGAGTTCGAAACGATAGAATCCACCTTACCCACTTTGGTGCATGCTCAACGCTTTCAACGGCTGCGCACAACCAAGCGCTCCAAGTTGATATTGAAGACCTCTGACAAAAGAAAAAGATCCTTGTTGACCATCTGAAGCCGTGGGTTGTCGAAGCCCTCAAACTTTCGCAGGATGCTCATGTTTCTATTAAGCAGCTAAACCAAGCTCTGGAAAGTTTCACCGCTGTGACAGAAGGTCCGATTTCAGAAAAATTGGTCGACATTGCACAAAATGTTGCCGCACAAAGTGAAGGCATGCTACTCCCATTAGTCGGGGTTAACTTATATATATATGAGTATTTGGATGCTCCGAACTTCTTGATGAGATATAAATCCTTCTTGAGGATCGTGGCTAGTGCATGAAGAGAAGATATAGCATCAGAAAAGAGGCTCTTGATGAAGAATGTGGAAAGCACTACAAGCTACCTATGAGAAGGTGAACATGTATTTGACTACTACTAGGTATGCATAGTATATTGTTTCAATTATATGTTTCAACTGTAATATTGAATGCCAAGATTATCCCTAAGGTATGTTGATAATGTATTATTCTCAAATGGCTAATGCATGCATATGAAAGTGATTTGGATTCATGGTTATTATTATGAAACGATGCACCTGGTATTGAAATTTTTATCATGATGAACTTCTTAAATTCTATGAGGCTACTTAATGTTGATCTTTGATATAATGGCATACTTGATGTTTGGTTAACATCTATCATTTTGGATGTCCTGATCCCATAAATAAGGCTAGAAACTTGAATCTGGTAAATGATATTCTTGACATTTGAGAAGCATAAGACATGATGGATCTCATATAGAAGGTTACCTCATTGATTTCTATGTATAATGGTATTGATAATGCTTGTGATGAGCATGCTGAAAGTATGGAGAAAGGGTTGACACTCTTGTTGTTTTGGTAAAGTTTTATTGAATGACCTGGCTTGATCCTATTGACATGAAAATCATTGTAACCATGATGATAGAAGTATAAATATGAGATTGAAATTTTATATCCTTCATTAACCATGGTTATGTTTTGATGTGATTAATAACTATGGCATAAGGTAAAACTGAATGCTCTAACTTGATGGATTGACTTGAAAGAAGTATTGTGTTCATGATATTAGAATTATGATGTCACACCTTGGTCCAGGTGGATATTGGTGGCCACCCACGTATTCCACTTGGAACCCCACCATTATTTCTTTTAGTTTTTTTAATTGTACCACAATTTACTATTTTTGGCAGTTTTTTGGGTCGTGAACTTTTGGATCCATTTTGAGGTCCTAAACGATGTTTTTTTTGGAAAACGGGAAAATGTGAGTCTTTAAATCATGCTTGAAATTGAAATTTGTAGTCCTCTGATAGATATTTATAACGAGGTATTGTGCACGACAAAAATAGATCGTATGCCAAAGTTACGAACCTAGGAAGTTGATGCACCAATTTACCCCAACGAGACCCACATATTTGGCGATTCATCTCCTAGGGTTAGGTTTTTGGATGTTTATGGTTTTCCATTGTTTCTAAATAATAAATAGGTCTTTGAGCCCTATTTTAACACAATTCAGAGGCATGTAGCCGCCACATCTCTTCTCATAGATAAGTTACCATTGCCTGAGCTAGTTTATTTCCATTCTGTTTGTAAGCATATTTCAGTTATTTGACATTAATGAAATGAAGTGTTGTTTCTACTACATCTATGTATTTATGGTTATATCTGTATTATATTTCATTCTTGTCTAATTTTGGATCAGTGGTATCATAGTAGTATACTCTTTCTCTGTTTTTCTTTACATGTCCCCAACGAGGTCAGGGTATAAGGAGTAAGGGATCAGACTGGTTAAACATTTTCAAGATGAACCTCGCAAACCCTGACGACCTCTCATAGCAGCATAAAATAAAGATGATGGAGCAAGATATCCTTTCAAAAAAATTCTTGAAGAATCCCTCGAGCGAAAAAGGAACGTGATGATGGACAACTTTTCCTAGATCCTTTGGTGGATTCCTACAGATGACACATCTTCATCCGGTAGTCACTCTGGAGGTGCCACTCCCTTCAAGGTATAAGTCAACATTTACATTCCCATATTTGAAGGCCAGATATATGCAAGCCCCATATATAGATGGTTAAATATGTTGAAAGGATATTTTTCAATTCATGTTTTTTTCAATAAGGAAAATATTAGTTTTGCGCTTGTCAAAGACACCCCCCATGTCAAGGACTGGTGGGAAACCTACTACAAATAGAGGGACGAGAGAGAACCCTCGCTGTTTTCAGATGAACCCACTTGGAATTATTTTTGAGATTCCATCAAGGAACAATATTACCCTGTGGGGAGCTATGGGGACAAGTACATATAATGGACTACACTGTAGCAAAAAAAGGAACAAGATGTGCATGAGATGATGAATCTATTCCATACCCTGCACACAAAGTTGGGTATCAAATATTCAGAAAAACATCTGGTGCTTAAGTATTACAGTTTTTTGCATAGATACATTTAGGATGAAATGGAGTTCCTCGACATCTCCTCGCTTGGTGCAACATACTGATATGTTTCCAAGATCGATCATAAATTTAAACAGAAGAAGTGAGACTTTTGATCTACGAATCTAAAATAAGGGAGAGGCGCCCCAAAACCGCAGAAAAAAGGATAAAACCAAGGTGGGGTGACCTAGGAAAACCCGTCGAAGCCACAAGAAAAGAAAAACACCACAAATACAAAGAAGGACATAGGAAAGTGGTGTGAGTTCCATAATATCCCTACTCACAACACAAGTGAGTTTCAAGCCAAGAAGTCACTAGTGGCTGAGCTAAAGGCTTCCGAATCAGATGCATGATCTGACTCTAAGTCAGAACCTAACAAGGGTAATGAAAAATGGAAGTCAATTATTGACATAGATCCCAGTGCCACCATTGTGACCACCAAGATCCAGAAGGATGAGCCCGAAGATCCAGATGAGGGGGAGTGCCTCTTCCACTCCCAGATGTGGGTGAAGGGTTCTATGCTATAGTTCATCATGGAAAAAGGAATACAAAATAGCCTCATTTCAGCAGAGGTCATGAAGTGGTTGGACCTACCGACTAGAGCACACCCGCAGCTGTACACCATCGGGTGGCTTCACCAAGGATGAGATCTCCTCGTCAGCCAAAAGTGTCACCTTTGCTACAACATCAAGCCCTTCACATATGCGATACTATGTGATGTTGCTCCTCTTGAAGTTTTTGATGTATTATTAGGCCAACCATACTTGTGGAAGCGACATGCTATGTATGAGTCTAGGCCTTACAATGTTATTATTACTTTGGGAAATAAATTGTACAAGATACCAGAGGTAGCACCACCTACCACCATATCTTTGATCACAACGAAGAAATGCAGTAAGATAATTTCCCAGATCAGGAAATTTGTTTTACTTATGATTCTCCCTTAGGGAAAGAAGAATATTGTGGTCATGACCTCCAGATAGATCTCCTCTGCATGAAAAAAATAGATGGAAAAGGTAGTGGAGGAGTACAGGGACATATTCACCTCACCCACAGGGGTACCTCTGCATTGTCAGGTCAAGCACTCCATTGATCTAACCCTAGGTGCGCTTCTTCCCAATGGACTGATATATCGATGCTCTGTTATGGAGAAAGATGAAATCAAGAGGAAAATTACAGAGTTGTTGCATAAATGGAACATCAGTCTAAGTTCATCACCCTATGGGAGCCCGATCGTGTTGGTACAAAAGAAGGACAAGATCTAGAGACTTTGTATTGACTATCAGGCACTGAACAATATCACCATCCAGAATAGGTTTCAAATCCCACAGATTGATGAAATTTTGACCAATTCAAGGGGAAAAAATATTTCAACAAGATCCATCTCAAGTTCATGGATCACCAGGTACTAATCGAACCCTTCGATGTGTGGAAGAATGCCTTCAAATCTAAGGAGGGCCTTTTCGAATGACTGGTCATGCATTTCGGGTTAACGAATTCCCCCACAACCTTCATGAGGCTAATGGAAGACATATTGTGACCCTTCACCAACTTATTTTGGTGGTGTATTTGGATGAAATCTCGATCTTCAACCATATTTTGGAAGAGAACCTCTGCCATATTCGAGAGGTCCTCGAAAATATGCGACAACACAAGTTGTGCGCCAATTTGGAGAAATGCACTTTTGGTATGACTCAGGTTCAATATCTAGGGTACATCATTGATGAGCGAGGTGTGAATGTGGACCCAACCAAGCTACAAGTCATTCAAGATTGGCCAACACCAACCACTATAACAAATATTTGCATCTTTATGGGTCTTTCCAATTTCTACCGCAGGTTCCTGTTGGATTTCCCTCATATCACTTGGCCTTTGAGTAAAGTCACCAAGGGCAGAGCGAAAGAAAAATTATTTTGGTATGAATCTCAAAAAAATACATTTTCTATGTTGAAGAACCACCTCTTCTCTGCACCATTTCTCACATTACCAGACCTACAACAACCATTTGGGATCAAGATAGATGCTTCTGATGCTATTGGTGCAGTTCTTACTCAGTAGGGGCATTTAGTGGCATATCAAAATGAGAAACTTTAAGATACAGTCCAAAAGTATCCCACCTATGAAAAGGATATATATTCCATTATGCAGGACTTCCAATAATGGAAGCATTAGATTCTGGGTAAGAAAATGATCATCCACACCGACCACTGACCCTTATAGTTCATACAGACATAAGGGAAGTTGCAGAACGATTGCCATTAGAAATGGTCCACTTACCTGCAACCGTTCCACTTGAAAATTAAGTACAAGAAGGGAAACACCAATAATTTTGTATACTTCCTCAGCCGACTGTCGATCATGGCTTTGACCACTGTGCTCGACTCTTGTGGGCACAAGACTTCAGAGTCACCGCATCTATACCAGACTCTCTTGGAAGGCAAGAAAGTTCCAAATTTTCACCTCTCGGATACAATGTTATGTCACCTAGGACGCCTTTATGTTCCTTCAAGTGAGTGTGCCAAGATTATTTAGGAGGCACACTACAGTCGGGTCGCTGGACACTTCGAAGTAGAGAAACCAATGATAGTGCTACAAAAGTATTTTTATTGGCCAAACCTTTGAAAGGATGTTGGGAAGTACATTAGATACTGCATTGCTTGCGAAATGTCCAAACAAACCATAAAGAAGCAAGGCCTATATACTCCTCAGCCTACTCCTAGTCGACCTTGGGAATCCATGTTCATGGATTACATGTTGGGCCTCCCTTCGACTAAGCATGTAAATGACTGTGTTTTCATGGTCGTCGAAAAATTCTCTAAGATGGCCATTCTAGCGGCCTGCAAGAAGAGTATCACAACAGAAGCCACTGTTAAGCTCTTCTTTGAACTAATGTGGGTATACTTTGGGATCCCACAGTCCATTATTTCATATCGGGACATCTAGTTCCTAAGTACATTTTGATCAAGTATTTTGTCGATGTTGGATACCAAGCTCACTAAATCCACGACTCTCCACCCCCAAACTGATGGCCAAATAGAGGTCGTCAACATGATGATTGTACACATTTTGCGCATGTACAACTCAAAGAATCCTCACACATGGGATAAAATCCTACCCTATGTCCAACACAACTACAACAAATCTATCCATAGCTCAACTGGCCATAACTCCTTTCAGGTGGGGTTGGGATTCCAGCCACTATATCCCATTGATGTGGCTATACCATTTGTAGCTGCTCCGACAGCTTCGTCCCATGTCCAGTCTGAAACAGACAGGGCTAACAACTTCATTGAGTGAATCCATCACATTCGTGAGTAGGTACATGACATATTAGACAAAGCTAATGTTAAGTACATGCAGCGACATCATCAACATTGGGTGCCACATAAGTTCCAGTGGGCGAAAAAAATTGGCTACATTTGCAGAAGGAGTGCCTCACTGGGCCACACCGCAAGGTTTGATTGCTCCGATATTGGTCGTACACCATCACCAAGCCTGTAGGGGATAAAGCCTTCGAGCTTAGCATTTCACCATTCCTTGGCTTGCACCTAATTTTCAATGTGGACTACCTTTGACCATACTTTCCACCAATACTAGACACATTCGACATTGCAGAACAACTCACACTAACAGAGTTTCACCCAGAATGCATGGAACAAGCCAAAAATGATCAAGTCATAGACATGTAGATCAAGAACAATTGCTAGAAAAATATCCAACTGTATCGGGTTGTCAAAGCTAGCTAAATTTTGCACCAAGCCAAGTGGCTCAATAGGGACCAAGTTCAATAAAAGTTTCCCCATCTCATGGAGGCACTCAATGCAATGGGGACCATTGCTTCCTAAGGGGGGAGGACTGATCCAGGTGGATATTGGTGTCCACTCGCCTATTCCACTTGGACCCCCACCTTTATTTCTTTCAGTTTTTTTAATTATAGCACAATTTACTATTTTTGGTAGTTTTTGGGTCCTGAGCTTTTGGAGTCGTTTTGAGGCCCTAACCGATGTTTTTTTGGAAAATGGGAAAAATTATCCTTTGACTAATTTTTGTAGTCTAAAATTTTATTCCTCGGATAGATATTTCTAACAAGGTATTTTGCACGTCAAACGAAGATTGTATGCCAAAGTTACGACCACAGGAAGTTGATGTATAAATTTATCCCAATAGGGCCCACATATTTGGTGATTCATCTCCTAGGGTTAGGTTTTTGGATGTTTAGGGTTTTTCATTATTTCTCAATAATATATAGGCATTTGATGCTCATTTTAACATATTTCAGAGGCATGTAGCCACCACATCTCTTCTCAGAGATAAGCTACCATTGACCGAGTTAGTTTATTTCCATTATGCTTGTAACATATTTCAGTTCTTTGACATTAATGAAATGAAGCGTTTTTTTCTGCTGCATCTCTTTATTTATGGTTATATTTGTATTCTATTTCGTTCATGTCTAAGTTCGGATCACACCTTTTAGCTTTCCCTATCATGGGAATCTAACCATTGATGAAAGACTGATGTGATGATGTGATGATGTATTAGTTGATGTTAGCATGTTATGACCATCATGGGTATATGTTTGAATTTATGATCTAATAGATCTGCTGATGCATGCCAATATTATAGATAGGTTGGTGACATGAATGAAGATGACTGAAGTGGATTCCCATTCATAGGGAGAACCTCTCCATAATATCCCTTCTCCTATTATCATTATACACTCTTTACTGATAAAGTATGATTTATGGGCACGAATAAGACAAACATTTGGCAATGTTGATCTCCAACAAAGCTATGATTTGAGATAAGAGAGTTTTCTTTGACTCTTAGTCTCAGTCGCATGGAAGAAAGCCTAAAGGTGCGATTGTAACTTACAAGTCGCACGGAAGCAAGCTCATGGGTGTGACTGAGGCACTGATATAATTTCTGGGCTAAACCGACCTCAATCACTCACATAACATCTTCGAGAGTGCGATTGTAGTCTCCCAACTGCACCAAGGAAGATCCATGGGTGCGACTATGCCTATGAAGTTTTATGCATGAAATTAGATGTTCTCCTTAAGGATGTCAGTCCCACAGATATGGAGCAGACAACAGAAAGATCTTTGAGTAGGAAATTTTGAATGTTTGCTATAGTATGAACATGAAGAATGAACTTGTGTTTGAAGGTGACCAGTACATGCATATAGATATGTCATTATGATTGAATCTTGTGCTGCAATAGTTTGATATGATTTGGCTTATTGATATAGATGAGCAGTGTTTGGAGTTTTGACATGATGCTTGACAATGACTTAGAACTTTGAATTGATGATTGAGATATGTTTTGGACTATATATCTCTCTATGATAAAAAAAAATTGGGATTTGAGCTGATCATTCATGATTTGACTTGACGATTGATGATTTGGCTCAATAAAAATGCTACGTGAGCATAATGATTTTCAGTGATTGATATTGGTATTTAATAATGACTTTATACTAGCCTCCTTGTTTCTAGCACATTGGTTGAAGTATTGACAATTGTGATTGAGTATGAAGATTATACTTACATGACTTATCCTTGGTGTATGCATTTGCATCTAGTGAAAAAATTAACTTGTATTATGATCATAAGAATGACTTGATGAAGTTTTGGGTTGATATTTCATGGTTGATGACAACCTATTGGCATGATAATAGATGAAGTCATGTGATGAGAGCTCTGCCTGTCACCTTGTCTAAATTTTTGATACTATGATATTGATGAATATGATATTATCATTGATTTGGATTCTAAAATTTGATGAGCTGATTTAGTGGATTTGATTACACAATATTGATTTATGAAAGGCTAGGCATGATGGTTTCATAAAGTGTTATGGTTTCAATGAGCCTTTCTTGAAGCAATATCTCTGATCCAGATATGTACGAAATTACAGTGATTTGATGAAGTGATGATGATGTTTTGATCCAAACTTTAGAAGTGTTCCAAGGTATGGCTTTGATTTTGGTTTTGGTTTCATATACTGATGGTATACTCTTGATAGGAAATGAGCTGATGTTGATCTAAGTAAGAGGGAGATGAATTATGAAGCTCGAGATGATAAATCATGGCATGATGAATCAATTTTTGAAGTTGGAAAAGATAATCTATATTGCGAAGCTATTGAAATTTTTTTATCCAAATCCTTGGACACTCTGATTGAATTTAAATATGTCGTTGAAATTGAATTGGAAAATGATAGTTGATTGAAGCATTGATATTCTGTTATGAAAATCCATTTGTATATAGCATTATATGCATTGAACCTTGAGTCAATTCATGATTGAGTCACTTCATTCACATTGAGTTTCCACCAAGCATCCTTTAAGATACTTTCATGAGACGATCAATTTTGATCTAAGATATTCATCCTAAAATATGTGGCTACATAAATGTAATGATAATGTTTGGGATTATTATTGATGACCACATTTGGATGCTTCATTAGTATGAGATCTACCATGATATCTTGGATGAGAGTCCATAGCACGACCGAGGTTGAGTATGATGTTGCTAGCATGGCTAGATGTGAGGCAGGATGAAGGATCTCTTTAGAGAGTTGTCTGAGCATGATTCAAATATAACATGGATACATTGTGATGACAAAGAGTGTGATCCATTTGGGAGAAAATCACACATATAATTGGGACCAAGATACTCTCATATATTGAGACAGTGCAACTGCAAGAGACAAGATTAGGCTTGTGGTTGGCACCTCACTGAGAGGGAGGATTAATAAGCAAGGGATGGATCAAGATCAACATTGATGGTTTGATATTTGATATGGTCATGGCATGTCAAAAAAATGACAGGATGATGTGATGATCAACAAACAAATATTGGCAGGTGGAATTCTCCCTAGTTGAGAGGAAGTGTTAAAACCATGCAACTATCATCAAATTCCACCTTAGAAAACTCATATGATAGGGATAATGATTGAATTTAATTACTCTTTTTGATAGGACCAAAATCGACCTAAATATCACCTCATTTGGACAAGAAAAAATTGGTTTTTGAAGTTATGAACCCACTGATGTACATTGGATTAGGTAGACCCTACACACATGTACATATTGGATCAAGCTAGATCTAAAGTAAAGTGTGCCCATTGGAAGGTTATAAATACAAGTGGCCTATAAATCATTTAGACACAATGATGAGACACTCTTATATCTTGTTTTTGGTTAGCATAGGTCTGAGGCTTGTTCGCGGAGGATCAGGTTTGCTCTGAGGTGAAATTGCAGGGTATGAGGCTTGCATCTCTGATTTAGGGTTTTGGGCCCCAGTCGCAGGAAAAAAAACATTAAGATTTTGACTCTAATATCTCCCACACATACTCATGAGTTTGACTAGAGCCTTCCAGTCCCACGGATAACACTCTATGCATGCGACCGGGAGATTAGGGTTTCTGCGCTCCAGTTTCAACCCTAATCACACGCTTTCCAGGCTTAAGGGAGCGACTGGGAAGATATAGTCACACATATGAATCCTCCTCCATGTGAATAGGGACTAAAATATGAATTTTTAATATTCCAAATATTCTGCTCAGTGACCGTAGTGTTCGACAGTTGACTTCAAACAGTGATAGTTTAGTAAAGTCTTCGGAATCAAATTTCTCAATGTATACATTGTTGGATTCATTTCATGGATGTTGTAGTTGTTTTGCTGGTTAGTTGCATAGATGAAGATATGGATAATTGTACTCTCTTTTTTTGAATAATTTCATGACGATCAAAGAAGAGTAATTTGCAAGGGTTTTCCCCATAGTGGGTTTTACCTTGGTCTTTGACCAATCCTGGTGTCTCTATTTGTGCATGGTTTTTTTCTATGGTACTTTTATGTTCCGCTGCATTGATGACAATGATATTTTTCTTTCTATATAGTTTCATATGTTTCTGAATTGTGATGTAAATCTCAATAATGTTATGATGTTATGGGGTGAACTTAATGTGCTAAGGAATAAATCCAAATATCAAAGCAAAGAACAATATAGCCCTAATAAAAATTAACAGGAACATAGGAGTCCCCTAGAACATGTTGAAGCCTAAATGGTCTAGTTCTCTAAGGACTATGCAACTCTTATTTACTTGTGAAGGAAGATACTCTAAAGCGTATTTATATGAGATGACGTTTTTGTGTCATTTAGTAGGTTTTAGTAAAATGAATTTGCCTTATTTTCTTTATCAAGTCTACTGAAAATGCCTACCAAAGCTAGAACTAGAATTGATATGTTACCTCATGACGTATGTCATCATGGCCTGATAAATATACTATACACTCATGAGTTGAAAAAGTAGGTGGAACAACTAAGAAAAAAATATATGAGAAACCCTGCACCCGGAAGGCAAAAGAGAGGTCAAACTATTTTTTTCAAAACCCTAGCTCAGGAAACAGAGGGAGATCCTAGTCATATCCATGTTAAAGAACATACTAAAAAAAATTTAAATGAACCAAAAGTTAGGTTCTATGAGAGGAGAACAAGAATACAATAGAAGCAAATGCTAGAAGAAGAGGAGGCAAAGCATAAAACAACAAAAAAGTGAAAAAAGGAAACATAGTATGGAAACAAGGGATGAAGAAATAGAAACAGAGCCTCAGGTTTACTCTAGGAAACCCCATACTCATCCTACAAATAAATTTAGAATAAGTTTAAAGTCAAATATAAAACCTAAGTTAAAGTAGGTGATGATTTTTGATGAAGAAGAAGAAATTGTGAAGGTTTCAAAGAGCAGAAAGAAGGCCACCAAACAGAAGAAAACAAAGTATGTAGGCATAAAAGGGAAAGAAACCCAAGAATCTAGCAAAACCATATATAAAGGTAATATAAGGATGTCAAGAATCCAAGACAAGTTAAACCTCCTTGCTCAGGCTGCAGAAGCTATGTTATAACGATCAACTTACCTCATTGGTAGAGAAATATATGAAACCCTAATTTTGCTAAAATGGCCCTAGTTTTACATCAACGTTTTGGAATGCTTCAATTTATATTTTTGACAATCGGTTTATCTTCAGTATATTATGGTAATATTTCATAAAGTTTTCTGAATGAAGAGGAGCAGAGAATATGATTCAACACAAGAGAAAAGGGCCTTAAAGGGTGTAAGCAGTTACACAGGACAATTGCACAGTTTCAGCAGATTTCACAAGTTCATATATTAGTTTTGTTTCAAGAGAGGAGTGCGAGTTACAATTCCATATATGAAGCCTACAAAGTTGTGAGTAGTTCTAGATCCTACATTATAGTTATGACTTGTCCTTTTCCCAAAATAATGGAAGAGGATGTGTACAACAGTTTCAAAATGCTTTTACCAATGTTTATGTTTTAAGTAGAACTTTGAATATCTTTGATAGCTAAGATAGTAAATTTTATTACATTTTTTAGTAGGTTTAATGACATTTTGTAAATTCTATTATGAATTTTTGTAATATTTAAAAATTAAACTTCCAGAATTAGTGGATCTTGAAAACTTTATGTAATTTCCTATATAATACATCAGAAAGAAGGAAAAAATCTCGATCTCTGAAACAAAGTACTCTCTTTTTTCCGCATGTGATCAAATTATTTATCTCTTTCAAGTACCAAGAAGACAAGGATATTATTTTCAATGATACAAAGATTCCTGTGATGGTATACTCAATCAGTTTTATTTTGTGATAGTTTCCTTTCTATGTGATGTAGTTTATCTTTTATCTTCTGAAGTTTAAATGAGATTATGTGACATAATTCATTAGTTAATTTTCTAGTTCATATGGTTTAGACATCTGCACTTTTTCTTCTAAATATTGCAGGATTCATGTTTCATGCCTTGCTATAGTGGATTGTTATCTCCTTCTACTACCATTCAAATGATGTTTAATATGTATACAATTTTCCATCTAACTTTCCTCTGCCCCTCTTGATTCATACAATCAATATATTGGTAGCTACATCTAAAAACCATTATTAGTTGACCCCATTTCCTAATGGATTAATTTCTTCATCCCAACCAAAACCTATTTTCAACACAACCCTACTGAATATATAGCCATTGTTTGAAGATTAATCCGCTCATGCAACAGAGTTGAACTGCGAGTCTTCGTGTTCACTAGCCCCTTGAAGCAATTTTGGAAGTCATACAACTTTTTAAGTGACACCATGCCATTGGACATGGGGTTTTCTTTTCTCACTTGTGTTGCATCCTGTAATGCTTTATTGTGCTTGTCCTTGTTAATAGATTCATCCTTAAATACATCAATGTTCACCATAAATTTATCTATCTATTGGTCGTCGTTGAACACGCGAAAGTTAGTGATAATATCAAGAATAAATGGCTTATAAATAATTTTAATAGAAAATCCATCACTTAGAGGTGACAACCTAACAACAGAATTTGCCAATATATTAGAAGTGACATTGTGAATCCTAGGAACAGAAATATTGAAAGCTTGGAATTACAAAATTAAATTCCATACCTCTTATTGATAACCTTTAAGATTAGGTGACACATAGTGTATTGTATTCCATACCTACCATACGATGATCTCAGAGTCACTATTATTTTGAATACCTCAACTTTGAGGTCGATGGATTTCTTCAAACCCAAGATGAGTGCTCTTTATTCGGTGATGTTGTTGGTGCACTCAAATTCCAAGCACCAAGAGATCCAATATTTTCTCTATTGCAGGTCTACTAAAACAAAACCATCCCCAGAGCCCTCCTACATTTTTGAACCGTCAAAATATAAAGTATTAAAATTAAAAATATTAGAGCTTTGTCCTACAATAGTACTGCCTACCTCTACTATAAAAATTCCATTATCACTAATTGGATTTCTAGGAATGAGTTCCAAATGTTCATTTGGTGGGTTTGGCGAAGGCTAATCTAGATAACATATGTGATTGACCTCGAAAAAACAATTTCTGAAAATGACTTCTGCGAAGCCCAATGATTCATTTTTCTCTTCAAATTGTGTCATGATGTGCTTCATTTAGGACTCACTATCAACTTGAATATGATTATTTATGATTTTATACGAAAAAAATAAGTGATACCAGTCCATCGCAAAGTATCCTTGAATTTTTATGGACCAGTTGTTTAGTCAATTTAATGTCTTAAATTACTTACATAAATTATCAACCAAGGTTTGTAAACTGATGAAGTGTGGTGCACTATCTGTGCTTAGTTAACCTTCTTCTTATTTCATTGTATGTATTTTTATGTTGTTTTGGGGGTTTTGTTATTTATATATAAGAGTGTTAATAAAAAACTAGGAGAGAAATAAAATGGATCTTAATTCATTTTAAGAAGGAAGAAAAGGAAGCTTTCCTAAGCTAAACTAATTTGCATAAAAATGAGTCAAAGACTATTGGCTGGTTAGAATCTGATTTGAAAAATAGAGTTTATAATCTAATGACTTCTAATTTAACATTAGTCCTATTCCATGGATATAAATATTATAACTGAAATTGAAATTGCAATGCTATTCTAAGTGAAATCATATTCTAAAGAAAACAACTAATGTATGTTTAGTTACTCCGGCATTCAATATGAAGTGTCACCTTCTTGAGATGATGTGTAAGTAACCAAATATACCTTAGTTCCTAATGTTCTAGAAAAGCAAGTAAAGTGTGCAGAGGAAAACTCAGTAATTGCATGAATTAAATATTCAATCATTCAGTCTAGAAATATGATAAAATAAACTTCTTGGAATGACCTTTAAGAACATCCAGTGATGCAATTAAATGAGGCTCTAAAAGCAAATGTGAAAGCATGCAAAGTTAAAGCTCAACTGATTGTAAAAAAATAATATATATTTGATCACTCTAGCATTCAATATGAAGTATTATCCTCTTGAAATGATGTGTAAGCAACCAATTATATCTTAGTTTCTAATGTCCTAGAAAAGAAAGTAAAGTATGAAGAGGAAAACTCAATAACTGCATGAATAAGATATTCAATCATTTAGAAATTTGATAAAATCATCTTCTTGAAATGACTTTCGAGAACATCCAACTATGCAATTAATTGTTAGTTTTAATCTAAGAAAGTAAATAACAAAACAATAAAGGAAACTAGATAACTGTGAACTTTATCACTTCAAAATTAATCCAATTTGAAAATAGATAGATCTATTCTCATGAAATGTTTTTAGAAGATCAATGATCACACAGTTATTCTATTGATGCTAGGAAGAAATTCATGATCTAATTCTATGCTACTGATAAAAACTATAATGTAACTTTAATCTATTCAGAAAACATAATTGACAAAAACAGAGTAAGGAATTTAAACTAAAATAATGAACGAAAAACCTCCTCCTATGCAGGGGCCCTCTGCAACAGATTCGGTTGAGATCCTAGCTGGTTATATATGCACTTAAGCAATCACTGGTACCATGAACATGATCCTTATTTTATAATAGAATGAAGTCTTAAAACAATACACAACGTTTCAAATTTTTTTTTCTTACTCTCGGTTTTGTACAACCGGTATTTAAATAAAAAAAACATAACTGTTATGAGCTAATTTTGCCTATAGGTGGCTAAACTTAACTGACTTATAGAATTGGAGTTTGACTGTTTAACTCTTGATTTGCTACGATAGAGAAAATCAAGAGTCCTTTTGTTCTCAGCTTACGTCCTTTGACTGGACTTTGACCATGATCTCAGGCATCCTTTTCTATCGATATCGATCAAGTAGATAGGAGGAAATCCATGTGTAGATTATTCTGGAAATTCCCATGTGGCTCATTTCTCCATTTGATCCTTGGAACCAGTCAGACCATGAAAGTAGCTGCAGAACCCACGATTAGCTGCAGAATAGGCTGCATTTTGTGGCCAAATTACAAAAATCCATTCGAATAGCAAGAACATCAAAGTATAACATGGAAATAATTTAAATGCATTCTTTGAGACAAAACATGACACTTATCATTGATTGGAGTATATGAACTTATGAGAAAGTAAGGGAAAAAAGGTGAGAAAGGATGTCAAAGAGAGGATAATTCTGAGGTTCAACACCAATCCCTGCTTAACAATAAACCATATGCTTCCATAATGCCCACAATCAAAATAATGACACACTGATGAACATACTCTGTGATCAGATGAAAGACAGATATGAAAATTCCTGAGTTCACCTATAGACTAGACAAATGATCTGTCTAGCTGTATGATTCGTGCACCATTCTTATCCCATTGTGCATTAATTTTTTTAACAAGTGACAATGGAATCACATTCGTGGATGCAACATAATCGACTAAACAATTGTGAACATTATAAATTAAAATTTTGAAAGTTAGCAGAAAAGGTATGCAAATAGTGTTATAATTTAAATTTACAACATTTATAATAGATTCAAGGATATCAGGAGAGTTACTGGACATTACCTACAATGCAAAACCCTCTTTACCTGTTGGAGTATGCGATGAGAGTGCTTGGAGAATCAGGTCACGTTTTCCCATTATCCTTGTGAACTCGAAGAGTGAAATGTTCGCATGAGCCCTTTTCATATCTTCCATAATATTATAATCTATGATAACCATTGCAATGGGCTGTGTTGATGAGTTAGGTGGTGTAACTTTATCCGCAACAATAGTGGTGTTGGACTTATTTTTGTGGTTGTTGGAAGTATTTTTTGAAGCAAGAGAACATACAGACTTTTTCTGTGAATTTTGAGCGGGATTTGAAGGTGAAAAAATTATACGTAACAATTTTTTCTTGATCTACAGCTCAGAAACAAGTCCTTTTCTCCTTGGATTGCAATAGGTAGTTGAATAATTAGGGGGAAATTCACTCATTGTTGGGTTATCAACACAATTTTTGTCATCATTGTATACAATACTAAACATGTTAACTAAATGTCCAACACTCAGGTTGTGTTTAGTTACAACATGTTCACTTGTCTCTTCATTATGCTTGGATTGTTCCTTTCTCAAAAAAGTATCAATAAGGTTTTCCATCATAGTGTTCATATTATGATTCCATTGCGGGCATGTTTTCTCAAAATGTTTCTCGGGATGAAAAGTGAAGAAATTGTCCATGCCCAAACTTTCAATATTGAACATTGTGTTGGAAATTTGAGTAGATTTGTCCTGTTGTGAGTTGTTGTTTATTTTAAAGAACAACGTCCTGAAATATTTAGTGCTGGTAGTTTATGCCTCGCTCGACTGTTGCTTCAATTCTGAAACTTCGTTCGTAAATAATTTCAGATACTTGGTCAATATTTCCATGTCGAAAGAGTCGCTATCCTTTGTTTTGTTGAAAGAGGCCTGACTCTTCTTACCAAATTCCTTGTATTTTTTATAATCATCATAATTTGCGATGAATATAATGGATCAAAAATATTTTTCTACAGTGAGAGATTCTAAAAAGTTCAAGGCCAATGTTTCCTTCACATCTCTCTTCATGAAAACAAAAATGTTAGTCAGCAAGGCATATGTGTAACAATATTTGGTGATATCATCATGAGGTTGCACATCCATGGGGAACTTATTCAACAATCACATGAATATTTTATTCATTATTTCCCCCCCACTTTCAAATTCCCAAGTTCTTTCATCAACATGTCAGGAGTCTTATCGTCAAGAAATTTCTCAAGAAACAATTTCTTAAACTCCTGTAGTTTCATATTGAATTGGCTGGAAGACTGTTATACCATACAGATGCTCTACCTTCTAAGTTATATTGAAATATATTGCAAGAAAAATCATCCAAACACACCTCAAGCATTCATAGATGCATGTATAACTCGTATATATGATCTTAAAATTTAGTCTTCTTGTTTGGATTGAACTTTGACAACTTTTCCGAATGTTTTGGCATCTTGTCAAGATTATCTGAAAGAGTGAGTGGTACTTGGGCCATCCAATCCAAATCTGCTTCAACCATGTCTTAATATTTGTCCTCCTCTTCTTCTTCTGAATCCAAAGGCTCTTCTTCCTCACATTTAGTATCTACAGTGTGGTCAGGGTGCTCCTCGTCGGAAAATTGAAAATATTCTCCTTCACTGTCTAGATTCCCCTAAATAAGTGGACATTCCCCTCATTTCTCCATAGGATCAACCAACTCTTCAAGGGTTGTGATAGCCAAATATTCCACCAACAAAAAAAGAATTCCACTGGGAATTACTTCTTTTATTACAGGCTTATGAGGCATAATCAAAGTGACAGAGGGGATACCAAGAGATTTTGCAAACTGATGAGTGATTGGTCATATAGTCTGGATTTGATCGTAATTAACCTCAAAGGCTTGTCCTGGGCTAGGATAAATAATTTCTTTGTTTTTAGGAGTACAAATAGGAGTGTAAATGGAAATGTTGCTGCCTTGCATAAAAAAATTTCTGTTAGGATGCAGATAATATTTAGCCATAAAAACGTTGTTTCCCTCCTCGCGACAGAATTTTGACGGTGCTGGATACCGCCAACATGGAAGGGGGTCTCCTCGATGAAAAGTCCCAATTTTACTTCACACTATTTGGTGTGGGAGCCCTTCCATAAATAAGTCCCGACTTCCATATTCTTAAAGATATGCCTTGGCTTCAATGTTCAACACGAGAGAGTAATACACATGTAATTTAGGATTAGAAAGTGAGTTTTCCTTGTGGTTGTTCAACTGCATAACGTATCAAGGTTCTTCTATCGCAAGGGGAGGGAAAAGTGAGCCTTTTAAAGAAAATTAATAGTACTAATCTAGAAAATACACATTATCATTAAATATAAATGAATCGTTGGACAACTAGCAAAATAAATCACTTAGAAGCAACAATTGTTAAAACACATACAACACACACCTTAAACAAGATAAGTACTAAAGCCAATGAAATAGTTCATTCTACTTAGTACAAATGAAAAAAACATACATCACAAACATTCAAAGAATATTCTTAAAATATTTACGACATACACTTGAAAGTGTACTGAATAATATAGCTTCTGAATTAAGTAAAGTTCCAAGGTACATTAAGATAGTGAACACCACTAGCCCCAATAGTGGAGCGTTTGAGCAGCCAGTTACTCCTCCAAAAGAAGCATCTTTCTCTCTAATTCCTGGTAGGAGGAGCCAAGGTGAAAAGTATTTTACATGAGCAATGAGGGTGTATATATAACAAATTGGTTATCCATCACCTCCCTTGTGACTCTTGGACTACCCTCATGACTTTTTGACTTCTCAATGACCTTTCGACTTCCTACATGACTTTTGACATTACATTTTTTCAATATAGAATTTACATAATCCATAAAATTGTGTGGCACATGATGACTCATGACATGACGTGACATGAAACTGATGACATGGAAAAGTCAAGCCACTCTTTGCTGCTGCTTTATTTATGTCTTCATGAGAGATGGAACACAATCTTCTTCTTCCTCCTCTGCATGGATTGAAGATAAGGAGTCTTCAATGTGATCTTTGATCTTCAACTTCTATCACAATATGATATACCTTTGTCTTCTCTTGATTGATGAACTTGTTCTAGTAGATTTGGAGGTGCCTTCTAGTAAGGTATACATATTCATCCCCTTCATCATCATATTTTCATAACATGATAGAATATCTGCAACTTAAATCCACTCATGGCAAGACGACATCAGTACGAAAAATCCATAGTCTAACATGATGCATAACAATCCATTAACTTAGTTGGAACCGGGTGAAAGGATGGGAATAAGGCTTAAGGATTGCGCAATTGTGTAGCTCATGATGTCAAGGTCAAGGAATAAGCCCTGAGACTGCGTAGTGCATAGTTGAGGCAGGCCACGGCTTGTCATCTACACAGTTGAGGGTCTCAAGAGGTCAGGCTAAGGGCTTGAGGCTTGACGTTTCCCACTGCACAATTATGGAGGGACAAAGGCTTAGGGATTGTGTAGTTTAAGGGCTCAAGTTTTAGGCTTGGTGCTTGAGATTATGTAGTGCATAGAAGAGACCGACTGAGGGAAAGGGTTGCATAGTTTTGGAGCTCAAGGGTCAAGGTTGATCACTGTGACTGTGCAGTGCACAGTTCTGATTGGAGGGGACTGCAAATTACGTATTTCCAAGAGGAAATGTTAAATATTAAGGGCTAAGACTACATAATGCATAGTTCAGGAGGTCTGGGTGATGCCAGGTTGCTCAGTCAGAAATTTATTTAGATCTAACTAAGTGTGGGATCAATGAAACCGAAGTGAAAAGTGACACGACTTGAATATGATCACATGCTTAGAATATCAGACGACACAACAAAGATCTCCTAGAACAAATGAACAACATACTTTCCTCAACGCGATGACATTACAATGACTTACCCCAAGTGTGACACTAAAGATACACTTTGCGACGAAAGTGATGACACTTGTGTGTCAATGCTTAAAACTTTGGAAATGAGTGAGAAACATGTCTACATGCTGAGAACAACCCATTAACACAAATTCCATCCTTCAAAACAAACCAAAACCACATTTGTACGATGTGCGATTCCCTCCTATGCTAGAATTCAACACTTTAATTCTCTTAAAAAGGAATAAGAATACTTAGAGAAAACAAGTGTGATGACACTCAATGTTTGCGATGTCAACATGCAAAGAAAAAGTAGGCTCCGAAATTTGGATGTAGGCCAATATTTTGGAGGGTGTTGTAGCAACAACAACAAAACCTATCCCCTTTGGGGGAACACCATCCATGGTGTTCTATGACGCTTATAACAACCAAAAAAATATTCCCATGGAGATTTATAACAAAATTAGATGCAACATTTATGTCATACCAAACCGCTGAAAAATCATGACCATCATACTGCTTATTGGAGTTTTATAAACCTACTTAAATGTAGTATTTACAATCCACACACACACTTATCTATATATATATATATATAAACCAAAACACATGTACCAAACACATATGCTCAACTAGGAAATATGGAAGGATACAAAATCCGCATCTGATTAGTCATCTCCCATGTAGCTTCATCAAACCCAAAGTGATTTCATCACACTTTAACCTGCTTGATTGCTCGGTTTTAGAGCATGAGTTGTTTTCACTGCAAAATGCACTGAGGTTATGGCTAGAATTATCCCTTTGGTTCCACCTGCAATACCGACCAATCAATCACATGATCAACATCCTAGAAATATATGTTAAGCAATGAAACATGGAAAACATCATGGAGTTTCATTGTTTGCGGCAGTGAAAGTTTGTAGGCCACTGGTCAATTCTCTCAAGGATCTCAAAAGTCCCACAATAGTGAGGTGTCAACTTGACACATGACCCAATTCTCAAGGATCTCCTCTTGGGATTGATGCGCAAGTACACATGATCCCCAACCCAAAACTCTTTGAATGCTCTACGTTGATCTGCATAACTCTCCTGCCTACCATGTGTTGCCTTTAAATTCCTCTTAATAACTTGCATCTCCTGCTCTATCTTGGCCAAAATATCTGGTCCAATGAGCACCATGTTCACTGGATCACTCCAACTAATAGGAATATTACAAATCCTCCCATAGAGAGCCTCAAATAGACTCATCCTCAAGGATTCCTGATACCCATTATTATATGAAAACTCTACCAGTGGAAGATACTCCTCCCACTTCCTATGATGATGCATGACATACATCCTAAACATGTCCTCAAGAATCTTGTTAATTGTCTCTGTTTGGTCATCTTTCTATAGATGATAATCTATGCTAAAATATAAATTTATCCCTAAGACTGCAAACATATCCTTCCAAGACTTGGAAGTGAGCTTGGAATCTCTGTCTTATACGATCTTCTTGGGAACACCATGCAACCTCACTATCTCCTCGATGAAGATCTGAGATTACCTCACTAGCTTGATTTGTAGACTTCACTGCAATGAAGTAATCTACCTTGCTTAACCTATCAAGCACAACCATGATGGAATCATGTCCTATTGATGTCCTCGTCAAACCTGTAATGAAGTCCATGGAAATGGCCTCCCATTTCCATTCTGGAATTAAAATAGGCTGCAATAGACCAACCAAGTGCTTACGCTAAGGTTTCAACTGTTGATAGTCCACACACTTTTAAACAAATCTAACCACCTCTTTCTTCAAGTTCAACCAATGATAAAACTTCTTAACAATTTTCAAAGTCTTCTAATATCCTGGGTGGTATAAATATGGCTTGACATGAAACTCCCTCAAGATAATATTATTCAACTCATTTATATCTGGAACATAAATCATGTTCCTGAATCTGACCAAGCCATCTTCCATAAGGTGATACTCCCAATCTATATCACCTTCACCCTGCTACTGCAATCTATGCTTCAGCTACTGGTACCTGTCATCATGCTTCCCTGCATGCAATATCTGCTCCTGTAAATATGTTCCATATGAAATCAAAGCTGAAACGTGATTCACCTGCACTCTTCTACTAAGAGCATCTACAACCATGTTCTCCTTTCCTTTCATGTATCTGATCTCAAAGTGAAATTCACTAAGGGTATCCAACCATATAGATTTCTTGGTATTCAAATTAGGTTGGTCAAACACTTATCTCATCACACTATGATCACTCATAATAATAAACCTCTTGTCAAGAAGATAAAGTCTCCACATGTTCAATGCATGAATGATAGCTACCAACTCAAGATCGTGACTCACTACTTGTGCTCATTCAACCTCCTTGAATCATAGCGTACTACCTTTCCTTCCTACATCAGAACCCAACCAATTCCTTCCTTGCAAGCATCAGTAAAAACCAAAAACTCCTTGACAGGATTTGCAATCTTCCAAACTAGAGCATTTGTAAGAAAATGCTTCAACTGCTCAAAACTAGCTACACACTTCTCAGTCCATTCAAACTTCTTCCATTTTCTCTCCAAAGATGTAATAGATAGCCAATCCTTGAGAAGTTCCTGATGAACCGCCTATAATAACCTGCGAGTCCCCTAAATGATATGACCTCATCCACATTCCTAGGAGTTGGCCACTCCATTATAGCTTTAATCTTTTTCGGGTCCATTGCTATGCTTTCCTTAGAAACAACATGTCCCAAGTAATGGATCTGAGTCTGAAAGAAACTACACTTGCTGAGCATGGCATACAACTGATGCTCTCTCAAAAATCTCAATAATGCTTCCAAGTGCTCTGCATGCTCCTCCTCATTACTGGAATATATCAATATGTCATCAATAAACACTATCACAAACTTGTACAAATAATGATGCAACACATTGTTCATCAAACACATAAATATGGCTGGAGCATTAGTAAGACCAAAAGGAACCACTAAAAAATCATAGTGCCCATACCTCATACAGAATGCAGTCTTGTAGATGTATTCTTTTTTGATGCACACCTAATGATATCCTCATCCTAGATCAATCTTCGAAAACACTATTGATCCCTTCAACTAATCAAACAAGTCATCAATACATGGAAATGGGTACCTATTCTTGATTAAATGATATTATCTAGTAGGTGAAGAAAATCAGGGATTACATATTGATCATGGCAAAGGATGAAACAATTGTAAGAGACTTAGAAGTGATTATTGCCTCTAACAAAATAAATCCCAACGAAGTGCCCAACTAGCTAAAAGAATGATTGATTTAATTAATTATAAGTCTACTCAGGAGTTGAGAACCATGGAGATTGAAGAGAGAACAAACCTTGTTCTGGAGATAAACAAAATGGTACATTATAATATTTACAAAAAAAATACAAAGATAAAATTGGAGGAAATCAAGGAATCTATTTTGTCATTTAATGCATATTTTGATAAAAGAATCAGTGCAAGATTACCCTCATGTTGGGATCAACAAGGTAATCTTATCCAATGGGAGACATATTAGATCTTGTTAATTGAGGCAAAGAGAAAAATCAATTCCTCTCATGAAAAAAAAAACAAATTTTAAAGGCTTCACCATTGTTAATTATTTACAAAGGGATTTTCAGTTATCATGGTTGGTCAAAACCCTCTTCACAAAGAATCCAACCTATAGTTGAATAACAAATTTTAGGATGGCCCTCTGCGAAGCAGCTGAACATGGATATTCTATAAGAGATCCTGCAAAGGGGTCGCAAGTAATTGAGTGAAAATCAACCAAATGTTCTATTTTAAAAGAGACATTTTAAAGGATATTGTATTTTGTAATTTTTCAAAATTATTTTAAGTTTGAGTCCTCATAAGGACTGAGAAGGGTTTAGAGTAGTTTTCAAAAGTAGTTTGAGGAGTTCATGGCAGTTAATCTTTTTTATAACTGTCATCTTTGTAATTTTCCTACAAAAGACATTGAGGAACCATTTTTTGGGGTTCCGAATTTTGACTTCAAAGAGAAATTTCATATGTAATGTGTTCATTGTTTCTTAGATATATAATAAAGCTTTCTGGATGATTCCAACTATTTACTAAATGTGATGTGTTTGCGTTTACTATTGTAAGCCATTAATTGTATTTCTTCTCTTTGGAAATATGTAATGAGATCGCTGGTTATTTTCTGTAATACATATTTACTTAATTCATAGTACTTGTAAAGTTTAAATAAATAACCTTAAACTGCGCTCCATATTTCCATACATTCATTTTCTGAGTCTTCATACTTTCTGCTAAGGTTTTGAAATAAAAGATTCTGCAAATACAACCTTCTATTTTAAATCTTACGCTCTTTCTTTGTCTCACCTTACTACAACTTTAAAATCATTTTCACATATATTTTGGCCATTTTGAAAGATATTGTTATCCAATAAGTTTCCTTTGCATTACCAGTATAAAATATTTCTGAATAACCATAATAGGACAAAAAACAACATTTGCTATCTTTTTGTACATATTTCCCAGACACTAACCTCTTCTCAGCCATAGGTTGTCTCTAGAGGTGAGATTTCAAGATCTTGAGAGCTAAAATAGGAGCTACAAGGTTGATAATGAAAATATTTTCAAGGCCCAAGAAAGGAAAGTAGAGGTGAATGTAGTAATATTGTAGAGCTTATTAGATCTACAAAGATAAAGGCAACATGAACCTAGCGCTAATTATATGGAAATGCATAAATCTAAGAAAATACCATCTAAAATCCAAAAGCATGGATTGGAAACCAATAGTGTAGGAGGTAGCAAATCAAGGAAGAGGCACATATAAACAAGTGAAGACATAATGAGAGGAGAAAATCCACTTAGTACTCTAGAAATAGAAAAAAAAAACCATGACCAATTATCTTGTGTTACCACTGGGACAAAGGGACACCACTAGCAAAGGAGTGAGAAGAAAAAAATGCCTAAATAATTCATGAAAGAAAACCCCCCTACCTTTTATGGAGAGATCAAGAGAATGAAGAAGAAAAAGCCTAGATGTTGGGCTCAAAGAAGTACTTTAGAGTCCATGAATACTTTGAAAACATGAAGGTCAAGGTAGAATTTTTTAACTTAAAAGGAAAATTTGACATATCTTGGGAAGAACTTAGAAATGGAAAAGGCCTCAAAGAAAAGGATTGATTTGGAAAATATTTGAGAAATACTTCTAGGAAAAGTATGTGTCTGAGAGGTACTATGACAATAATATCAAATATTTTCATGAGCATAATCTAGGACAACTCACCTTGGATGCCTACAAATAGATTTTTGGAACTATTGAGGTACACACCCTACACTAAGGATGAGAAGGTCAAGATCTATACATACCTCTATGGGTTACCATAGTCCTACCAAGATGGGAATGAATTTGATGAACCAAGGATGTTGGAAGTCACCATTAGGAAGGCCCAATATTAATATGATTATTTCGAGCATAGGGTTGAATTTTGGGCAAATTGGATAAATAATAATAAAACCAATTTTAAAAGGAAATGAATAAAATACTCACGATGCAAGTTAATGGGGAGAATTTTCAAAGTTAAAGGCGAAACGTAGTGGAATTTCCCTGCTGCCAATAGATATTGATCTGTCAAATCATAAATATAAGAGGCAGAGGAACCCAAGAGAAAGCCATTGCAGTGTTTGGGAAATGAAGAGAACCACATGTTAAAGGACTGTCTTCACCAACAAAAAAAAACCAAGAAGTTGTAAAATGTCTAGGAGGCAACAACAATGAACAATATGGCTTAGAGCATACCTCAGATTTATGTGACATTGGACAATAGGAAAATGAATCATCAAGCCTCGGTGATCGAAATGAAAGCTATGGTTACAAACTAGCCTATTTCATTTTTAATCAATATGGGTTATAAATTTAGTTATGTTAGTCTCAAATTGTAGAGACATTTGATTTGAAAGAAAAATTCTTCCCAAGTCATGGTTGTCCAACTAGCCATGGGAGTCAAAGGGAGCGTGACATATTTGGTGGAGTCATGCCACTTGGATTTGGGCAGCATGTGCACAACAACTACACTAAAAATATACTATAATTATGTTCATACGACATTTTAATTGGCATATAATGGCTAGAAACCCATAGAACCAAAGTGGAATGTTATAGTAGATCATTGGAGTGCTTCAACGATGAAGGTGAGAAAAAAATATTGCAAGGGATGAGAAATCTTGTTTTGGTCATGCAGATTTTAGTGCTTCAAGTGCAGAAATGTAGCGGGAATGGGTGTGTCCTATATATGATTCAAGTGACCAGTGTGATAGAGAAAAATGAGATTAGAATGGAAGACCACCCCATTTTTAAGTAATACATCAATTTATTCTAGAAAGAAGTGTTGGGATTACCACCTAGGAGAGAAATTGACTTCTCCATTGAGTTGAATCATGGTTCAATGCTATTTTATAAGGCCCCATATCGCATGAGCATACCAGAGTTGTTATAATTAAAGGCACAAATGTTGGCTGTGCGTTATATTATTTCTTGTTCGTTGCGCTAGGCGCAGCAGCGGGGGTGACAACCCTACCTCTCGGGGGGTTTGTAGGGGGGAGGTAGCCCCCCTACACAGGGTCCGGGGTAGTGCCCCAGGAAATTTTTTTTGGACCCTACAATAGGTGGGTGAACCTAACTATGGTTTTGTGCATGAATTTTGAACATGGTTTTGGGCATGGTGGTTTTCTGCCCATGGTATTTTGTAGATCCAGTCAAGGAAAATATGGTTATGTTCTAATCTAGGGTTAATGGATTGGGGTTTATGAATGCTTCAACATGTGTATATATGTATTTTAACATTAAAAGGAACATAATGAAAAATCAATATGGTAGTCCTGGTTTTAGGATCTAGGAGAAAATATCTGTGTATATTTGTTTTATGCTATATTTTCTCACCATTGTTTATTTTTTGTTTTAATAATTCATTTGCAGATAATTTCTATATAGGGTTAAAACATACATTTGGTATCAGAGTTGCTTCGGATTCAAGGGGACGCCTTTTTTTACTGAGGGGTTTTTCTTGGGCCTGTGGTAGACCTTGTTTAGTGGGAGATCTACGAGATTTATTCTTGTGGGGAAAGAAGATGGAAAGCAGTGGAAAGATAGAGATCGAGAAATTTAATGGTCATAGTTTTGAGTCGTGGAAGCTCAAGATGGAGGATTTGCTGGTGGATAAAGATCAGTGGATCACGGTAGACCTGAGTACTAAACCAATGACAATGATAGTAAAATTCCGGGTGAAGTTGGATTGGAAGGAAATGAGCACAATAGGTTTTGTATCTCAAATTTAGTATTGTTGAATGTATCAGGGGAAGCTATGATGAAGGCTTTGTGGGAAAATTTAGGGATTTTATACCAATCTAAGCCTTTGGTGAACAAATTGTTCCTATATAAAAAGCTCTATAACCCGAGGGTGAAGGACGGAGACTCGGTGACAGAGCATATGAATTCCTTTAATACTGTGGTAAGCCAACTTTTATCTATTGATAATAAATTTCAGATGAACATAAGTGCATCAGTTTATTGTGTTCTCTACCAAATTTGTGGGATAACATGGTTGTTTTAATAGGTAGCAAGGAAAATACTTCGAAGTTTTATGAAATATTCACATCCTTGCTATAAGAGGAGATGAGATGGAAAAATACGGAGAGACAGAATGGAGATGCCTTGTCTATATGAGGATGGTCCTAGAACATAAAAAAAAATAAGTCCTCGAGTGGGAGATATAAATTTAGAGGGAGATCTAAATCTCCAGGAAAACATGTAAATTATGTTGGAAACGTAGAAAGGAATGAAATTGATGAGCCTCAATATTGCAACAAGAATGTTGCAGCTCCCGAGGCTACCAAATTTAATTATCAGCCCGAGGTTCATACAAACTTTAGAGGTGTCGCACTATATGTGCAACATACAATGTGTCCTTGTTTTGTTGATATGATGTAATGGCATGAATTTCATGAAATCAAAGCCTAAACTAATTTCAGAAATGGAAGTGTTGTTTTGAAAACAAATTAATCCTAGGAAAGAACGACAATTTGTAATTGAAAATCTAAGTGCATGAATTCAAATAAAAAAGCCTAATCTAATTTGCGAAAATGAATGCCCTGAGTGGTGTTTACTATTCCTTAGTCACGTGTTTAGGTCCTATGGGTTAGGATTCAATCCTAAGAGACAAAAACCAACCTTTGGGAGAAAATTTGGTCGAGTTTACACATGCTACAAGAATGCTACATGAAACTCTGTTTTTGCTACAAGAAACTTTGTTTTGGAAATAGATCACCGAATGACTAAGTAAATCAAATTAAAATAGTATGGGAAATTTTTTTATTATTAATTATGATATCTTGGGTCTCCATTCCAAGTGGAATCACTCCAAAATACCCCTGTTCACATGTGTTAAAAAATAACAGAAAATTACTACTCTAAAATCTAGAAATTCAAGGACTAGTGAGCTAGTTAATCTATCAAATGCCAAACCTAATCAAGTGAAAATGCAATGGGGTGAATTTTTTATTAAATTTAAAATTATTATGACCTAATAAAAGTGGAATAAAGTCAAATGGATCTCATTAACCCCTTCTAAAAAATATCAGAAATTTAATACTATTTCGCTACAAGGCATTTCTAGAAATCTTATATTCGCGAACTAGTAACCAAATCCAAGTAGCTTAATTATTAAGATGAACTTACAAAGTTATTATAAGGATGGTTAATTATTTTGAACCTATAAAAAACCTACAAAATAAATCACTTAATTCATTTAACTGAATCCTACAGCAAGCAACGAAACAATATTGAATACAAAAATATGAAAAACAGAAATAAGAGATGCATATGAATAAGAAGTGACAAGAACTTAAAGAAATTGTGAAAGAGGGCTTTGAGGCTCCTGGTATGGAAAATATCAAGGAGGAATCAAAGTACTATGGAAGAAACTAGCCTTATAAGCTAAAAATGGCACCAATCTTCATTATTGAATCAATCCAAGTACATCCTTGCAAGAAAAGAAAATGGAGCTTCCAGAAAAGAAGGTTTCTCCACAATGAGACTTAACAATACAGTCCCCTAGAGGCCAATTCAAATTGGTACTTATAAAAAATGATGAGGAATAATTATCCTTTAAAAGAGGAAGCTTTCCCCTCCAAAATCCCTCAAATAGTGGATCTGGTTCCCAACACTAGGAGTTTGCAGTAAATGACAAGGAACACATTCCTAGATTTTCTCAATCATTGGAGTACCAGAATATCTCTAGAATTTCTAAATAATTTCATGATATTTTGCTAATTTATTCTCCAATCTTGATTCTCTAGTAGTAGGGAGAAAGTCCCTAAATTATCTCCTTCTCCAAATCTCCATAATCTACCCAATATTCTCATAATATCCTTCAAAAATAAATAATATTAGGCACAAATATGAAATTATCTCTAAACCTTCCTAAGAAAATATTAAAGCTTAAAAACCATTATTAATTATAGAAGGAGAGATTTAATATAACTTTTATGTGCCTAAGAAAGGCCAAATGGGCCTTAATTTATGTCTAATTTAGAGGCCCATCATACCCCCTACTGAAACTATTGCTCATCCTATAAGCAACCTATCCTCCTTGCCTTGTGGTTCTTCATGTATGCTGGCCTATTTCATTCTTTTTTTAATTGGTCCATGTACTTCTCCTCTTGCTGATCTTCTTGCTACTCTTCTATTTGCATTTCTTCCCCTATCTCAGTTTCCCATTAAACTTCTAATGTAGGTTCAGACTGCTTCTTTCTCTCAAGTGATTCTTCAATTGTAATGGTGTGCAAAGTTAGGGCCTTTTTTGTACCTGTTGTCGAGGAGTTGCAGACATTATATGGTGTAGGGAGCTATAGTTTGGTGATAGCCATGGCTATCTTTCTCTTGTTGTGTTTTTTATTATTATGTAATTTCTAAGTTAACAACTTGTTTTTGAGTGAGATGCTTAACCTTTTTATTTGTTTTTTCTTCTTGCAGGTGTTGCATGGAGGTCCTCAGGTGCCTTTGATGGTGTGTTCACCCTCCTTGATTTTTTTGGTGGTCCTTTGAAGCCATATTCATCAAATTATACTCAGATTTTGACCTTGCTGTGCCATATTCAAAATTTCTACAAGAAACTTTTCAACTTCCTGTAGAAGTCTTCTCTCTGCTTCTTGGGGCTCTAAATTGCTTAGAGATGAAGGGAAATGGTTTATGGAGGTTAGGGATGGAGTGATGGAATGATTGGAGTAATGGAGAGGTAAGGGGAGTGGTCCCATGCCAAATTATAGGTGATCTAACTGCTAGTGGCGCAACATGGGTTTAAGGAGTGAATCCTTGTGCATGAAGTGAGGGTTATGAGTGGTAAGTATAGGCAAAAAAATAAATTATCATGCAATTTTTGAAGTGTAGAAACCTTTGAGAGAGCTACTTTCCTTGTAAATAAGTTTCCAGTAGCATTTACATGGTTTCATGTAGTGCTACAGGAATCCTGTAGCAGCTAGGAATTTCTTGTAGCAATTACAGTCATGTGTAAAAATGGAGTTTTCTGCCTACTTGAAAGGTGAAATGAGTGAATGGGTGCATTCTGGAGTTGTTCATGGAGCGTGTAAGCAGAGGAGAGAGAGAAGAGAGGAGGAAAACCACCTTTGATCAACAAAATTTGTCCTGGTTAACTTTATGTAGCAAATTTGCCTTTCCTGTAGCAACTTCAAGTAGAAAAATTTGTGCCTATAACAACCCTATTTTTCGTGTAGCAACTCTATTTCGCATGCCAAGAGGTTGTGGGTCCACCTTTTACATTTTTTTTCTTTTTTCTTTTTTTAAATTTTTTCTTTTCATTGCATGCAAAACAAACTCAGAGTTATTTTTCTGTTAACTAAGTTTTCCCTTAGCTACCCATTGGCACTCCTTGTCTTCCATCACAACCCACTGCTTACTACCCACTTTCTCAATTCTTCTTTACTTTTGTCTTGTTCCTCTCCCACATGTGTGTGTGTCTTGGTGGAAAAGTGAAACTGATTGCTAGATAAGGTCAATGATGTTCTGCTACTGATTTTGGCTATAAAAAATTTCCTTCTCACACTTTTAATGTTTCCTTAAGCTAGAATAGATTCAAAGAAAGGTTTAGATGATTGTATACCTGAGCCTTACCCTTGAGGTATATTTGCAGGTGATATTGAGGCTACTGATATGACTGTTGAAGCTGCCTTTGGTGGCTCTGAAGTTGCTACTAAAGCTACATGTAATAATATCATAGAGGTCTTATTGCTGATAGCCTTGAATCTATAGGTCTTCTAGGGTTTCTTTTGTTGTTGTTGTTGCTGCTTCACATCCTTGACTTAAATTTTGTTGCTGATATTCTCATGATGTGAGTGTTGAAGTTGATGATTGACTTGATGTTTTCATGCTTTACTTATACCTTTGTTGTATGTTTGTAATTATCTCTATGATGTCTAGGTTGCTTCTACTGGTGAAATTCCTCCTTGGAGTGCTATAGGCTCTTCATATCCACCTCACAAATTTTCATGTCTTCTTGGATGATTGATAAAACCACTTATAATGCTTTCTGGTGATTGCATAGGTTTGCTGAGGAACATGTTTCCTTCTTGTAAAATACCTTCTTTGTATTTGTTTGACTTCCAATATGCATGGGTTGATGAGGGAGAGTGTGGTAAGGCTAAGAAGGAGTAGCATGGTCTTGGAAGAATGATGTGAAGGAAATATGTGCTTTTGCAGATTTTTTTTTTTGTTACAGAAGTGACAAAGTGTAGGGTTTTAGTGAAAAAACATTGTGCTTTAGATGAAGGAGTGATAAGAAGGTGGCGGGAAATGATGGGAAGACTCTCCTAATTGATTTTTTACACATCAATACCCTTTGTGATTATTTTTTTTTCCTTGATCCACCTGCATGTAGCTTGCTGTAATTTCCTATAGCAATTATAGAGTTTCCTGTAGCAGTTCGGGGCAACCCCTTGTAGCAAAATTATTTTAGCCATATCTCTCAAACAATATATTGGATTAACCTTAAAAATTTTTATCACATTACTATCATCCTTATGCACCTCCCCGTAAAAACTCTCGACCATTAGATTCACGAATCTTGAGAAAAATAAAAAATGGATGTAGGTGATGGAGGCCGATTTCTCACAAAATGTGCACCAGAATGTGCTGAAATTTCTTGATCATGTTAGAATAATCTATATGCACCCCTCGATGAAATAGGTCAGAAAATGGATGCACGGTTTGAGATATAATAAAAACAAATTTCTGCTAAAAACTAGGAGTTTCCTGTAGCAAAAACAGGGTTTCCTGTAGCATTTTAGGACAATGAGGAAAATGAATGAGAAAAGTTTGGAAATGATTGGTTGATGTTGGAAATGGATGAGGGTGATGGATTGACATGACCTAGGTCCTTTTGGAGTATCTTAGGAGAGGAGGAGGAAGTCAAATTTTGACTTCCTTTGGCTAGGGTTTTGACCAACTTTTTCTCTTGGTGCCAATTTGTTTTTTTTTTGCTGCTTGCAAAGGTTGGAGAGCACCTGCATTCATTAGAGAGAGATACATGGAGCAAATACATTTGTTTTATTTTCATTTTTTTCACTTTTTTCATTTTTTTTCTTTAGGCCTACTAGTTACCTCAATGATGTTTTCAACTAGTAGGTCTGCCAAGGCGCCTCAAAGGAGGTTTTCACCTAGGATATTTTATTTTTCTCTTTTTTTTCCAGCTCATTGACCACCTCATGGAGGTTTTAAATCAGTGAGCCAACTTCAGGCGCCTCATAAGACGTTTTCACCTGAGATTTTATTCTTTTTCTTTTTCCATTTTTAAAATTTTTTCCTATCCTGCTCTAGTTGAAAAAAAACCTCTTTCAAGTATAGGAATACTTCCAATGGAGCCATGTGCACATCATGATGACGGATAAAATCATGTGTACACTTGAAATGCATTCTTTGACATGTACTTAAATATGAGAGATGAATTTCTTTGACTGAGATTGTATCAAGTACTGTTGAAGAAGAGTGTGTTGTTGCAACTTAATAATTGTCTGGAACCATATTTCAATATAGCTTTGATGCACTTGGTTTGCTTGCTCATTGGGATCATTCTTCACGTCTTCTTCTACCATGAAATTCAAATCTTCCTATTTTTTCTAATTATCCTCTTGAACACTTGGATGATATGATGGTAAACATGAGGGAACTTTATCAATATCTTATTATGATGCATGCTCTTCATCAAGTGTAACCCATGATTCTTTGATCTCCTCACTTGAATATTCTTCTTCTAGATGTTTTCCTTCAATGACATCAAGAAAATATCTGTTTTGTAATAACTTTCTTGAACTAAGATGAACACCATTTAGATCAAGAGGATATGTTTGGTAGTATTGTACCTCAGCATTGTAAGTGGGCTGAGATACTTCAATGTGTCAGTTTGGAAATGGTAGTACATGTTGTTGAGTGGGAGTGGATCTATGATATGGATGTGGTTGAGGTTGTGGTTGTGGTGGAGATGGATGGTAGGGATAGAATGGAGTTGGGTATGGAGGATATTGAGGATATTGTGGATTTTTCCCATAAGGTCCTTGCCAACCTTGTTGCCAAGATTGGTTTTGGGGTTGAGATGGCCAAGGTTTCCAAGGAGGGAGTGTGTCCCAATTATTTTGATATGGATGTGAATAAGCTTGAAATTTTGAAGTAGTTCCTTGCATCATATCAAGTTGGCTAGGCTACCATGGTCTTCTTGAGGCTACATAACATAGCTTCTATGGTGATTGACTTGCTCCATTTTCTTCTTGGTAAACTTCCTTAAACCTTTGTAATGATGGACAATATTTAGTATCATATGATTCTACATGGATAACACAAATATCAACATCTTTTTTTTGCTTATTTTTCATTCTTAACATTTATACTTGTTCACTTAGATTGCTAAGAATTTCCGTTTTAAATTTATCAAACAATTTTCCAATTTCATCTTGACTTACTAATGTTGATGCTGATTTACTTACTATTGCCCTTCCTCTTGATATGCACTTACATGTTTCACAAATTTCTTCAAATGATAATTGGTATACATCTTCTTTACTCATGAGATCAAGGAGATCAATCCAGTTGCTAATTGTTCTGGGTAAGAGGGTTTTTAGTGTGTCAAATCCTAAATGATGCAAGTTTTCCCTCTTAACATTATACATGAACCTCTCTATTAGATCCTCAAGGCTCTCATATTATTCTTGATTCATTCTAAAAATTTCTTCTGTAAGATCATGATCTTTATATTTTTCTAGAAATATATTTTGCATATCATTCCATGATATTATTGAATTAGTACCTAAACTCATGAACCATTTAAGAACTCTATCCTTCAATGTTGCAGGAATAAGTAGCCATAAGATCTACAAATTATTTAAAATTCAAAAATAAAGGTTTCCGGATCCTCTGACCTCATACCATGGAATTTGGGAAGGAAAGATTGAGGGATTCTCTTCATATGCACACTGACATCAATATCTTGATTGGGAAATACAAGAGGATCTTCTTCATTTTCATCATCTCCATCCATTTATTCTACCTTCTTTTCCACCTCTTCTTATTCTACCTGCAAAAGTGGATGGTGATGTGGTTCTTACTACACCGCATGATCAAAGGGGGGGGGGGGGGGGTTGGTGTTGGGGAAGTATTTTTAAATATATTTTTTGAATAAGAATGCTAGCAAAATTCAATTTTCTATTTTTGAAATGAAATATTCCTAATACAAAGTTTTTTTGCTTTTTTAGAAAGTAAAAGAAATGAATCAACTAGGGAAGAAAACAGTTCATACTTTGACACCTCCCCGACAATGGCGCCAAAAAGTGATGAGCCTTAGTATTTCAACAAGAATGCTGCAACTCCCGAGGCTACCAACTTTAATTATCAACCCGAGGTTAGTACAGACTTAAAATTTATCGGAAATATATGTGAAACATACAATGTGTCCTTATTTTTTTGATATCATATAATGGCATGAATGTCATGAAATCAAAGCCTAAATTAATTTCAGAAATGGAAGTGTTGCTTTGAAAAGAAATTAATCCTAGGAAAGAATAAGAATTTGTAATTGAAAATCTAAGAGCATGAATTCAAATAAAAAGTCCTAATCTAATTTACAAAAATGAATGTCCTAAGTGGTGTTTATTTTTCCTTAGTCATCTATTTAGGTCCTAGGGGTTAGGATTCATGCCTAAGAGACAAAAACCAACCTTTGGGAGCAAATATGGTCGAGTTTACACATGCTACAAGAGTGCTACATGAAACTCTGTTTTTGAAATAACTCATAGAATGACTAAGTAAATAAAATGAAAATGGTATGGGACAATTTTTTTGATTAAGTATGATATCTCAGGTCTCCATTCCAAGTGGAATCACTCCAAAGTACTGTTGTTCACACGTGCTAAAAAATAACAGAAAATTACTACTCTAAAATCTGGAAATTGAAGAACTAGTGAGCTAGTTAATCTATCAAATGCCTAACCAAATCAAGTGAAAATACAATGGGGTAAATTTTGTTATTAAATTTAATATTATTATGACCTAATACAAGTGGAATCAAGTCAAGTGGATCTCATTAACCCCTTCTAAAAAATAACATAAATTTACTACTATTTCGCTACAAGGCGTTTCCAGAAATCTTATATTCGTGAACTAGTAACCAAATCCAAGTAGCTTAATGATTAAGATTGCCTTAAAAATTTATTCTAAGGATGAATAATGCTTTTGAACCTGTAAAAAACCTTCAAAATAACTCACTTAAATCATTTAAATCAATCGTACAACAAGCAATGAAATAGTACTAAATACATAAATATGAAAAAAAGAAATAAGAGATGTATGCGAATAATAAGTAACAAGAACATAAAGAAATTGTGAAAGAGGGATCTGAGGCTCCTGGGATGGCCAAGCCCAAGGAGGACTTAGATTCCTATGGAAGAAACTTTCCTTAGAAGCTAAAAATGGCACCAATCTTCATTATTAAATCAATCCAAGTACATCCCTGCAAGAAAATAAAATGGAGCTTCTAGAAAACAAGCTTTCTCCATAATGAGACTAAAAAATACATGCCCCTAGACGCCAATTCGAATTGGTACTTATAAAAAATGATGAGGAAACATTATCCTTGAAAGGAGGAATCTTTCCCCTCCAAAATCCCTCAAATAGTGGATCTGGTTCCTAACACTAGGAGTTTGCAGTAAATGATAGGGAACACATTCCTAGATTTTATCAATCATCGGAGTTCCAAAATCTCTCCATAATTTCTAAATATTTTCATGATATTTTTATAATTTATTATCCAATATTTATCCTCCAGTAGTATGGATCAAGTCCCTAAATTATCTCATTCTCTAAATCTCCATAAGCTGCCCAATATTGTCACAATATCCTTCAAAAATAAATAATATTAGGCACAAATATGCAATTATCTCTAAACCTTCATAAGAAAATATTAAAGCTTAAAAAACATTATTAAGTGTAGAAAGAGAGATTTAATATATCTTTTATGTGCCTAAGAAATGTTAGATGGGCCTTAATTTATGTCTAATTTAGAGGCCCATCAGACACTACAAAAAGGACTGTAGATATAGAGCTCCTAAGAAAGGAAAGGGATTTGATGATGCTCCTTTTGCAGAGGCGAAAACCACCTTAGATGAAGGTGGGGATGTGTACTTGGATTCTTCTTCAAGTACACATGTTGATCATGAGGCATGTTTGATTGAATCAGGTGCATCCCTTCACTTGACTCCCCATAGGGAGTGGTTCTACGAGTATGAGAAATATGATGGTGGTGATGTCTTCTTAGGGGACGAGAGGAAGGAAAAAATCATCGGACACGGAAAATTCAAGATGAAGTTACAAGGTGGAAGAATTATAAAACTTCCTAGTGTTTTTCATATTCCTGCATTAGCCATAAATATGGTTTCTGTAAGCAAGATGGATGACCCAGGTGTAAAAAAATGTTCGAGAAGGATACCTGTAAGATGGTTCAGGGAGCACTAGTATTGATGCGAGGAGTTTAGTTTTGAACTCTATAAAAGCTTTTGGGTAGCTCTGTTATTGATGTGTGCAACAATTGTGTGGTTCCTGAAAGTGGAGCTGAAAACCTTGTGGTCTATAGAGAAAATACCATGTTATGGCATCAAAGGCTTGGACATATTGGAGAGAAGGGACTTCAAATACTTCATGGTAATGGTATGGTATAAGGTGTGTCTAATTTCTCTCTGGATTATGATTTCTATGAAAATTTTGTATATGGGAAGAATAATCGGGTTAGTTTCCCCTCTCATGCTAAGAGGGTGAACTAGATATTAGAGATTGTGCATAGTGATGTGTTTGGACCTATGTCAGTTCCATCATTGGGTAAGTCTTTGTACTATGTGTCATTTATTGATGACTTCTCAAGGAATACATGGATATATTTCCTCATGAATAAATTTGAAGTCTTTAATAGGTTTAAAGCATTTAAGGCTATGGTGGAAAATCAGATAGAGAAGAAGATAAATGTGTTGAGGAAATATAATGGTGGGGAGTTCTACAAGAAGTAATTTGAAGAGTTCTATAGGAAGTGTGGTATTTCATGGAAAAATACTAATCCATACACACCTTAGAAAAATGGAGTTGCAGAAAGAATGAACAAGCGTTGATGGAAAATGCAAGAAACATGCTCAGTGGTGCCAGGTTAAGACATGAATTATGGGCAGAGGCAGTGGAGACTACATGTTACCTGGTTAATAGATCACCTTCATCAGCGTTGGAGGATATGGCTCCACATGAGGCATGTAATGGTAAGAAACCCTCTCTTTCACATATGAGGGTATTTGGATCTGATGCATATATACATGTTCCAAAGGAGAAAAGAACCAAGTTGGATAGTAAATTTGAAAGGTGCATCTTTATTGTGTATAAGGATGGTCTAAAAGGTTATAAGCTTTGAACCTAGAAAAAAAGGAAGGTTGTGTACAACTGTTATGTGGTGTTTAGAGAGGTGAAAGATGTTATTAAACATGAAGTCCTACAAAATGATTCTGAGAAGATATAGTTTGAGCTAAAGGAGGAAGAATCATAATCTACAACAAAACAAGAATCAAAAGATGAACAACCACAAACTCTAGCTATGAGAAGATTAGTTCGAGAAAAAAGGAAGCTAGAAAGGTATAGTCCATCTACTTTTTGTTAAAAAAATTCTTTATCTATTATTGGTGATGATCCCATAACTGTCAGGGAGGCAGTAGATTCAGAGGATGGAAAGCGCTAGAAAGAGGCCATGGATGATGAAATGGCATCTCTAGAGAAAAATTAGTCTTGGGGTATGGTGGAGTTTCCAGCTGGAAGGAAAACCAGTGGAAGAAAATGGGTGTTCAAGAAGAATATGAATGCATAAGGCAAGGTGGAGAAATACAAATCTTGGTTGGTAACAAAAGGTTATTCCCAGGTGTCAAAAATTGATTTTGGTGATATTTTTTCTCCTGTTGCCATGTTAGCTTCTAGTATATTACTTTTATCTATTGTTACTGCTTTTGATTTCAAGGTAGAACATATGGATGTGAAGACAACATTTCTTCATGGGGATCTCGAAGAAGAGATATACATGAAGAAACCTGAAGGATTTGTGGTAAAGGGTAAGAAATAACTTGTATGTAGGTTAAAAAATTCTTTGTATGGGTTAAAACAATCATCAAGGATGTGGTATTAGAAATTTGATACATATATACGGGGACTTGGCTTCACCAGAAGAAAAGAAAATCAGAGTGTATTTTAAATTAATTTGTGACTGTGTTATTTATTAGGTGTTGTATGTGGATGATATGTTGCTCATTGGAAATGGAAAAGAAATTTTCCAAGATTTGAAAACCCAATTGTCCTCCAAATTTGACATGAATGATATTGGTGCTACAAACTATATTTTGGGCATGGAAATTAAATGATATCGGGAAAAGAGGAAGCTCTGGTTAAACCATACTAAGTATGTTGAGACAATACTGCATAGGTTTAATATGCATGATAGTAAACTGATGAAGGTTCCTATTCTTGTAGGTGTAAATATATCTGTTGAACATTGTACCAAGACACAAGAAGGGGAAAAAGACATGTCCCGTGTTCCATATGCAAGTGCAGTCGGTAGCCTGATGTATTCAATGGTTTGTATTAGACCAGACATTGCACATTCAGTGGGAGTATCAAGAAGGTTTATGTCAAAACCATGGAAGGATCAAAGGACATCAGTGAAGTAGGTTTTTAGGTATTTGCGTGGCACTAGTGATTATGGTCTGTGCTACCAAGGAAGAGCAGGATTGGACAGAGTTTTGGACATCCGTGGCTTTTTTGATGAAGATTGGTCTAGAGATATAGATCAGAGAATATCTACAAGTGGGTATGTGTTTAACCTATTTGGAGGAGAAGTTAGTTAGATGAGAAAAAGACAGTCTGTAGTGGCTCTTTCAACTACAGAGGCTGAATACATGGAAACCACTCATGCAAGTAAGGAATTCGTTTGGTTTCATATATTGTGTTCATTTATAGGGTTGGTACAATGAGCTATAAGAATAGACTGTGACAACCAAAGTGTTATTTTCTTGGCAAAGAAACCTTCTTATCATTCAAAGACAAAGCACATTGATGCTTAGTATCACTTTATAAGGGATATGGTTGAGGGAAAAATGTGTTACTAGTAAAGGTGGAAACTTTGAAGAATGTAGCAAATGCATTGACAAACTCTGTGAGCACTGAGAATTTTTCTTGGTGTATAGAAACAATGGGCATTGCAGGGCTGGGCCAATGACTAAGCTCTCCTGTGACCCCCTGTGTGGAAAAGAAAACAACAAGTGGGAGATTGTTGGGTGTGTGTTATATTCTTTCCATGACCTACCTATGGTGGGCAGACCCTATAATAGTTGGGCATAACTACCTATGGTTTTTTGCATGGGTTTTGCACATGATTTTGGGCATGGTGGTTTTTTTCCCATGATATTTTGTAGATCCAGTCAAGGGAACTACGATTATGTTCTAATATAGGGTTAGTGTATTGGGTTTTATGAATGCTTCAACATGCATATATATATATATATATATATATTGTAACATTGAAAGGAACATAATGAAAAATCAATCTGGTAGTCTCGATTTTTGGATCCAGGGGAAAATCTCTGTGTATATTTTTTTATGTTTTATTTTCTCACAATTGTTTATTTTTCGTTTTAAGAATTCGTTTGCAGATAATTTGTGAACAGGGTTAAAACCTACAACAACTGAAATATATTTTTGGTTAGGGGTATATTAGACTCAAGGTGTCTCCATAGGGAGCCCCAATGTTGTTTATAAAGAAAAAGGATGCCACATTATGACTATGCATTAATTATTGAAAATTGAATAAGGCTATAGTCTGAGAATAAATACCCACTACCCAAAATTTATGATCTATTTGATTAGATGAGTAGCAACAATGTTTTCCAATATAGATATGAGATATGATTACCATCAAGTCATAGTTAAAGAAAAATATTTTCACAAGACATTGATCATGATGAGATATGGGAATTATGAGTTCATGGTGGTACCATTTTGGCTTAAAAACTCCCAAGCAACATTTATCTACCTAATGAAAAACATCCTCAACTGGTTTCTTGACAAGATCATGCTGGTGTTTTTGGATGATATCCTAGTTTATACTTAATAAATAGAGAAGAACATGAAGAACATCGAAATGTGGTGTTGCAATTACTACGAGAACACAAACTGTATGCCAAACTAAGAAAATGTGACTTCTTCTAATCACAAGTACAATATTTGGGATCTGTTATTTCAAAGGAAGGAGAAGTTGTGGATCCAAAGAAGATAAATACCATAATGGAATGGCCCACTCCAAAAAATGTCATAAAGGTTATATCCTTCATGAGATTGGCCAGATATTACTAGTGATTCATTCAATAATTTTCCAATATTAAGCATATAATCATAGCCTTACAAAGGAAAGGAGTCAAATTTCAATGGACTAGAGTGTCGAACTAGTTTTGATCAACTCAAAAATTTATCACATGTACCTATTATGATAATAACAAACCTAGATGCATGCAAGGAAGGACTAGGTGGAGTCCTAATGCAATAAGGACATGTAATTGTCTATGATTCAAGGAAAACGAATGATCAAGAGAGGAATTATGTCACTCATGACTTGGAACTAAAAACTATCATGCATGAAAAAAATACGTGGAGACACTAAATCATTGGGGGAGGTTTGTGTTGATGTGAGATCATGGAGGGTTGAGATACTTATTTTATCAGCCCAAGTTAAATTCTAGACAAGCCAGGTGGTTGGATTTAATAAGTGAATTTGATTTTGAGGTCTAGCATATAAAGGTCAAGTAAAATCAAGTAGTAGATGCACTTACTAGAAGTCTAGAAGTAGGTCACATGTGAGCCATGAGGGCTTGTGAAATTGAGATAAAAAATGGATCAAATAGGCATTGCTACATGATGATAATTTCCAATATGTGAAGCAATTATTATAGTAGGATCTAGAGGGAACAATGAGAAATACTTACAAGCTCACTAACAATGGTATGTTGTTTTTCAAAGGTTGGTGGTATGTACCCTATGTGGCCAACTTGAAGAAGGTCACAATGGATGAGTGTCATAAAGACCTTTCTCAGGTCATCATATTATCAAAAAATGATAACAACCATAAATAAATCATATTATTAGCTAGGAATGAAGAAGGAAATTACTGAATATATTTCTAGGTGCCTGGAATGCCAACAAGTCAAATAGAATGCATACATCTAACATGATTATTACAACCAATTCCAATCCCTATGTTGAAGTGGGAAGTCATACCCATGGAATTCCTCATGATATTTCCAAATACATCCAAACAACATGATGCGATTATGGTGGTAGTGGAAAAATTGAGCAAGGAAAATCTCTTTATAGTTGTAAAGTCCACCCACAAAGCTACTGCTATAGCTCATATTTTTATGACATAAATATTCATATTACATGGCATAACCAAGAAGATCATTTCCGACCAATATGCCAAGTTCACTTCAAAATTTTGGAAATAAGTGTTTGTTATCTTTGGGAATCAACTAGCTTTTAGTATAGCCTATCATCTTGAGACAAATGGTCAAACTAAAAGGCAAACATAAATCTAGAAAACATGTTGAGGATGTATGTCATGCATCAACCATAGAGATGGGAGGAATTGCTGCCATTAGTTGAATTTTCATACAACAATGGGAACTAATATTAATTGAAGATGAGCCTTTTGAGGCTTTGTATGGTATAAAATCCAATACTCCCATTAGTTGGGATAACCTAGTGAAAAAGTGGTACTTGGAACAGACATGCTGAGAGAAATGGAGCAAGAAGTGATTAATTTTAGGCAGAAATTGAAAGTAGCCCAAGATAGGAACATGGTTTATGTATAATGGCAGAGAATGCACACAAAATTCCAAGTGAGAGAGCATGTATATATACACATCAGACCTAGGATGAGCTCATTGCAAGTGGGATCATGTGCTAAATTAGCACCTAGATTTTGTGGATCATTTTGGGTTTTGGAAAGAGTGGGACCAATATCTTATAGGTCGTCCTTTCCACCCATAGTGAAAGCACATGATGTATTTCACGTTTCTTTGCTTAACAAGTATGTACGTGACATAAATCATGTGATTTATTAGTCTATGATATAGGTGGAATTCAAGGGATAATTCCAACCCGAACCACTATGCATACTAGACGAGAGATATACCACACTCCTAAATTGAGTAATAGAGTGGGTCAAGGTGCAGTGGAAGCACTTTGGAACCTATGAAGCAAACTGGAGATTTACAAACCAAATGAGGGAGTTCTAGTGATTTTTGTTTAACGTATAAATGGATGTAAAGAGGTGTAATTATAAATCTCAATTTTGTTTTCTATTTATAGTACACTAAGGATGATTTTAATTTAAGGGGGTGGGGTTTGTAACAACCCTTTTATTTAACCCTCATATTTATAATGATTGTATAGTGACAACATGGGAGCCAAGGCTAGTCGAGATAATTTGATTGTAAACACATGAAATTAAATTTTGGTGATGGCTGACTCAAGGAAGGGACACATTATGGATCCACTATATTAGGGAGAATGGCTTTGTTCCTTGAGAATTCATGCACCAACTTGAATGAAATTTTTGAAGTCGTTACTGGCCAATGGAAATACTCACTTAATATTGGGATCAAGCAATACTGAGAGTGGCGAGGGGGGGTGTATTAGTTTTGCATAAACTTTTACAAAAGTATGGATTTTTAAAAATTAAACCAATTAAACAAAAGATATAAAAATGAAAGCACAAAATAGCCCAATACAAGAACACCACAATTTCAGGTGGAAACTATAACACCCCACCCCACATTTACTAACTTTTACATGCTTACCAGGCTAAACATGAGTTGAGAGTTACTATGCATGACCCAAATTACAAGATGAAATTATGGAAATGGGGTCCACTTGTCAAAAACTGAATGTAAACACCCAAAGACACATGATCACATTTTTATCAGCCTATATTTCCTTGGTGACCATTTTCCCTGAGCTTATACCACTCCTTGACCTAGATTAATTCTAATCCACATGGATACAAGTCTATCAGTGCAGCCAGAGACCTCCAGTCACATGGATAACCCGTCATCAGTGCGGCTATGGCATAGATCTCCTAGTTCTAACAATTAAGCCATGGAACTTGTTCCAAAAATTTAGGGCCAAGATTCAAGCCAACTGCCCAAACTTTTCCAGAACCATGTCAACAATATGTATAAGTCTTCATGCTCCATTCTTAAGTTATTTTGTGGCTCATACTTTCCCAACACATATTATTCATTTCAATACAAACACTTTGTGACTATGGTACTTGTAGGTCATGTATGCATATTTTTTTCACTGTTTTCATCAGTTTCATCAACTGTTCCTCAAGAAGGTCTGTTTCCCTCTCATACTAGCTACAATAAAACACACATTAACTCATGCATACATATAAATTATCCAAGACCTAGTCAAACCATGGCACATATTGATAACAATAGCACTTCATATAACAAGAAATACACTATGCATGTAACATACACTTAACTAGTAATGGATTCATGACTAACCAATCACATAGTCAACACATTAAACCAAAAACTTGTACTCATTGATCTTCATTAAAGAATGAAAAATATTAAAATATTCATAACACCAACGAATTCAAGGACTTTTGTTGGACATTGGGTTCAACGCTCCCCATGTGTTTCGCGACATGGACTAACAGCCTCTCGTGGATCCTCACTCTGGAGATTGTAGCGGAGACTAACGCCTCTGGGTTTTGTTCTAATGGCAATTATGATTCCAACAATTGGTATCAGAGCGACAAGTCTTGAGTTCGAAACTCACCCGGCTCACGTTGTGGGGGGGGGAGGGGAGATTGCTGGACATTGGGTTCAACGCTCCCCCTGTGTTTCGCGACATGGACTAACCACCTCTCGTGGATCCTAACTCTAGAGATTGTAGCGGATACTAACGCCTGTGGGTTTTGGTCTAACGAAAATCATGATTCCAACAACTTCCACGCTCCACCCGACCATAGATTGGGCTGAGCCAATCCTTTATTCCAATCTAATCACCCCCGTGCCATATTCCAAAGCCATAATTTGGGATTGCACGGGATAAAACAAAACATAACAAAACATGGTATCCAGAGGAAAACCAACTCCACCCTCAAGCCATAATGATTTCACCTAACACCAGGTCCAAAAATCACCAAAACCAATACAAGCTTGGTTTCCTCAAAATTTATTCATCATACCTAGAGGATTTTTCCTGTCTTTACCCACTTGTCAAGGGATCACCTGGAGAAAATCGTCTCCACGCTCAACCCTTGGGATTTTCCCGAGACCAACTCAAATAGGATCCAAAATCTACTAGCATCCAAAGCTCAACCAAACAGGGAACCCACTACATCATGTCTATCTAGGAAATGGCATAAGGAAATGATATACATGAATATTAGTACATGCAAATATCCATGCCAATTACAACAAAAATGACCACCAAAAAAATGCATGAACCATGCATTCAAATCCCCACAATATAATCAAACATGCACATTATTACCCGCGAAAAATCCTCCTTCTATCTACTCTTTTCTCTGTTCTTTTCTGGCCTTGCAAGCTGCTATTCAAACCTTATTCTTGGCTTCCACTCAAATTCCTCTCGCACTACTTTCTTTCCTTGCTTTTATTTCTTGTGACCCAAGTCTTGTAGTTTTCTCTCTCTTTTTCCTCTCTTTTCCCAAAGAGAATGCTAAAATTTTCTCTCTCCATTTTATTTTTCATTTTTTTTCTTCATTTTTTATTGCATGCATATTATTTTACTATTTTTATCCTTTCCTTGTATCTTCCTCTTCTCCTCTTGCTGAAGTGGAATTTCTTTCATTTTAATTTATTTATTTTTCATTTTTTCCTCATGTCCTTGTTGGCTTGTAATACTTAATTTTCCATTTATTTCCTTTTGCCTCTTGCCAATTCCAATTTCCATAACCAATAAATAATTAACCACAAGTGAATCCCAATGCAATTTTCCCCCCTAATTCATCTTGGAATACGAGTCCCATGACCTTGGTTTTATTTTTATTTTAGAATGTCCATAAATTATTTATTTACATGGAAATTTGATCTAGGACTGTCACAAACACCTTCCTCAATTTTCTTATTCCATATGCAACACCAAATATGCTTTAAAGCACACACACACATATTTTTTTACGGAGATTTATAAACACAACTCTACACAATATTTACAATTTATGCACAATTACTTCAATCAACAAACAAAAAGGATATGCTACCCTCAATCAAAAACAAAGGAATCCAAAGGTTCACACCTCCACCCTTAACCGAAAAAAAAAGAATCCATAGGTTGGAACCTCCACCCTCAACCAACAACAAGGGAATCCAGAGGCTTGCACCTCCACCTATAATAAACAATAATGGAATCCAAGGGCTGACACCTCCACCCTCAATTAACAATAAGGGAATCCATAGGCTTACACCTCCACCCTCAATTAGAAAAAAGGGAATCCATAGGCTTACACCCCACCTTCAATCAACAACGCGGGACTTCAAAGGCTTACACCTGCTATTTTTTCATTAGCTACACTATTCTTTGCTTTGATAGTTTCATTTCTTCATTAACATGTTAAATTCACCCCAAAAAAATATCATTACAAAATATACATTATTAACCATTAACATGAACAACTATATAGAAATAAAAATACCATCATCATCATCTAAGCAGTAGAACGTAAAGGAACAAAGGAAGAGAAGAATGCACACATAGAGACACCAATATTGGTCTAAGACCAGGGAAAAACCCACTAGGGGGAAAACCCTTGCAAATTATTCTTTTTAGATCACCATAAAATCATTCAGCAAATAAGAGTACAATTATCCATAGATCCATATCTTCATGATGTAGAAAACAACTAGCATATGAAAAATAAAACCATAAGCATACTTTTGCTAAAGGAGCATGAATCTGAGAACTGAAAATGCACTGACACTGGTTGTAGCATATTTTTGAATATTTTTGATACATAGTGAGAAATATAGATACATCTTGTAGCAGAATGATATAGAGCATATCTACAGATCTAAAATTCTACAACGATTCGAAGCCCTAGATACAAATGATCACTGAAACTCACTGAAAACAATTGTCCAGTCCTAGATATGAATCAATGACACTGTCAAATATTTCTGCAACCATATGCATGAGAATTGGTGATTTGATCAAGCTCATTTGTTCCCAAAAACCCTTAGTTGTTACCTCAAGACGTTGTGCCCACAACTGATGCTTCCCTAACTGCTACCTAGACTCACTGTGCCCGCGACTGAGGTCTTGATTAGCCCGATCTAGCCCAGGAACCCTAGTTGTGACCTTAACATGCTCAACATGCGGCTATGGAAGCTTAGCTTCTACCTTTCCAATCTACGACTATGAATCTAGCTTGAATTTTGCAGTTCTGTTCCTAGCCTATGGCCCAAAATCCATAGTTCAGAGCGAGCCTCTCGCCTATGATCCCGAACCTTATGCAAGATTCTTCTGTCGAACCTTTGTGAGCCAAGAAAAAATAGACGAACCAATACAATGGATGCAAATCAAAGATCACTTGAGAAAGTGTAAGAATGAGCTTGAGGTTGCCTATATTTATAGCTTTTGTGTGGGTCTTCTTCGGGTTAAGACCGACTTGACTAAATTCCACAAGTGGTTAGGTCGACTCATTCCATTTCAATTTAATAAATAAAATAATTCATAATTTAAATTCCGCTTAGCTGATTGTGGTGATCTATAGGTCGATTTTGGTCCTCTCGAAAAGAGGAATCTAATGAAATTATAATCTTGACCATCAAGGTTGTCCATATTGGAATTTGACCGTAGTTGCATAATTTTAATACTCCTTCTCAACCAGGGATAATTCCACTTGCCAATATTTGTTCATCAATCAATATGCCATTTTGGTATCTTCATGCATCATCACATATCATCACTAATTATCTTTTTCATGTAGTCGTCATGTTGTGAACCTATTACAAATCGTAATTGTACTTATGCTTATTCCTGCTTATCTCTTGAATTTTACTGCTCATGTACTGAACATTATCAGATCTAGAAGAAGAAGAAATTTTTACTGGAGGGGAGCTTCGGCTACCACCCTTCATCCATTAGAATATCATTCAAAATCTATTCCAACGGGATTCTACCTGGAATATCATCATCAATCATCGTCAGAGATAATTTTGTCAAGGAGCACATCTTGACCTGTAACTGCATCGAGGGGCACATCTTGACCCAAATATCACAGGGGATCTATACCTATACAACCCAATATCTAGCAATATGACATCCATCCATGCAAGGGATCCCATCTCGACCCTGGTATCACATCGGGAAGCACAATATCAACCCAAAACTCCATAGGGTTATCTCAACCCATCCTATTTCCTACTGATATTCTCATTGATGACCCTAAATATTCATATGGTATAACACTTGCATTATAACCGACTTGGGTTGTACACCCCAATTACATTCTCAAATCAATGGCCAAATGAGGAGAAGTATTCTCGACAAGCCTTGCTTGTGGTTATGATACCAACTGAGGTATACTCTGCAAAGACCAATTAGGGGAGTAACATTCTCTGACCCTATGAAGATAGGGGATCAACATCTCTAACCCTATGGGTAACCAATAGGGAATACACCCTATTTTCTAGATTTCCCTCCATCCCAATTTCCATCTACCTCAATTCCTTGTCCTGGGAGCTCAGATAGGGAGGAAGAGGTGGCTCAGTGTCCTCGATTAACGTTGCTCCCAACATACTCACATATGGTATCTGCTTATCACAATAACATCTGATTCCTGTTCATATTGGACATCAAATAAAATTTTTTGTTAGAACATACATAATCATGTAAAACTCAACAAGATACCATAATCATCCTCCCTCTCACTGAGGTGTCAATCGCACATGGATACCATAATCATCCTCCCTCTCAAGGAAGTGTTAATCGCAAGCCTAAGCTTATCTGCACTGTCTCAAAAAATGTGGAGAGGTCATAGTCCCAACTATATATATATTGGATTATCTGTTATCAAATTGTATCCATGTCTTATCTAGATCATGCTCAGACAAATCTCTAAGGAGCTTCTACATCCTGTCTCATATCTAGCCACGCTAGCAGCATTGTACTTGACCTCGGTCATGCTATGGACCTCTCATCCAAGATATCGTGGCATATCTCATATTGAGGCAACATCCAAATGTGCTCATCAATAATGATTCCAAACATCATCAATTCATTCATGCAACTACATATCGTGGGAGAAATATCTCAACCTTTAAAAGTAGAACGTTTCATGAAAATATTTCAAAAGGATGTTTGGTAGGAATTCTAAATGAAGCAACTCAATCATGAATTTAATAATGTTCTATACACATCATATATGGATGGATGTTTGAAATGGAACATCAATGCTTCAATACCCCATCAAATGCCATGTCAAGTTCAAAAACATTTTAACTTTAAATTATAGAGTCCAAGGATTTACATTTTCATTACACAAAGACATTTTATCAACATATTTGCAATATCGGATTTCTTTCCTGAATTTCAAAAATCGATTCATCATGCCCTAATACATTATTTAGAGCTTCAAAATCCATCTCCCTCTAACTTAGATTGTTAGAGACTCATCACCTATCAAGGGTAGACCATCAGTATGTAAAACCAAAGCCATAATCAAAATCGAGGCCATTCATTGGAGCTCATTATCATGACTTAGTTAGATAACTATAAAGTATGGAAAAATATGAATTGGGGAGCTTGCATCATGCGAAGCTCTTTGTAAGCATAATGTATTACTAAGCCAACATACTCAGCCTTACATAAATCAATGTTGTGTCAAAAAAATCATCTCATCATAGTTTAGAAGCCAAACCAAAACTATTATCAAAGAAATTAATAGCATAATATCAATTATTTCAACTAGTGATAGGTAGAGCTCATATCAAGTCTTGACTTCATTTATTGTCAAGTCAACAATTCAATCATGCCATTACAATACATTTTTTTTACTAGATGCTAGTGCATACATCCAGGTTAAGTCATGTATGTTCCATTTTCATATTGAGTCACAACAACCATTGTGCTAGGAACAAGAGGGACAATACAAAACCATAATTTTGAATACTCACATAAGATACTGAAAGTCACTATGCCCACATAACATTGTCATCTGAGAAAATAAACTATCACCATATCAAATCATATCAAAACCAAATGTACGATCATGGTAAGATCTATAATTCTAGACATATCTCAATCATTAAGCATCATGTCAAAAGTTCCAAACACAGTTGGTCAATTAGCCAAATCATGTCGAACTAGTAGCACAAACATAGTGACATACTCATATGAATGTCTCAGTCACTTGAAAACACAAGTTTTGTTCAAACATACAAACTTTTCCTACTGAAATATATTACTGGTATCTGCAACACATTTTCAGAACTAACATCTTCAAAGTGGCCATATGATTTCATGCTCAATTCCAGCAATTCCGGAAATCAGTTTACAATTGAAGGAAATGTCAGAGATCCCTTATTTCAGAGTATAGACCAAAAATTCAAATATGAGACTGATAGGCATGGTCACACCTATGGGCCTTCCATTGTGTGAGAGAGGCTCAAACCTCTACTATGGAATAAAAATTGCATATATCCATAAACCATATTTCAATAAAACATACACTAGAAATATGAGTAAGAATATTTTAGGAGAGAGAATATCTCTCTGAATGAGAATCCACTTCATTCGAGTCATCAACATATTTTTAATATGCAACAAAAATTCTGATAAAATCAAACATATATTCATCACATCGTGACATCAACCTTTCATCAGGAGTTGGATTCATATGATAGGGGAAGTGGACAGGTGGGACATCACACTTCAAAGATCATGATCACAATATCATTTTTCTATCAAGTCAATCCATCAAGACATGACCACATGTAGTAAGAGATCATGATTACCATACTTATCATGATAAATAAAACTTTATCATAACTACAAGAGTGTGAACCTATTTTCCGTTAGCTTACATCATGCTTATCACATGCATTATCAATAATATCATGTATAACGAATCAATGTAGTAACCTTTTGCATGAGATCCATCATAATACATATCAAGCGTCAAGAGTACCATTCACTAGAGTCATAATGAAGATCTAAAAAACATTAGATGCTAGCTAAACATCAAGTTATGCCACTATATCCAAGATCAACAATAAGTAGCCTCGCAAAATGAAGATCATCATGATCAAAATTTTCAATACCAAGTGCACTATTTTGTCATTAGGAACATAAATCTAAATATCACTTTTACATGTGAGAGCCACTTGCGAAGGAGAAATTCTAAACATACCATAGGGTTGACCTAGCCATCAATGTTACAACTAAAATACAATATATCACACATATGTTTTGGTATTACCTGTGCATATTCACATAGGCAGCTTGTAGTACTCAAGTGCTTCTTTAATTCTTCCATATCTAGCCATGTTTCCTGCACTTCAAAATATCTTCAAGAAGGATCCAATTATCACATCTCATCAAGGAGGTTAGAAATATCTAGGTGCTCAAATATACATGCAGGAAGTAATGACTAGAAACAATAATCATAATAATCAGATCCATAAGTATAAACAAGAGTAAGTTCATAAGTCAAGGAATACTTATCTTCAATGAGAGATGATCCTCTCCCTCTTGAACCAACCTTCAAGTTCCATACATAGACCATAAAACAATGTTTCCTTAAATCAACAACTTTATCAACAACCATGTCATTTTTCAAATTTATCCCGAGTTCTTCACATAGATCACATATCAAGACTTTTACCATAAACCAGGGTTTCTCTTAAACCCTCACTATCACATCCTTATCCACTAACTACCTATAGTTTTCTTCGTAGCCTAGAATTATTTTAGGTCTCTACCATCCTCTTCTTGATTCCATAAAAGTGTCTCCATGGGGGTGATCTTCATGGATTTCCTTTAGCCCAACTCTGATACCATGCTAATTTTTCATAAATCTACATTGTTCTTTGCTTTGATAGTTGCATTTCTTCAATAAGATGTTAAATTCACCCCAAAACATTATATCATTATACATATTTACATTATTAACCATCAACATGAAAAAATATATAGAAAGAACAATACCATCATCATCCTCTAAGCAGTGGAATGTAAAGGAACAAAGGAAGATAAACATGCACACATAGAGAAACCAGGATTGGTCTGAGACCGGGGAAAAACCTAGTATGGGGAAAACCCTTGCAAATTATTCTTCTTATATCGTCATCAAATGATTCAGCAAACAAGAGTACAATTATCCATAGATCCATATCTTCATGATGTAGAAAACAACTAGCATATGCACAATAAAACCATAAACATACTTCTGCTAAAGAAGCATGAATATGAGAATTGAAAATGCAATGACATTGGTTGTAGCATACTCATGAATACTGATGATACTGAGTGAGAAATGTAGATACATATTGCAGTGGAAATATATAGAGAAGATCTACATTTATGCAGATCTACAACGGTATGAAACCCTGGATACAACTGATCACTGAAACTAAATGAAAACAACTGTCCAGTTCTAGATTTGATTCTAGGACAGTATCAAATATTTTTTTCATCATCTACACGAGAATTGGTGATTGGATCAAGCTTAGATCTACCTAGAAACACTTAAATACAACATAAAAAAAATGTGTTGGCGGCTGAAGCTTCCCTGGCCGCTACCCAGACTCACTGTGCCTACGGCTGAGGTTCTGATCAAACCGATATAGCTCAGGAACCCTAGCCACGACCTTAACATGCTCAACTTGTGGGTATGGAATCTTAGTTGATACCTTGCCACGCTATGCTTGGGGCTTTGGCCCAAATTTTGTAGTTATGTGCCCATGGCCATGGCCCAAAAGCCCTAGTTCAGAGCAAGCCTCTTGCTTGTGATCCTGAACCTTGCGTGAGCTTCTTCTGTTGAACTTGTGTGAGCCAAGATAAAATAGAAGAACCAAGACAATGGATGCAAATCAAATATCGCTTGAGAAAGTGTAAGAATGAGCTTGAGGTCACCTCTATTTATAAATTTTGTGTGGGTCCGCTTGGGGTTAAGTCCAACTTGACTAAATTCCACATGTGGTTAGGCCGACCCATTCCATTTCACTTTAATAAATAAAATAATTCATAATTTAACTTCCACTTAGCCATTTGGGGCGATCTATAGGCCGATTTTGGTCCTCTCAAAAAGAGGAATCTAATGAAATTATAATCTCGACCATCATAGCATTCCATAGTGGAATTTGACAACAGTTGCATAATTTTAACAACACCTCCATCCTTAATCAACAACAAGGGAATCCAAATGATGACACCTCGACCCTAAATAAGCAACAAGGGAATCCAAAAGCTTTCACATCCACCCTCAATCAACAACAATGGAATCTAAAGGCTTACACCTCCACCCTGAATCAATAATAAGGGAATCCACAGGCTTACACCTCCACCATCAATCATCAACAAGGGAATCCAAAGGCTTACATCTCTAAAATTAATAAATAATAGGGGAATCCATAGGCTTACAACTCCCCTCTCAATCAACAATAAGGGAATCCATAGGCTTACACCTCCACCCTCAATTAGAAACAAGGAAATCTAGAGGCTTACACTTACACCCTTAATCAACAACAAGGGAATCCAAAGGCTTACACCTCCACCCTCAATCAACAACAAGGGAATCTAGAGGCTGAAACCTCCACCCTTAATCAACAGCAAGGGCCCAGATAGTCCCATACCTACTTGTTCCAACAAATTATACAAAACTTACACATACACAGTGTACAACAAAACACATTTACATATACACATCATACACCACAATGAATACACATGTTACAAAAAATGAATACACATGTCACAACACAACATGTACACAATACACATGGCACAATACAACATGTACACAACATTAGTATTGCAGATCTAGAGACCATACCGTTTCTACTAGGAAACCTTGCCTCTAGTGTCTTTCCAATGCCTTAGTGTGTGCATCCACAACCAAATCTTGAGTATTTGGATTCTTTCGTTATCCATGCTTATCCCAATATGTTACATATCACAATACTTTCATTTTTTTGATGTATCCTTCAACATTCCTTGTTCATGGCATAAACATAGGCATAATTATAAGCACATGATATCAAAATCATAAATAAGCTAGGGCTACCTCTTTCCTAATTGACTCGTCATACACCTAGGAATCTTTTCATTCCATCTATACCATCATTATCCCATAGGAATGATCCCTGACCAAAACTTGTGAGTCATAAAGTCTTATCATAACCTTAGTAATCAATAATGTTCATGAATATAACACATATTCATATACATATTAAGTTCAAGGTTTAGATAAACTCCTTTATGCCATTTTCATTGTTGCCATTTCATTGTCCATTATTTCCCATGGACACAACCAACCTTCTAAGTGTTTTATCAGCCCAAAGGCACAACAATTAGAGGCATATATGTCCAATCCTTTCACCAATGATTCTAATTAGTAATTAGTATACTTGTTGAAATCATAGTCAGTTTTTTTCTGGTCATAAGCATAATATAAACATGGTAACATGAATTGCATAATCACATGATAATAGAAATAATTAACACCAAAAATTCCCAGTTGCTTATTGGATTTCTGACAAAATAGGAAATTTCATCAGATAAACTTAATGTGTTATCCCAACCATGCCATTCATATATTCATCAATTTTTTATAATCGTAATCAATCATCCTTCCACAAGAATAATTCCTGACAACAACCTATCAAATACAATGGCATTGCATGCACTCATTTAATCATCAACATGTTCATGAAGATATCACATATTCACGTAATGTAATACAAAATCAAGGTTAAGAGAACCTCATGTATTCTTACAAAGCACACATTCATTTGGAACAACACTTTCCAAGCATAGCCAAAGGAATTATCACACAATTATTTTCTTTTAACTTTTTACCTTGATGCAATTGAGTATTATTAAGTGCTATCACATTCACCTAGTTGTTAGTTATATCAACATAAGAAAATCAACTGTTACATTTCCATGCTAATACCAAGCATTTTTCTCCACAATTGTTCGCACATGTCAGTCACATGATCCAAGTATCAAGTCATCATGTCTATTAAGTTGAAATCAACATTTTAATAAGACTAGCATCATCAAATTAGAATCAAATTAAAATCATTATTTTACCAAGACTAGCATCATCAATTTTTAAAATCAGTCTTTTACCAAGACAAGCAACCATGACATAGTCTGCAATCAAATCATAGTCAATAGCCATAATGCTACAATTAGTACAAACTTGCACTCATGTGCATATTAGTTGTCTGAGCACATATTGTGTTAGTACATTTGTCTTAAAACAAGATCTTTCATTCATGCAATCTGATAAGTACATACTCATATCATGCACTTAATAAAACATTCAAACAATACTTTAAGGGTGCATTAATTAAATAGTTATTAGAACACATATATGGATACAACCACTAATTGGTAGCAAATTTCTCATTAAAGAATTCACAATTTTGTCACAATATGCATATCAACAAGTGTAGGTGTCACTGGTGCCATTTTCTCACCAACACCTTATTTTCCATAACTTTGTTTTCTCAAGGCTACATAAAATACTCTCATTGGTTTCCCAATCGTGTTGTCAACTTAATCATTGTTACTTGCCGATAATTAAACACTCTTAGTTATATGAACATGTTATGAAAACAAAATGAGATTCTTTATGCATGCATGTCCATTATTGTATGCACTTAACATACCTTCATGCATATAACATATTATTATTTAATATATATTCGATGGATATGCATCTCTAAAATAATTCATATATGACATTTTGTTATGCATGTGTTATTATTCATGAACTTGTGACAACTTCTCAAAACATAAAATAAAACTATAAACTGGAAGGAGTTGACTTGAGAGATTCCCCTCATAGTTTAGACTACATAATTCAATCATGAACTTTTGCAATCCCTGTTGGGTTGCTATAGGGAATCTAGTCAACATTCTTTATGTTTATCATGTTGCATTGATCTTGGTAATTCTCTAAGCTACATCCCAAATTGTCTATGCCTCCTCAGCACTGTAGATCTGAGGCATGGAACCCTTATGAAATGGACAATCCTTCTTGCGATGGTCTCCACCACAAGTCCACAACTTCAATGGTTGTCTTACACTACCTTTATTTTTCTATTCCACAGGTGGAGACCCACATCATTTCTCAGTTGCATTTAACTTCTTATGAGGAGCCATATTTTCCTTCACACCCGTGTTAGGGTCATTAGTTTTCAAATGTGTTTTCCATGTCCTTTAATTTCCATTTTTTTAATAAATTGAGTCTATGACCACTACTATTGTCATTAGGCTCAAATGGTCATTGTTTGATCATTGTCAATTTCTTGTCATCAAGATTTCACCCACAACATGAAAGAGCATCAATTTATGGGAGTTATGGTCACACATGTTTTGTTTAGTCAAGTCAAAATGGGTTTTAGTCATTTTTCTATCAGACTTGTTTAAATTGAGTCCATTATAGTCAGAGGTCTAATGGTCAAGGGATATGGTCAATATTATACATCTTATTCCCTACTCTTATCTACCCTTGCTTCCCTATTTTTACACTTCATTTACCTATTCACATTTCATCCATCCCATTTCATACAAACTTACACCATATACCCGTTCCCTTCTTACCACCTACCCATCATTCATATTACTTTCATTTATCCCCCCCCCCTTTTATCCTAAATCTATTTCCCCAAAATACCATAACATCCCTCATATATGACATAATCCCCCCACTATCTACAGGAGGTTATAATCCCCAGAATTTTAATAATTTCCCATGATTTATTGATCATATCAAATTAGGTGGAGTGCTTCATGACATCATTTGAAACCATCATCATGCTACAACACAAAACAAGAACAATTCAAATAAAAAATGACTTCCTTAATCCTTCGCATAGAACCCTCATACTGATTCCTAGCTGATTAACCATGAAATTCAAAGATCACAGGTCAATCCATAGTGAATACATTGGTAAAGAAAAAAGCCACCATCACTATGAAGTTATCACTGTGCATCAGGGATACTTAGACTAGTTGCTGCCCAGTGCTGAGCAACCGTTGCGCAACGATCCTCTAACACTCTATACAACATCAACATAGGTCAGAATTTCACTTTCAGCTAAGTTTGAGGTAGGAGTCTTAGCGACTAATCCAAATATCTATTGATAAGCATAATTAAAGGCCAATAAATTTGTGTTAAACCACTTCTTCCCAAGTGCTGCACAAACCCTGTTTTTTCTTCCCAAGTGCTGCACAAAATAGTCTGTTTTAATCATCATGTTGAAACATTATTTTTGATCACATGAAAGTAAATTTTGTGAAAATGAAATAGGTTCTTCTCAAGAACGGAAAAAATCACAATAACCTCCATTTTTTTCACAGGTGTCATAGATAGGGAGTTTTGAATGCATCTTCAAGGCCTATTTTTCAGACTGTGTAATTTCCTATTTTAGTCATTGTTTTGTAGAGAAGTTTCTGAGAAGTCGAGGTAGAGTTTAAAGAAAAAGAAAGAGGTTTATGTAGAGAATGGGCCAAAGAACAAAATATATCTCATATTTTACACATGTTCTACCGTTTGGGAGCTACATGTCTCTCTTTGGGGCTCATTTTCACAATTTTTGTTGGTGTAATTATGAAATTTTTGGATTTCAGTTTGAAAATGTGAAAATTTATGGATTTTTTGAGGTTTCCAGTTGTCATGGAATGTATGGAAGGGCTAATTTACTACTCATAGGCCCACTCAACACCAATTCATCGACCAAGTTGTCTTACAAAACATAAAAATAATGCATACGTGGAATTGTTGCGCAGCGCTGTGCAACACAGTATGAAGTTGCTCTTCCTATTTTCATTATTAGTCCGAGAGTTTTAAATGATAGGATAATGATCTTGTGGGATAATTTTATTATTTATATAGGCTTGAAAGAATAAAATTAAAGTAAATTTTCTTGCCTTTTTTCCCAAAAAACAATGATGCTATTTAGAGCTGCTATGTCTACTTTTGATAAATAAAAAAAATGTGTTGATAATGGGAGTGATTTGATCCATTATGAATGGATAGTGGATAAATTGAACTTAGTCATGACATGCTTTTATGATGTAAATTGTAATTAAGCTCATGATGGACAAAGAAGAAAGGGTTATTTGGTTGTTGGTTAATTGATCGAACTAGGCCTGGTGTATGTGTTTTGGAATAAAAAGCTCAGAGCAGGCTTGCTCCTCCATTTTTAGAGATTCTTGTGGTGTGTGGTTTCAAGTTTGTGTTTTCCTTATGTTAATCTAATATCTATTTCTGAAGCTGTTGTCTTGAATTGATCCTTAGATGCCCAGGATAATTGCAGATCTCTTACATGATGGAATTCTTCATTGCTCTGTCATGGTTCTTTTGAATATTTGGTCATTAGTTACGTAGCGGAATTCATAATCATATGCTCTGTTGCATTTGACTGCATATTTTTATGTTTCCCTCATTCTTCACTATACTACAATCGATAATAGAATTGGAATTTATGCCTACCTTGCCTATGTTAGCTAGATGGATCATGTATGTACTAATGTTATAGGATTGAGAATTTGAAATATGCTCATGGTTTCATTCCTCCACGACCTTTTCTTAAATCTCTCAACAATTGTTATGAATTCTAAGATTCTTTCGGATCTAGTCTTTGTATTCATTAAGCTTTAGGGTAATTATCTTTAGCCATTTTATAGTGAGGGAGCCCCCTTCAGTTAGAAAGGACCAATTTCTAACCCAAAGAGGCTTGTGGTTACCTCTGTAGCCATTTTTTCAAATTAAAGGGATTTACATAGTGCTAACATAGTGGCACTGTTGCCGAGGATCGAAAGGTTTCATCTTCCTCGAGAAATATCTTCAAAGTTTCAGATTTGGTTGTTGATGGTGGACAATAGTTAGACATAAAAAAGGCTGAACCATTCACCCAGAGACTCCAAAAAACTTCAAATCAGATTTAGAGAAGAACAAGCCTTGTCAGCAGAAGGATGGAAGGACAGTATGTGAAAGCCAGGTAATTGCAATTGAATTTTCTTTAGGGTATATTATTATGTTTTATCAATTTCTTCCTGTCCTTTACTGAAAATTTCAAAAGAATTTTATTCTATCTGTTGAATCTAAATGTAGACTACAAATATGCACGAGTCCCCTTATGGCAGTGTATATCATTCTCTTGAAGCTGCAAATGCATATCCTTTTTGTATTAGTTGTCCTGAACAAGATCCAAACTATAATCATAGTCCAACTGGCATAACTTCATCTCAAACCTCAGTCATGGCTGCTGCTTGGTATGCCCCATTAAGTCTTACAACCCCTTTGCATGAGTTACCACATAATTATGGTCATAGGATACCTCAATTTGATGGTACAGGCAAGATCACATAAAAGAAGCATGTAGAAAAAATCATTGACTTCATTGACTTGGAGGAAGAAGATCATGAAGATGTCAAATTGAGGTTGTTTTCTCAAATTATTTCAGGAGAAGTTAGGAATTGATATAGAAGTTTGACATTTAGAAGCATTCCTAATTTCCAACAATTTGAACACATTTTCCTTGAGATATGGGAGGTTAAAAAGAACCCTTTTCAGATTATGGTTGAGTATTGAAATCTAAAGAGGTAGCGTCGTGAGACAATCCAAGATTTCTCAACTAGATTTAATAATGTTTATGATTCCATTCCTATTGATGTAAGCCTCCCCTAGGATTGACTATGCTTCATTATCTAGATGGTTTTGATACTAAGCTTTCCTATCATCTCAGAGAGAGGAATATTTCCACTTTGGAGGATATGCAGAAAAGTGTTGTTGATGTGGAAGAAAATTTGTTGATCAAATGATCCAAAAGGAAAGCTGAAAGAAGGGAAGTGGTTAAGGAGGAGCTTTCTCCATCGTCATACCTTAAGCTGGATACATTTATGAAAATCATGGAAAGGTTGATGGACACATTCACTATGCAAAACAAACCTTTTGTTAGAGGGAATTAAAGAAGACCTCCTCTCCAAGAAAATTTGGTAGAAGAAGGAGAGGTTATTGATTTATGTCCCCATAAGTTAGAAGATGGTTGTTTTATTTATTCATTTGAAGAAAATCCTGAAGAGTAATTAGTGGTATATTCTCAGCAAGAGGATTTTCAATTTCAACAGTTTTATGAAAGCAATGATCCAACATTTTTTACTTATGAAAATAATGAAGAATATGATGAAAGTAGTGAATCAGGTGAGCAGTATTACAGTTTTGAACATAAAGAAAACAATGAAATTGATGATGGTAAATCTCTACCTTTATGTTATTGTACATTTGAATTGTTGAAAGAAAATTATAAGATCACTAAGGAAGTAGGAAAGAAAGTTGAAACTAGCATAAATTGACAACAACCTTCTTATATAGTTGATGAAAATGTTACTTGTTACATTGAAGACCCCTTCAGTCGAAAATTGTAGCCATTGAGTAACCATGAGATTGAAGATCGTAGTTTCCTCAGAACCAATACATAATAAATTGTAGCAGCCTTCTTCGATTTTCAATGATCTAATAACTTCTTAATTGGATGGTTTCTGTAGTCAAAGTTCTCCTCCTTTAGCTAGTTTTGAGTCTGAAAATAGGGGTGATAGAGACTTCATTCCACAACTGATATCATTTTCTTGTCCAACAGTGGTTTCAAAAAAAAGGTCACAGGAATATTTGTAACCCTATCATGACAAATACAAGTTGAAATTGCATGAAATAAATGTTGCAAATAAAGGTTTGTGTTTATGGTATGTAGAGCACTTAGAGAAGAATTGCAATCTATCAGATGAACTGAAATTCATTGTTCATTCATTTGAGGATCCTTTTGCAGCATTCTTGAAATCAACAAGTGGGCTTAAGTTCTTCAATCCCATCAAAGTTGAATTTGTTTGCAAATTTTTATTGGAGTTGCCATTCTCTTATTTTTACTACCTATTCAAGGAATGTCTAAGCAGAATTTTAGTGAATGCCCATCTCTTTTCTTGACTTCATTGGAAATTCCGTATTTCTTGAGTGAGCAGGTTATTCAACAGTTAGTGTAGATAGCGATATGAATAAGCTCAATGATTTGAGCATATTTTTCAGTAGTGTCCCAGATTTCAACAGTTTCTTTCAGTAGTTTGGTCTTATTGTTCATATTTTCAAGTGTGGGTGGTCGTCATTAGGATTTGAAGCTCGAAGTGAAGGCCTTAAGGTTCCAGTGATATGCTGCCATATGTTAGGTTAAATTCAAGTCAATCATAGTCAATTTAGTTGTTTTATGTTGACTCCATTTCCCAATGGTCTAAATAGGCTACTAGTTCACGGTTTTGTTCTTGGCACCTCACTAGGAGGCTGCCATCCCCATTGGAGCAATTGTTAGGGTCATTAGTTTTCATTGTCAAATGAGTTTTCCATGCCCTTTAATTTTTAGTTTTTGAATAAATTGAGTCTATGACCACTGCTACTGTTGTTAGCCTCAAATGGTCATTGCCCGATCATCCTCAATTTTCTGTCATCAAGAGTTCACCCAAAACATGAAAGAGCATCAAGTTATGGGATTCATGGTCGCACGTGTTTTTTTTTACTCGAGTAAAAATAGGTTTTAGTCATTTTTCTACCAAACTTGTTTAAATTGAGTCCATTACAGTCAAGGTCTGATGGTCAAGTGATATGGTCAATATTCTACATCTTATTCCATACTCTTATCTACCCTTGCTAACCTATTTTTACACTTCATTTCCCCATTCACCTTTCATCCATCCCATTTCATACAAAATTACACCCTATACCATTTCCCTTCTTACAACCTACCCATCATTCATATTAATTTCATTTATTCCCCCCCTTTTAATCCTAAATCTGTTTCCCCAAAAGACCGTAACATCCCTCATATATGACATAATACCCCACTATCTAAAGGATGTTATACTCCCAAAAATTATAATAATTTCCCATGCTTGATTGATCATATCAAATTAGGTGGAGCACTTCAAGACATCATTTCAAACCATCATCACGCTACAAGACAAAACAAGATAAATTCAAATAAAAAATGACTGCATTAATCCTTCATAGAGAACCTTCATGCTGATTCCTAGATGATTAAACATAAAATTAAAAGATCATAGATCGATCCATAGTTAATCCATTGGTAAATAAAAAAGCCATAGTCATTGTGAATTTATCGCTGCACACCAGGGCTATTTAGACCACTCGCTGCCTAGTGTTGTGTAACTGTTGTGCAACGATCCTTACATGGGTCAGAATTTCACTTTTAGCTAAGTCTGAGGTAGGAGTCTTAGTGAATAATCCAAATCTCTATTGATAAGTATAATTCTTGGGCAATCAAGTTGTGTTAAACCACTACTTCCCAAGTGTTTCACAAGCCTTGTTTTTGCTTCCCAAGTGCTGCACAAAATACTGTGTTTTAGTCATCATGTTGAAACGTTGTTTAGGATCACATGGACGAATTTTTTTGGAAAATTAAAGAGGTTGTTATCAAGCACGTACCAAATCATAATAAAATCTTTCATTTTTTTCACAGGTGTCATAGACTGGGAAAAAAAATGATGCTATTTATAGCTACTTTGTTTACTTTTGATTAAAAAAAACAATGGGTTTCTAATGGGAGTGATTCGATCCATTATGAATGGATAGTGGATACACTGAACTTAGTCATGACATTTTTTTATGAGGTAAATTTTATTTAAGCTCATGATGTACAAGGAAGAAAGGGTTAGTTGGTTGTTGGTTGATTGATCGAACTAGGCCTGGTGCATGTGGTTTGGAATAAAAATCTCAGAGCAAGCTTTCTCCTCTATTTTCATAGATTCTTGTGGTGTGTGGTTTCAAGTTTGTGTTTTACTTGTGTTAATATAATGTCTATTTCTGAATATGTTCTCTTTAATTCATCCTTATATGCTCAGGATAATTTTAGATTGCTTACATGATGGGATTATTCATTGCTCTGTCATGGTTCTTCTGAATATTTGGTCATTAGTTACATAGCAGAATTCATAGTCATATGATTTGTTGCATTTGACAACATATTTTTATGTTTCCCTCATTCTTCACTATACTAAAATCAAAAATTGACTTGGAATCTATGCCTAACTTGCCTCTGTTATATAGATGGTTGATGTATGCACTGATGTTATAGGTTTGAGAATTTGAAATATGCTCATGGTTTCATCCTCCATGGCCTTTTCTTAAATATCTCAACAATTGTTATGAATTCTAAGGCTCTCTAGATCTGGTCTCCGTAGTCATTGAGCTTCACGGTAATTATCTTTATCCATTTTCAAGTGAGGGATCCCCCTCCAGTTAGAAAGGACTAGTTTCTAACCCAAAGAGGCTTATGGTTACCTTTATAGCCCTTTTTTAAGCCTAAAGGGATTTACCGAGTGCTAACATAGTGGTGCTGTTGCCGGGGATCGAAAGGTTTCATCTTCCCTGGGAAATATCTTCAAAGTTTCAGATTTTGTTGTTGATGGTGGACAACATTCAGACATAAAAAAGGCTGAACCATTCTTCTGGCGACTCCAAAAACTTCAAATCAGATTTATAGAAGAAAAATCCTTTTCAATAGAAGGATGGAGGGACAAGATGTGGAAGTCAAGTACTTAATTAATTTTTCTTTAGGGTATAGTATTATGTTTTATCAATTTCTTCTTGTCCTTTCTTGAAAATGTCAAAATAATTTTCTTCTATCTGTTGAATTCAAATGTAGACTACAAATCTGCATATGAGTCCCCTTATGGAAGTGTATATCATTCTCCTGAAGTTGCAATTGAATCTCCTTTTTTACTGGTTGTCCTGAACAAGATCCAAATGATAATCATATTCCAACTGATACAACTTCATCTCATACCTCAACCATGGGTGTTGCTTGGTATGCCCCATTAAATTTTCTAGCCCCTTTGCATGAGTTACCACATAATTATGGTAAGAGGCTACCTCAATTTGATGGTACAGGTAAGATCACAACAAAGAAGCATGTAGACAAAATAGTTGACTTCATTGACTTGGAGGAAGCAGATCATGAAGATTTCAAATTGAGGTTGTTTGCTCAAAGTATTTCAGGAGAAGTTAGGAATTGGTATAGAAGTTTGACAGTTGGAAGCATTCCTAATTTCCAATAGTTTGAACACGTTTTCCTTTATATATGGGAGGTTAAAAAGAACCCTTTTTATATTATGGCTGAGTATTAGAATCTAAAGAGGCAGCGTGGTGATACAGTCCAATATTTCTCAACCAGATTCAATAACGTTTAGGATTCCATACCTACTGATGTAAAGCCTCCCCTAGGATTGGGTATGCTTCATTATATAGATGGTTTTGATGTTGAGATTTCCTATCATCTGAGATGATATTAGGTTTTAGGATAGGTATTAAGATCACAGGGGAATAAGATTTAGCAGTTTGATGGCAGTGAAGAGAGAAAATCCGTTGGGTCTAGAGTCATGTTAAGCTAATGATTTTTTCAGTGAGAGGATGAAAAACGAAGAATCTTCAAATGGGGGAAAAGTAGGAAATCCTTCTATTTTTTTTGTATCAAAGCTCATTGTAGAGGAGTGATTAGAGGCATAATGGGATTGAAAGCATCTAAATAATATAGATGAGGATGAATTCTAGAGAACTAAATGGAAGAAAAATACTAAAATGTTCATTAATCCATAACATAGCACTTAGAAAGTTAATTATAAAAAAATTCTGCTTAATTAAACATGGGGACATAACATTCAAGCATGATTGTAACAATATAGAAGCTTACAACACATGATAACACATCACCATCAGAAAATGACACATGAATCCTTGTGAAAATAAACCCTGACCTTGATCATTCACTGAAAACTTTTAAATGAAAAGTACAATGCACATTTCTTTCTTTCTATAACCCTGACCAACCAATGCTTTGCACACTAAAATTAATGAAATATATACAATTATCTCATCCTTGGACTTAGGGGGTCAAGCTCAACCATTTCCACAAATATAGAGTCAGTTACATTAGATTTAGAAACTTCCTGCTACAAAATAAGGACCGAATTTTTGGAAAATAGGGGTCAAATATTATCTCATATCTCTTGAATCATGATAGTTGTCACAAAACTGAAGGAGATTTTTTTTATATGAGCTTGTTTTTGAGAGAAAAATCTCCAAGTTTTGAAAACTATTTTCCCTACCCTCATAATTTGCACCAAAATATCATGACTAAAATAGGAAATTACGAAATTTGAATAATAAGCTATAAATATTCACTATAATATTCCAATCTATGATAGTTGTGAAGTGTTGGCAATATGATGCAATGTGTTGTACTTGATGGCAACCTACTTGATGAAGTTGTTCTTGATGGAAACTGACTTGATGAGTTGTCTTTGAGAGTAACCTATTTGCTATTAATATATCTACAGATCAGTTCAGAAGTAGTAGAAGAAGGAATTTCCAGTAAGTGCCAGAGAAATAATAAACAGGATATGTCACAAAGAATACGCAGGGTTGTAACATCCAAGTCACGTATGTACGCAGATTAGTACGTCCCAAGTCGTGTATGCCCTTTTGCGCTCCAAATTTACAATACCAAGGGGCATTACCATGGTTTTGGCACACAGTATTGAGCGTTGTATGGTTTATTTGATTCCGTCCAAGAATACCATCGAAAGTGGTGTGGTTTTGGCTCATGGTATTGGTAAAAGCTAAATCTATTTAAGGAGAAGAAGATCATAGGGCAAGGTGTGCATGAGTAAGGGTTGCTGATGAATAAATATCTCTAAGGAATATCTGCATGGATGAAATCTGTTCTTAACTGATAGATCTGAATCTATGATGCACCCATGGATCTGAGGATGGTTCAAGATCTCTAGATCTGATGATGATGAATCTCTAAGATGATCTGCAGAAGAAGAAATGGTGAAGATATGGCACAAAGTCTGCTGAAGATAATGAAGAAATCTGGGTAAGTTTATAGATCTGATCTGTTTTGCAAAGGTTTCCATTTACAGATCTATACGCTATTTTGTCTCGTCAAAAGAGCGTGTATACGCGGGTTCTCTTAATGAAAAGCACGTATAGGGTTTTCTGAAGAATAAAATACACAAAATTATACATGGGTTGGTGTGCAGGAAAGCGCGTATGTACGCGGCTTCAGTAAAGCAAAGTAGCGTAAGCTATTTGAATTAATGAAAGATCTGGGCTGAGTTTGTATCTGCATATCTATTCTAAATTCTGGGTTAGTTCTGATATTCTGGCTATAGTGGTCTCATTGTTCTGTTTGAAGTATTGGGCAAAGTATGTTTGTTGATGTTATGTAAAGGGTTGTGTTGAAGCTGTTTGATGCAGTATGAAAATTGATGAAACGTGGTTTGTAGTGGGTCTGAAGGTTGAAGCCTTCAGTATGTAAGTAGAAGCTTTCAGATAGTAGAAGCTGGTGTTGAATTCAGGGGGTCGAAGCTCCCTTCCAGGAGAGGCTGGTAAACGAGTTCAGGGGGTTGGAGCTTCCTTCCAGTTGCAGCTGGAAAACGAGAGAAGGTTGCAGCCTTCTACAGGTAGAAGCCTGCATACTGGTATGAGTCTGCATCAGTACTATGTTGTAAAAGGTTTTTTATATAATAAATATTGAAGATAGCGATGACAACATCGGTGGTTTTCTCCCGAATTGGGTTTCCACCTTAAATATTGGTGTTCATGTGTGTGATGCTTTATTATGTCGATTACTGTTCATAACTTCTAACCTGATACATAATTGATAAATATGTTTATAAGACTGCTTCTGAGAATTTCTCTAAATCTGGAAAGTTAAATTAGTATTCGCTAGTTTCCTTCTGCATTTCCGCGTGCATACGCTAGTTTTGTTCATAAAAATCGCGTATGGAAATCTGCTTAAAGAAAAAGTTGAATTTATTTTATAAGCTCTAAATACTAATTGACCCCCCCCCTCCCCCCCTTAGTATTTTTCCAACAATTGGTATCAGAGCAGGTCCTTCTGAAAAAGCTTAGCCGCTAGAAGGAAGATCAAGGAAGATGAGCAATCAAGATGGAACAACATCTATCAGGCCTCTGATCTTTAACGGAAACAATTTAATCTTCTGGAAAAAAAGGATGAGATCCTATCTTCAGTCTCTGGGAGCAGATGTATGGGCTATTGTTGAAGGAGGATATCAATATCCAGCCGCAGTACCAACAAATCTGACAGAAAGGAAGAATTATGAAACAAATGCAAAGGCAGTCAATGCTCTATTGGGAAGTCTAACTGAATCAGAATTTGTCAAAGTCATGCAGCTAAATACAACAAAGGCAATATGGGACAAAATCATTCTAAGTTATGAAGGTGATGCAAAGGTAAAAAGTGCTAAACTCCAAAATCTCAGAATTCAATATGAGAATATAAAAATGGATAATGAGGAGAGCATTGCCAATTTATTTTTACATATTGATGATATTGTAAATCATATGAGAAATCTGGGAGAAACAATAACCGAATCTACTTTGGTTGAGAAAATTTTAATATCACTAATGGCAAAATTTGAGTCAAAAGTTTCTGCTCTTGAAGAAAAGCAGGATCTTCAAAATCTTACTGTGGTGCAACTTCATGGCATACTAACTGCATATGAAATGAGAAGAGGAAGACCATCTGAAGTCAAAGAAGCAATCTTTAGAGCTTCTACAAAAGGGAAAGAAGTACAAGGAACAGAAGTATCAGGATATATCTCAGAAGAAGATGAGGTAAATTTTGTAAAGAAACTTCAACTTGGCACAGGACAGTTCAGAGGTAAGCTTCATTTCAAATGTTTTGATTGTGGAAGAGTTAGTCATTATGCTGCTAAGTGTCCTCATAAAGAAACACATGAAAAAGGGAAGGTAGTAGCAAGAAGGAATAAGAATCGGTTTAGCAGTAGAAAAAGTTACTATACTCATGAAGACAGTGATGGGTTATCTAATAGTGAGGAAGAATGTGAACAAGATCTTAGACTTCTCATGGCATTTGAAAAAGAATCTAGAGAAGAAAAGGATACTTTTATGGATGCTCTAGAGGAAAACGATTTTCTTGATGAAAACAATCAACTCAAAATATGCTTCGAAGAAAGTAATATAACCATAGAAACTCTGAAAAATCAGCTTGAAGAAAAGGAGAAACACAATGAAAAATTAGAATGTGAAGTAGTAAGTCTAAGAAAAGAACTTGAGAAAGTAAAGACTCTGAATCTTAGATTTTCTAAAGGATCTGAAACCTTAGAGGAGATTATCAAGGTACAACGTTCTCCTCTTATAAAGACAGGTCTTGGATATATCGGAGGATATTCTCAGGCTTCAGCACCGAATTATCTAAAAGCAGCTACAACTGGTATACAACATTCTGCCACTCAACAAGGGAATAAATAATCTCCACAGGTAAAGCATGACCAGATCAATTCAAAGAACACTAACAAGAATACCTTTCAAAGAAACACCAACGAACAGGTAAATTCAAATAGAAGATTTCATGATCGTAGAAATTTCTACTTCAATGGACAATGTTTCTCATGTCACAATTTTGGTCATAAATTTGTTCAATGTGTTGCATATAAAACCATCATGACAAGAGAAGCAAGAAAGAAAAGGATCAATATTGGAATGAAGAAGAATACCTATAACAACTTTTCTCCTCTTCAAAATGAAGTTGAATGTGCTTATTGCAATAACTTTGGCCATGAAGAATCTGAATGCAAGAGAAAAGTCCAGCTAAAAGAACATTTTCCTTCAAGCTCCAAAGTGTGGAAAAAGAAGGAATTACAGGTTGAAAATTGTGGCATAGATTTATTTGCAGAAGGTGAAGAAAATCAATGGTACATTGATAGTGGATGCTCAAAACACATGACAGGTGACAAAAACAAACTTCTTGCATATAGTGCTCTAGAAAAGGAAAAAAATGTTACATTTGGAAATGATACTCCTGCGGTCATTAAGGGAAAATGGTCTGTTTTTCTAAAAGAAAAGGTGAAAGCTAATAATTTCATGTATGTGGATGGATTAAAGCATAACCTGTTAAGTGTAAGTCAAATGTGTGATCAAGGAACTGAAGTTTTCTTTAGTTCAAAAGAATGTGTGGTACGTGATCTTGATATAGGTAAAAAAATTATAAAAGGAAAAATAACTCCAAGCAACCTGTATGTATTGAAGAACTGCAAAGAACAATGTTACTTGAGTAAATCTTCAGAAAAATGGCTATGGCATAGAAGGTTGGGGCATCTGAGCTTCTCTCAAATCAAAAAATCAAGCAGACTCAAAGCTGTTCGTGATCTTCCCAATATTACTCTACCTGAAAGTATCATATGCAAATCTTGCCAATTCGGTAAGCAAACCAGAGTGCAATTTAATGCCAAGGAATGATCATCAAGTAAGCCTCTTGAACTCATTCATACTGACATATGTGGACCTGTGAAGAAAAAGTCATCACGTGGTGAACAATACTATATCTTATTTATTGATGATTTTTCTAGAATGTGTTGGATTGGGTTGATTAAACACAAAGATGAAGCATTTGAGAAATTTCAGATCTTCAAAGCACTGGTTGAAAATGAATTAGATCTAAAAATCAAGTGTCTTAGATCTGATCGAGGAGGAGAATATACATCAGATGAATTCCTTGAATTTTGTGAACAACATGGCATAAAAAGACAGTTTTCTGTAGCTAGCACTCCACAACAAAATGGCGTAGCAGAAAGAATGAATAGAACATTTCAACAAATGGCTAGAGCTATGCTTGATGATTCTGGAACACTTGACACTTTTTTGGGAGAAGCAACACATACAGCGATAAATATTCTTAACAAGGCACATGTTCATGTAAATAGTGATAAAATGCCATATGAACTCTAGTATGGTAATCCTCCCACTGTGAAGCATTTTAGAGTTTTTGGAAGCAAATGCTTTATCAAAAATAATGATGAAAAACTTAGCAAATTTGAACCTAGAGCAGATGAAGGAATACTTCTTGGTTACTCCTCTAGGAGTAAAGCATATAAATGTTACAATAAAAGACTTCGGAAGATTGTTGAATGTATTGATGTTGTTATTGATGAGTCTCCTGCGGCTCCAAAAGAAGAAAAACAAACAACAGATGAAGACGATGATGACGTATATCCTTCTACATCAAATAGAAATGATATAGACAATGGAACCAATGAAGAACCCGAAGATGATTTATCTGAAAAAGCTCCATCCAGATATGTTCAAAAGAATCATCCAGAATCTCAAATTTTGGGAGACAAGGGATCAAGTGTACAAACAAGAAGGACTCTTGTGGGATCTTCTAGCTATCTGGCATTTCTATCCACTATTGAACCACACAATTTCAATCAAGCTAGCAAAGATGAATTTTGGATTCAAGCCATGAATGAAGAGCTTGATCAAATTGAAAAGAATCACACTTGGGAATTAGTACCAAGACCTCATGATAAAAATGTCATTGGAACTAAATGGATATTCAAAAACAAGTTAAATGAGAATGGGGATGTTATAAGAAATAAAGCTAGACTTGTTTGCAAGGGGTATTCTCAACAAGAAGGTATGGATTTTGAAGAAAATTTTGTTCCTGTAGCTAGACTTGAAGCCATAAGAATGTTTCTTTCTTTTTCAAGCTTCCAACAAATCAAAGTTTATCAAATGGATGTTAAATTTTCTTTTCTCAATGGTGATCTACAAGAAGAAGTTTATATAGAACAACCAGAAGGATTCATTTTGGGAAATGATGAAAATCTTGTTTGTAGACTCAAAAAGGCTCTATATGGTCTCAAACAAGCTCCAAGGGCATGGTATTATCGTCTTGACAAATATCTTCATCAACAAGGATTTTCAAAGGGGTTTGCTGATAGCAACTTATACACAAAAACTGAAAATGATAAACTATTGATTGTAGTTGTATATGTTGATGATATCATTTTTGGAAGTAATGAAGAGTCCATGAGTTAGAAATTTGCTGCTGTTATGCAACAAGAATTTGAAATGTCTTTACTTGGGAAACTAACATTCTTTCTTGGCTTGCAAGTGCAACAAGCAACAGATGGCATATTCTTATCACAAGAAAAATATCTTAAGCAAATTTTGAAGAAGTATGGCATGGAAGATTGCAAACCTGTAAGTACACCAATGGTAACCGGATGTAATTTCAGTTCTAATGATGACTCCCCCACAGTGAATCAATCAGAATACAGATCTATGATAAGAAGTCTACTGTATCTCACTGGGAAAAGACCAGACATTGTGCATGTAGTTGGGATTGTTGGACGATTCCAAGCTAATCCAAAAGAGTCTCACCTCCAGGCTGTCAAAAGAATATTCAAATATCTACAAGGAACTCAAGAATTTGGACTATGGTAGCCAAAGAATGCTGATCTTACTCTTCATGCTTACACTGATGTAGATTGGGCTGGAAATGTTGATGATCGGAAAAGCACTAGTGGTGGCGCATTCTATATGGGGCCCCGGCTAGTATCTTGGTTCAGCAAGAAGCAAAGCTCTATTGCCTTATCTACAGCAGAAGCAGAATATGTGGTTGTCGTATCATGTTGCACTCAACTTCTTTGGATGATGCAAACTTTACAAGACATTCAAATCAAATTTTCACCTCCTATCTCCATTATGTGTGATAATACAAGTGCCATCAGTATCTCAAATAATCTTGTTATGCATTCCAAGACCAAGCACATTCCCATCAAGTATCACTTCTTACGTGAACAAGTGCTTGAACAAAAGGTGAAATTGGAGTATGTTCCTTCCAAAGAACAAGTTGCTGATATATTTACCAAACCTTTACCCAAGGAAGCATTGGAATATCTCAGACAGAAGCTTGGATTAGTCTCTCCCATGCAGAGGATCAGATCTGCTTAAATTCAGAAGATTAAATTGGATACGCGGATTTCATGAAGGATAGTCGCGTATATACATGAGTTTATACACAGAAAACCGCGTATGGGTATTTGCTGACAAAATTCTGATTCAGCATTCTTCAGCATAGCTACGGTGCTGTTTGGTATCTCTGGTGGTGTTCCAGTTCTCATAATTTTGTTTCATTCTTTGATGTTTCTTGATAAAGATGCCTTGATGATTTGTTGTTGAAAGTGTTCAGGATGCACAGGCTAAGGGGGAGCATTGGTCTTGTGGAAAGGATGCATTGTTGGCATTCTTATTATCTGTTGTGATCTGATCTCATGTTTGAGATTCTTTGGTCTTCATTGTATAAGTCATTTCTGTAATTTGATGAAAAGGTCATGTTAAGACCTATGATTTAAAATTGTAATATTCAGTCATGTAAGGATTTATTCATTTTTTTAAACCCACTTGGTTGGGTACTTGAGTCACATATGTAAGTCCACTTGGTTGGATCATTGATGTAAGTATGAGTCCTTGATGATAGGAAAGGTCATAGAGTCATGTACTTCATTGAAAAATATGCTTGAAGATTCAGCATGAACTCAGGGGGAGCATGGTGACTTCAGATCCGCCCTTTGCCCTTGATGTCAAAGGGGGAGAGTATCATGGTGTTTGAATAATAGTTATATTCAGTGAATCTATCTGCTATGGTGCACCATAATGGTTGCCATCAAGTCCAAAGGGGGAGATTGTTGGCAATATGATGCAATGTGTTGTCCTTGATGGAAACCTACTTGATGAAGTTGTTCTTAATGGAAACTGACTTGATGAGTTGTATTTGAGAGAAACCTATTTGCTATTAATATATCTACAGATCAGTTCAGAAGTCACAGAAGAAATAATTTCCAGTAAGTGCCAGAGAAATAATAAACAGGATATATCACAAAGAAAATGTGGGTTTGTAACATCCAAGTCGCGTATGTACGCGGATTAGTACGTCCCAAGTCACGTATGCCCTTTTGCGCTCCAAATTTACAATACCAAGGGGCATTAACATGGTTTTGGCACACAGTATTGAGCACTGTATGGTTTATTTGATTCCGTCCAAGAATACCATCGGAAGTGGTGTGGTTTTGGCTCATGGTATTGGTAAAAGCTAAATCTATTTAAGGAGAAGAAGATCATAGGGCAAGTTGTGCATGAGTAAGGGTTGTTGATGAATAAACATCTCTAAGGAATATCTGCATGGATGAACTCTGTTCTTAAATGATAGATCTGAATCTATGATGCATCCATGGATCTGAGGATGGTTCAAGATCTCTAGATCTGATGATGATGAATCTCTAAGATGATTTGCAGAAGAAGAAATGGTGAAGATCTGGTGCAAAGTCTGCTGGAGATAATGAAGAAATCTGGGTAATTTTATAGATCTGATTTGTTTTGCAAAGGCTTCCATTTATATATCTATACGCTAGTTTTCTCGTCAAAAGAGCGTGTATACGCAGGTTCTCTTAATGAAAAGCGCGTATAGGGTTTTCTGAAGAATAAAATGCACAGAAGTATACGTGGGTTGGTGTGCAGGAAAGCGCGTATGTACGCGGCTTCAATAAAGCAAAGTAGCGTATGCTATTTGAATTAATGAAAGATCTGGGCTGAGTTTGTATCTGCATATCTATTCTGAAGTCTGGGTTAGTTCTGATATTCTGGTTACAGTGGTCTCATTGTTCTGTTTGAAGTATTGGGCAAAGTATGTTTGTTGATGTTATGTAAAGGGTTGTGTTGAAGCTATTTGATCCAGTATGAAAATTGATGAAATGTGGTCTACAGTGGGTCTGAAGGTTGAAGCCTTCAGTTTGGAAGTAGAAGCTTTCAGCCAGTAGAAGCTGGTGTTGAATTCAGGGGGTCGAAGCTCCCTTCCAGGAGAGGCTGGTAAACGAGTTCAGGGGGTTGGAGCTTCCTTCCAGTTGCAGCTAGAAAACGAGAGAAGGTTGTAGCCTTCTGCAGGTAGAAGCCTGCGTACTGGTATGAGTCTGCATTAGTACTATGTTGTAAAATGTTTTCTATATAATAAATATTGAAGACAGCAACGACAACAGTGGTGGTTTTCTCCCGAATTGGGTTTCCACCTTAAATATTGGTGTTCATGTGTGTGATGCTTTATTCTATCGATTACTGTTCATAACTTCTAACCTGATACATAACTGATAAATCTATTTATAAGACTGCTTCTGAGAATTTCTCTAAATCTGGAAAGTTAAATTAGTATTCGCTAGTTTCCTTCTGCATTTCTGCGTGCATACGCTGGTTCCGTTCATAAAAAATGCGTATGGAAATTTGCTTAAAGAAAAAGTTGAATTTATGTTATAAGCTCTAAATACTAATTCACCCCCCCCCTCTCAGTATTTTTCCAACATGAAGAAATTGAATGATTCTTTTATTATTTGGATCATTCTTAACAAAAACCTCTTTTTTTTTTTCAAAATTCATTTCCATTTGGTGAGAAACCAATTTTGAAGTTATCTTCTAAAACAATAACATACACAACAAATCCCCTGCAGCATAAGTGCAAAAAATTCATCATCTTTATACTTATGATCAACCCCTGTATCTCTAAATGTTCCAAATAGGTGGAAAATGACACCTAAATCATCAAAACCTCTTAAGAAACACCTGACCAAACTGCAAATGTCCCTTCTTCAAAAATCATCATCTATAGTAGAATCGCATCGCCTTAGCGCAATAAATTTGATTTGTGAATCTGACTAGTTGTTGAAGTACTTCACTGGGAAAACGGTTGATTGCTGATGTTGAAATCCATAAATACCTTCTTGAGCCTCCAGGCATAAGAAATAGTACCAAAACCCTGATCCTCTATCAAAACTTCATGCCTTTGGCAAAAGCCCAACAAAAAAGCATAACAAGTATGGAATTAGGGTTTAGATGAGGGTTTATGGAAATATTTGAATGGAAATTTCCTATATTAACAAGGTCAAAAAACAAAAACCCAACAATATGAGCCAAAAGCAGCAGTTTGTTATTTGTGTCTACAATAGAATTTCCAATACACATATGCAGCGAGAAGGCGTGGCACATTCAATTTTATGAAAATTGCGAGCTTTTCTGAGAGTTCTTCTCAATTAATAAAGATGAAACTAATAACATACAACGTTAATTATCTCAGAGAATATAAATTTGGAACATGAGAGTAATCGTGTCACAAGAAGGCCTCCAATTTGTAGAAGCACAATGAACCCCTGCAGACAAAGAAAATTGTTCGATGCCTTCTTGGGAGCTAATGCATGTATTTACAATCCTCCACGCGGCCCCATGACTCCCTTTAATTGTAATAATTACTTTCTAATTTGAAATGAAAAATCACAACATAATGGAGAAGCACAACAACAACTTGAAATGATGATGATATAATGACTCGACCTTGCAATTGACTTGACAAGAAACCACTAAACTTGACTTAATGACGAAAAATCAAATTCATTATGATCTTCACTCATGACTTGATTGACACATTTTCCCAAACTTAGACCTTAGGAAATCAATGAATAATTCCATCATTATTTGAGACATTTTAAAAATAACCCTACTTAGACTCTAATCAATCATATGATCTCACACTTCTCTCAAAATACTAATAACTTGATCTCTAAGAGATCATAGAAAAAATTTACAAATTGAAAACAATAATGAAAATACTAAGCTTGAATTTGATTACTATAATATAAGACACTAACAACATGCTCTTTATCATCTTTACAAATTCTGATCTCTACCCTCAGACTCCTTAACGTGTCTGCTAGATCAGGAGTGTCTCCCTCTCCCTACTTCTCAACTGATTTATCCCATTCCATTGATTTCTCTTCTGGACAGTGCAGGGAGTCATATGAACTATACTCAACCACACTGCCCTTCATATATTGGCCTTCTATTTTCCTTAAACATATCATTTTTATATAAACCATATAAAAGGCATAATCAAAATCATTACCTCAATTTATTTTTGGTGAGGCTATTGTATATGCACATGTCAATCCATATCAGCACGATACATAATAATATCAAGAATCAAGATAGTGACACCAAAACTGTAACAACATCATGTATATGGATATAACAACAATAAAAATAAAATAACTGACAGCATGCATTATAAAAATATACATTTGCATAACTATTTTTGTTTACATCGAGGTCTAGTGTTGTGAACCTTGCTTTGATACAGCTTTGTAACACCCCACCCCACATTTACCCACTTTTACATGCTTACCGGGGTAAACGTGAGTTGAAAGTTACTATGCATGACCCAAGTTCCAAGATGAAATTACAAAAATGAGGTCCATTTGTCCAAAATTGACTGAAAACACCTAGAGACACATGTTCACACTGTTATTCACCTAACTTTCCCTAGTGATCATTTTCCTTAAGCTTGGACCATTCCTTGACATATATTACTTCTCAGTTGCATGGATACATGCCTGTCAGTGCGACCAAATACCTACAACTACACAACTAACCCATACTTAGTGTGGTTGTGGCCGAGATTTCCTAATTATGATAGTGTGACCACATACCTTGTTCCAGAAATTTAGGCCCAACACTCAAGCACACTACCCAAAAATTTATAGAACTCTATCAACAATATGTATAAGTATTCATTCTATGTTATTAGGCTCTGTTAATGTGGCTCATGCTTTCCTAGCACATATTATTCATTTATACAAACATTTTGTGACTGTGGTACATATGAGGTCATGTATGCATAGTTTGTTCACTGTTTTCATTAGTTTCATCAAATGTTCATCAAGAAGGCTTGTTTCCCTCTCATACTAGCTGCAATAAAACACATATTAGCTCATGCATCCATCTAAATTATCCAAGATCCTATCAAACCATGACACAGATTAATAACAAGAGCACTTCATATAACAAGAAAAACACTATGCATGTAACATACACTTAACTAGTAATGGAGCGATGACTAACTAATCACATATCAATGCATAAAACCAAAACTTGTGCTCATTGATATTCATTAAATAATAACACATATTAACATATGCATAGTACCAACCAAGTCAAGGACTTCCATGTTCCACCCAGCTATAGATTGGGCAGAGCCAATCCTTTCTTCCAGTCCAATCACCCCCGTGCCATATTCCAAGTCTAAATTTGGGATTACATGGGATAAACCAAAACATAAAAAAACATGGAATCTAGAGGAAAACCACCTCCACCCTCAAGCCACATTGGTTTCACCTAACACCATGTCCAGAAATCACCAAAACTAATACAAGCTTGGATGCCTTAGAATTTATATACCAGATATAGAGGATTTTTCTTGTCTTCACCCACCTATCAAGGGCTCACCTAAAGAAATTCACATCCACCCTCAATCCTTGAGATTTTACTGAGACCATCTCAACTAAGATAAAAAATCTATTGGCATCCAAATCTCAACCAAAAAGGGAACCCAATACATCATGGCTATCCAGGAAATGGCATAAGGCAAGGTTGTACATGGCTGTAAATATAGGAAAATATCCATGCCAATGACAGCAAAAATGACTAGAAAACCAATGCATGAACCATGCATTAAAATCCTCACAATATAATAAAACATGCACGTTATTAATTGCAAAAAATAATCCTGCTGGATGCTCTTTTCTCTGTTATTTTTTTCCCTTGCTCTCTCCTGTTCAATCTTTCTTCTTGGCTGCCACTCGAATTCATCTTGTGCTGCTTTCTTTCCTTACTTATATTTCTCGTGCCACAAGTTCCATAGTGATCCGAATTGGATAATTATATATTTTTTCATCCATATTGATAAATTTGGAGTGGACAAGTGGAGGAGTCATCTCACTGGATCATTTTTAATAGCAGGACCCAGTTTGGTGAAACAAGGTCTGAAACCTTCCAAGAGCGTTTTGAGGCATAAAACAACTTTTTTGGGGGTAAAAATTTGTTGTTTTATTGCAACCCCTTTTCATGCTATTCTATACAAAAATATATTTCCAAAAATGCAAGAAGCACGTCAATCAGAGTCCGTATGAAAAAGTTATGCCACTCAGAAGTTGACCTTCTTGTTTTCACACCTATAGTTCAAGAGGATGCCGCATTAGCCCTCATTATTTGTGGAAAAGGGGATAGACACGTGTTTTTGATGTAAAAGACTCTAGAAGAGTCTATATTGTAACTCTTGTTAAGAGTTGATGTTGTCAAAATTCACCACTAGTAGGCTATCAGGCTGTGTTATAACCGAGTCACTAGAGGAAGAAGAATTCCATTCTTTTGAGAAATTTTTGTTCCATAGATAAGCAAAGATAGCTAGGAGAGATAGGAGGTAGAGCACACATTGAGGATTTTTGCATTGTAGTAGCCCACGAGCCATAACCATTACTTCTTTGTACTTGCGACCATATTTCCAGACAGAGAAAGAGAGCAAAGCAACCTCACCTTCCAATTGGGTTTTCTCCTAAAAGGGTTTCCTAGAGAGCATATCTTGTGTCTTGTGTGTGTGTGTTCTTATTTTTTTGTTATATACTTCTCTGCATAATTTCCATTTTTATGGATTCACTAATTAAAATTAAATCCACAGATCTTAAAGTTTAATAAACTGTAATAGTGTAGAATTTTCAGAGTTTAAATATAATATTATTAGACTTGTTGTGACGAACTGTCCAGTGGAATATCCACAAAAATTTACGGATCACATAGTGTGCTTTCTCTTTTTCCTCTCTTTTCCCAAAGAGAATTCTAGAATGTTCTCTCTCCACTTTTTTTTTTTAATTTATTTTTCCTTGCATGCATACTTTTTTATTATTTTTATCCTTTCCTTATCTCTTCCTCTTCCCCACTTGTTGAATGGAATTTATTTCATTTTACTTTATTTATTTTGCGTTTTTTTCTGATGTCCTTGTTAGTTTGTAATACTTAATTTTCCATTTATTTCCTTTTGCCTCTTGCCAATGCCAATTTCTATAGCCAATAAATATTTAAGCACAAGTGGATCCCAATGTAATGTTTTTCCCCTCATTCAACTTGGAATACGTGTCCCATGACCTTGGTTTGATTGTTGCATTTATAGTGTCCATACATTATTTATTTACATGGAAATTAAACTCAGGGATGTCACGAAAACCCTCTAGGGGAAGAAAACCACCTACTACTTTTGCTTCTTCTCTTTCATTATCTGTCGATCTTCTCTTTTACATTCAAAAGCTAGCCCTAAGTAGATAGGAGAAAACACTCCTCTAATAGATTTTATTGGCCACTACCAACATGGAGCAACCACCCCTACAACAATTAAGCAAACACCCACTTGCTTGAGGCCACATCCTCTACATTTATATTTGTGAAAATATATCCAAATACAATGCAATTTTTATATTTGTACTAATACAAGGAACAACACTAAATAAATAAATGTAAACTCTACAAAAATTCCCTCTGCTACCTCTTGAAAATGACTCAACAAAAACTATATGATGGAGACAATTCTTCAACACTTCCTTCACTTCAAATATTCATTCCATGAATAATATATTGACTGAAACATGCACAACCATCTCTAATATAATTTTTATCTTCTTCAACAAGTTCTTATAGTCATATTATGAAAGTTACTTCACTCACAATTCCTTACAACTCTTAACTCTCTCACATTATTGGACCATTCCTTCATAAATATTTCTCTTATAATTATTTTTTCTAGAGTGATTAAACAATAATTACAAGAAGAAATGGAGAGCCAAACACTCTTGTTCATGCAATATTGATTCGATGCTTTAGAATGTTTTCTCCTTGACTCATATTGATTGAATGAGAGATAATTTAAAACTTAATCACACTCTTTTTATGAGGTTGAATACACATTGACTTGGTAAAATGAATATCATGGGAGATTACCATTGAATTTTCCCGAGGTTTTTCTTTTCGCACTCTCCAAGCAGTGTCGTAGGCACACAATAACAAGACATGGTTGATTGCCATGGTCATACAAAGCTAAGCCAATGAAATTGTATAAGTGATGGTTTGTGAGAATGACAATCATGTGATCGTTTGTATAACCTTATAAATTTAAACCATCATCATCCAAAAATTACAAATCAGCTTCAGGACATCATAATCTAGACCTAGATATTGTCACAACCATGCAAGATAATTCATTAAACTCATTACAAGTCATATAATACATTACATCAGATATTGCTTGTTGGCATTAGTGCCAAAAATCTACCCCTTAGGCATTGATGGAAACCTGTTGAGCCAACCTAAACTTGATCCTTCCAGCTAAATTTGACCCATGAAATTGATCTCCTCACTCTATCTCCCTTTGACATCATGGAAAAGGGTGATACATAGCAGTGAGAAAGAAAATTTCCAATAATTTAGGGTTGAAAGAAATGAACATAGTCTCCCTAAAGTTTTTGCATATAAAATCCCCTTGAGCTGCTAAACACTCTCCCCTTGCATAAGTAAAATACATGCTCCTTTGAAGAGATAAAAAAAAGAAACAAAAATAGTAATATTGCAATGAGGCACATAGGACCAAACAAACACCACCAATTCAAAAAACTTGTTGCAGTTGGTTGAGGAAAGTTTTTACCAGCTACCAACTCCATAGAAACATCTTAATTCCTTTGAAAAGGTAACACTCCCAACTATTTCCTAAGATGCTCAAATAACTCCTTGGAAGAGGCTTGGTAAAAATATTTGCAATTTTATAATTAGTGGCCACACATTCCAATATTAAAACATAATTCAAATAACCTGATCTCGTAGAAAATGATACTTTATTGGAATGTGCTTTGTTTTGGAGTGGAGAACAATATTTTTTGAAATGCTAATCGCACTAGTGTTGTTAACCATGATGGGAATATGATTAACATATTCAACCTAGATATCTTGGAGATTCTGCTTCATCCAAAGGATTTGGGTGCAACAAGTGGTTGATACTACATACTTAGCTTCAAAAGTAGATAAGGAAATGGAGATACGCTTCTTACTTGCCGAATAGACTAGACAACTTCTAAAAAAAAATTCTACTCCTGATGTTCTTTTCCTATCATCAATGCTACCAAAAAAATCTACATCAGTATAAGTAATAAAATTGAAGTATTTACCTTTAGGATAACACACACCATAATCAATGGTTCCTTGGAGATATTTGAAGATCCGCTTAACTAAATTTACATGAATTTCCTTGGGATTAGACTGAAATCTTGTAACGAACCCTAAAACTTGCATAATGTCAAGTCTAGAATATATTAAATACAACAAGATACCAATCATTGATTGATAAGTGGATTGATTTACCTCAGGATACTCATCATATTTGCTCAAATTTCAACCAGCCACCATAGATGTGCTAACGGGTTTTGAATCCTCCATACAAAATTACTTCAAATTTTCTCTTAAATACTTGGATTGAGAGGTGAATAAGCCTTTATCTATTTTTGTAACTTGCAACCCAAGGAAAAATGTCAACTCACCTAACTTGGACATTTCAAATTCTTTTTTCATGTCTTTGACACACTTGTAGCTCATTTCCTCCATATCACTTCCAAAAATGATGTCATCTACATACACAAAATTAATTAGAAAATGATCATTATTAAATTTAATTCATATATTTTTGTCCATTGATCTTGTTTTGAAGCCTTGTTGTTGTAGCTGCTTGTCCAAATTTTCCTACCAATCTCTTGGAACTTATTTCAACGCATAGAGAGCCTTTCTCAACTTGTAAACTTGATTTTCATCATCATACATCTGGAATATTTCTGGTTTTTCTATGAATACTTCCTCTTCTAATTCAACATTCAAGAAATATAACTTGACATCTGATAAACCTTTACATTATTACAACATGAAAATGGTGAGAACATTCTAATAACAAATAGTCTAGCTATCGATGCAAAGGTTTCTTCAAAATCAACACCTTCTTCTTGAGCATACCCTTTTCATACCAGTCTTACCTTGTTTCTTACCACTCAAGCTTCTTCATTTAGCTTTTTCTTATAGATCCATTTGGTTCCAATGATATTATTGCCTTTTGGTCTTGGAACTAGCTTCCAAGTGTTTTTATTTTCAATTTGGTGCAACTCCTTTTTCATTTCCTCAATCCAATTCTTCTCTTCACTAGACTTGCTTAAATTCTCTGTCTCTACTTGTGAAAACAATGGAAAGTGTGCTTGGTTCAAATTGGTCATCAATATTCTCCTTGTTTGCAATCCTAACTCCTTGTTCCCAATTATTTGGCTCTCAGGATGCTTCTTTTGTATGTGACTAGGAGGGGCCTGCTTGCTAAGGGGTTCTTCTCTTCTTCTTCTTCTTCATCTGACACTTCTTGATCTTCATACTATATGAAATCATAATATTCTTGAACTATTTATTTAGGCTTTTTATATTTTGGCAGGGTCTCATCCACTAGGACATCAATGCAATCCACTATTTTCTTGGTCCTTTTATTATAGCACATGAAACCTTTGCTTTTGAATGAATAAAAAAGAAAAATACCTTCATAAGCTCATGAGTCGATTTTTTTTAGATTTTCATCATTACTATTATATATCAATTGTTGTTTAAAACTTTGAGATGATCTACTTTTGTAGGCATCCCTTTCCATATCTCTTAAGGTGTCTTGTCACTATTTGACCCGAGTAGAATTATGTTTTCCAAGTAAAATTCCGCTTGGGCTACTTCTCCCAAAAAATTAAGCGCGACATTAGCCTCACACATCATTTCTCGTGCCATACCTTGAATTAAATTGTTCTTCTTCTTCTCAAACACACCATTTTGCTGAGGTTTTTTGGCAATTGAATACTATTTCTCAATGCCATGCTCTTCACAAAATTATTCAAACTCCTTGGACATATATTCACCTCCTCTGTTGGGTCTTAGACACTTGAGCTTCAAATCCTTCTCATTCTCAACTTGAGCCTTAAAAATTTTGAACTTGCTAAAGGATTCTGATTTTTCTTTATTTAGCATGATCCAAATAGCTCTTGTGTAATTATCAATGAACGGGATGAAGTGCTTTTCTCCTCTTGAAATTTGTTTTGTGTAGGCCCACAAATATCAGTATGCACTAGATCCAAGGGTCTAAATTTGAATATTATTTATTTTTGAAGTGCATCCTTGCTTGCTTTACAAACTAACACGATTTTTATATCAAGTTGTTCAGTTTAGACAATCTTTGAAACCGTCTAACTGCTTCACTTTTTATGATCTTGAATAGGTTGTTAAAATTCACATGGACCATTATTTTATGCCACAACCAAGATTCATCTTCTTTTATCATGGCACACTTAACTCTAGAATCATCAAATACATACATTTTGTTGACGTTTCTAATTTCTTTTCCCACCAATTTTCTATATCTAACACTTCTGATTTCAAAATCTTTAGATATGAAAATTACATCACAACCAGTATCGCACATATGACTTACACTTTGAAGATTGTGTTTCAATCCATCCACGTAGAGCACATTTTCAGCCTTGGTCTTACCATCCAACCTTACAATCCATTTTTCTTTGATTGGAGTTGGAGCATAATTTCCAAAACAAAAATTTCCTTCCTTGAACTCTTTTAGATACAAAAATTTTCTCGTATAGCCTATCATGTTCTTGGAGCACCCACTACCAATAAGCCATTGCTCATATTGATTGTGGGCTATCATGTGAACTCACGTTTTTCATATTTGTCTGATTTATCCTTCCATGTTGTTACCACTTTTTACTGAGTTGGTCTCTCTTATATGTTGCTTGGGAGGACTAGAAAAAATAGATATGCGCTCACTTTTCTTATGGCCAAAATTGTTACATTTGAAATACTCGATTTCATTGATTAGTGGAGAGAAATATTTTTACTATCAAAAAACGAGCTTTTATAGTTTTGAACCACTCTTTATCTAGCAACATATTTTTTGTAAAATAGATTCATTCTACAATTGGTGGCTTTATGCCCAAAAGTATGACATGCAAACCAATAGCCATAATTATTTTTTGGATACTTGACAATATATTGCTAATGAGAGGGAGTTGATTTGATGGACCTTTGTTGTTTCTTTTGTTGATTTTTAGTATTTCCTTTAATATTTTTTGTTGATTTCACTACATCAATATTATTATGATTTCTCTTGTTACTTATTGGAATATTCACTTCGCCGCCCTTTCCTTTTAGTGCATCCAAATAAATGGTGTTTTTGTATCTTGTTGAGAGGTATCAAGCCCTATGTCAGTTTTATCTTTCGGAGACCTTTGCACATTAAGAATATCCTTCAAAAATTTTAGATCATTTCACAAATTTTAGATTAAGATCTTATTGGATTTGTTTTTCTTAAGATTTGATCTCAAAGACACAACTTTGGCTTTAAGTTTTTGAAATTTTTTCTCCCAATCTCCCAAATAATTAGAGATCACTTCCTCCTTTCTTTTTCCTTCTCCTACCTTTTTTTTTCAAACAAATTGTCTTTTTCATGAGTGATTGGATTTTGCATCTCACATATCCCCAACTTGAGATATTCATTCTCTGCTTCTAACTCGACCAAACTGATATTATTATCCTTCAATTACTAGACCAAAACTTCTATTATTTTTTCAAACTCTTCAAGTTTTTCCTTCAAGGATTCATCAATTAAGTAACCCCCCATAAAAATTAAGAAAGGCCCCACTTGTTTGATGCCACAACCTCCACACTTATAATTCTGAAAATATATCTAAATAAAATTCAATTTCTATCTCTAGACTAATACAAGGAAAAACATACAACAAATAAATATAAAATCTACAAAAACTCCTTCTTCTATCTCTTCAAAATGACTCAACAAAATCTAAATGATGGAGACAATTCTTCAACACTTCCTTCACTTCAAATCTTCACTTCATTATTTTTCTTTCTCTTAAAACTATATGCTACTTTACTGAACTCAACTCACATATGCACGTAGATATTTTTAATAAAACTTGTGTATGTCCAGAGATCTTATTATGCATTTAATTCTTAATTGCATCATTCATTCATCAGATGTTTTAGAAAGCATGTGCAGTAATAACAGAATAAACCATCACACATAAGAAACACCCATGAACACCAGTATTTAAGGTGGAAACCCAATTCGGGAGAAAACCACCGCTGCTGTCGACTCTGTTTTCAATCTTTATTATAAAGGAAACTTCTTACAATTTTGTACTAGCGCAGACTTATACCAGCACGCAGGCACCCACCTGTAGAAGGCTACGACCTTCTCTCGTTCTCCAGTCACTACTGGAAGGGGGCTCCAACCCCCTGATCTCGTTTACCAACCTTTCTTGGAAGGGAGCTTCGACCCCCTGATTTTAACACCAACTTTTACTGGCAGAAAGCTTCCACTTTCATACTGAAGGCTTCAACCCTTAGATCCACCAACTTTCTTCAATTTCTTCATCAGACTTGCATCAAGTATTCATCATTTCTTCTGCAGATCTTCTTAGAGATTCAACATTTTTTTTGATCTAGAGATCTTGAACCTTCATCATATCCACAGGTGCATCATAGATTCAGATCTATCAGAGTTCAATCATGAAGATATCTCTTACAGAGATTTATTCGTTATCAACCCCTCTTCATGCACACGTCGTACAATAATCCTTTTCTCCTTATATACTTTTAGCCTTTATTAGTACCATGAGTCAAAACCACTCAACCGATGATGGTTTTATTTTCTTTTATTGGAATTTTATTTATCAAATTTATGGAATTTGATAAATAAACATTATCCACAACCTTTGGCAATTAAATTAAATAATAGAACTTTATATTAATAAACAACGCTTTTATCAAATGGATTTTAAATAGACCTTTGGTTCCGGCCCCACATACATAATCGACGGCCCAATCAAATGCTCGTACCCCAAATGGTTATCTTCCGCTCATCTTTATCAACCGATCACCGTCTGATGGTCCTTTCCCAAATCAACGGCTCACCACGATATCGCTCGGCTTCCCTGGTCAAACGATAACGTGTGATGGCGCGCTATGATAGAGGTTTTTTGTGGGTCCACCTCGCCACGTGTCGCATACCCTATGGAATCGCTCCACTACCAGGAGATACCGCTTATCATCGAAAGGCAGTGCGATATGGGCAATTCGGCCTCGCAAATCCGCTCGTGGTTTTGGAACAGTGACCAACCCACGGTTAAGTCGGGTTACGCTATTCGTTTTGGTCCCTTAACTCAGGTTCACAACTCGGGTTTATTTCAATAGAGTTCGGTCCAATCATTCGGTAGGGAGTTTCATAGTAATACTCCTCTGCATACTATAACGCACTACTTCATCAGGTTATACATTCCCATTGCTCACTGTATCATGACCTTAGAAATCAAATGTTCGGCAATGCATTACACGGAGAGAGATACCAGTATCAATGAACAATAATTCGTGTAATCGATAACGATTTGTCCAATCAATACTCCTCAAAATTACCTTATACAGATTCACGAATCTACTCCTTCCACAGAGCTTATGATGTTTACAGACCATGCTTTCACAATGATTCATAATTGTCCACAGGGACTCAACTATCCTTCCTACTGAATTCTATCAAGAATATACATATAATTCACAGAGAATTTAGAACCTTTTTCTGTTCGATGGCCTTTTTCTTCCTACACTGTCTCTGGACAACTCTGCTTCAATTCACTGCTTGTCCCTGCTCCTTGACTGATACTGCTCTCTGTAAATTCACTCTTCCTCTATTCTTCTCTGCTACTGCCTAGTTACTGTTTCAGATGCTCCTTCTTTGCCAATTCATTTGCCATCAATGACAATATTTCCAACAATCTCCCCCTTTGGCATTGATGGCAATACTCTTCCTCTGTTTGTCTTATAGAAACCCCTCTTTGTTTTTCCTCCCCCTTTGACATCAATGGCAAAGGGTTGATCAATATCCTTTGTACCAACAATACCATGCTCTCCCTGAGATCATGCTGCATCTTTAAACATAATAGTTAATGAAAGAAAAAAAATGACTTATACAATCAAGATCAGAAATTCTCAAGCATGAGATCATACTACAAAAAATAATTATAATGCCAACGATGCATCCTTTCCACATGACCAATGCTCCCCCTTAACCTGTGCATCCAGAGATACCCATCAGCACCGCAGCTGTGCTGAAGAATGCTGACCTAGAAAAAAAATAAAAAAATAAAAAAAATTGTCAGCAAATGCCCATCCGCGGTTTTCCTGCAGGAACTCCGCATATTCAATTTAATCTTATGTATTTAAGTAGATCTGATCTTTTTCATGGCAGAGACTACTCCCAGCTTTTTTCCGAGATATTCGAATGCTTCCCTGGGTAATGGTTTGGTAAATATATCAGCAACTTGTTCTTTGGAGGGAACATACTCCAACTTCACCTTTTGTTCAAGCACTTGTTCACGTAAGAAGTGATACTTGATGGGAATGTGCTTGGTCTTGGAATGCATAACATGATTCTTTGAAATACTGATGGCACTTGTATTATCACACATAATGGAGATAGGCAGTGAAAATTTTATTTGAATGTTTTGTAAGGTTTGCATCATCCAAAGAAGTTGAGTGCAACATGATGCGGCAGCCACATATTCTGCTTCTGCTGTAGATAGGGAAATAGAGCTTTACTTCTTGCTGAACCAAGATACTAACTGTGGCCCCATATAGAATTCACCACCACTAGTACTTTTCCGATCATCAACATTTCCAGCCCAATTTGCATCAGTGTAAGCATGAAGAGTGAGATCAACATTCTTTGGATACCATAGTCCAAAGTCTTGAGTTCCTTCCAGATATTTGAATATTATTTTGATAGCCTGAAGGTGAGACTCTTTTGGATTAGCTTGGAATCGCCCCACAATCCCAACTGCATGAATAATGTCTGGTCTAGTCCCAGTGAGATAAAGTAGACTTCCTATCATAGATCTATATTCTGGTTGATTCACCGTGGGAGAATCATCATGAGAACTGAGATTACATCCGGTTATCATTGGTGTACTTACAGGTTTGCACTCTTCCATGCCATACTTCTTTAGAATTTTCTTAAGATATTTTTCTTGTGATAAAAATATGCCATATGTTGCTTGTTGCACTTGCAAGCCAAGAAAGAATGTTAGTTCCCTAAGTAAAGACATTTCAAATTCTTGCTGCATAACAGAAACAAATTTCTGACTCATAGACTCTTCATTACTTCCAAAAATGATATCATCAACATATACAATCACAATCAACAGTTTATCATTTTCAGTTTTTGTGTATAGGTTGCTATCAACAGACCCTTTTAAAAATCCTTGTTGATGAAGATATTTGTCAAGACGATAATACCATGCCCTTGGAGCTTGTTTGAGACCATATAGAGCCTTTTTAAGTTTACAAACAAGCTTTTCATCATTTCCCAAAATGAATCCTTCTGGTTGTTCTATATAAACTTCTTCTTCTAGATCCCCATTGAGAAAAGCAGATTTAACATCCATTTGGTAAACTTTGATTTGTTGGAAGCTTGAAAAAGCAAGAAAAATTCTTATGGCTTCAAGTCTAGCTACAGGAGCAAAAGTTTCTTCAAAATCTATACCTTCTTCTTGAGCATACCCCTTGCAGACAAGTCTAGCTTTATTTCTTATAACATCCCCATTCTCATTTAACTTGTTTTTGAATATCCATTTAGTTCCAAAGACATTTTTGTCATGAGGTCTTGGTACTAATTCCCAAGTGTGATTCTTTTCAATTTGATCAAGCTCTTCATTCATGGCTTGAATCCAAAATTCATCTTTGCTAGATTGATTGAAATTTTGTGGTTCAATAGTGGATAGAAATGCTAGATAGCTAGAAGATCCCACAAGAGTCCTTCTTGTTTGTACACGTGATTCCTTTTCTCCCAAAATTTGAGATTCTGGATGATTCTTTTGAACATATCTGGATGGAGCTTTTTCAGATAAATCATCTTCAGGTTCTTCATTGGGTTCACTGTCTATATCATTTCTATTTGATGTAAAAGGACATAAGTCACCATCGTCTTCATTTGTTGTTTGTTTTTCTTCTTTTGGGGCTGCAGGAGACTCATCAATAACAACATCAATACATTCAACAATCTTCCGAAGTCTTTTATTGTAACATTTATATGCTTTACTCCTAGAGGAGTAACCAAGAAGTATTCCTTCATCTGCTCTAGGTTCAAATTTGCTAAGTTTTTCATCATTATTTTTGATAAAGCATTTGCTTCCAAAAACTCTAAAATGCTTCACAGTGGGAGGATTACCATACTAGAGTTCATATGGCATTTTATCACTATTTACATGAACATGTGCCTTGTTAAGAATATTTATCGCTGTATGTGTTGCTTCTCCCAAAAAAGTGTCAAGTGTTCCAGAATCATCAAGCATAGCTCTAGCCATTTGTTGAAATGTTCTATTCATTCTTTCTGCTACGCCATTTTGTTGTGGAGTGCTAGCTACAGAAAACTGTCTTTTTATGCCATGTTGTTCACAAAATTCAAGGAATTCATCTGATGTATATTCTCCTCCTCGATCAGATCTAAGACACTTTATTTTTAGATCTAATTCATTTTCAACCAGTGCTTTGAAGATCTGAAATTTCTCAAATGCTTCATATTTGTGTTTAATCAACCCAATCCAACACATTCTAGAGAAATCATCAATAAATAAGATATAGTATTCTTCACCACGTGGTGACTTTTTCCTCATAGGTTCACATATGTCAGTATGAATGAGTTCAAGAGGCTTACTTGATGAACCTTCCTTGGCATTAAATTGCACTCTGGTTTGCTTACCAAATTGGCAAGATTTGCATATGATACTTTCAGGTGGTGTAATATTGGGAAGATCACGAACAACTTTAAGTTTGCTTGATTTGTTGATTTGAGAGAAGCTCAGATGCCCCAACCTTCTATGCCATAGCTATTTTTCTGAAGATTTACTCATGTAACATTGTTCTTTGCAGTTATTTAGTACATACAGGTTGCTTGGAGTTTTGTTTCCTTTTATAATTGTTTTACCTATATCAAGATCACGTACCACACATTCTTTTGAACTAAATACAACTTCAGTTCCTTGATCACACATTTGACTTACACTTAACAGGTTATGCTTTAATCCATCCACATACATGACATTATTAGCTTTCACCTTTTCTTTTAGAAAAAAAGATCCTTTTCCCTTAATGACAACAGGAGTATCATTTCCAAATGTAACATTCTTTTCTTTTTCTAGAGCACTATATGCAATAAGTTTGTCTTTGTCACCTGTCATGTGTTTTGAGCATCCACTATCAATGTACCATTGATTTTCTTCACCTTCTGCAAATAAAGCTATGCCACAATTTTCAACCTGTAATTCCTTCTTTTTCCACACTTTGGAGTTTGAAGGAAAATGCTCTTTTGGGTGAACTTTGCTCCTGCATTCAGATTCTTCATGACCAAAGTTATTGCAATAAGCACATTCAACTTCATTTTGAAGAGGAGAAAAGGTGTTATATGTATTCTTCTTTGTTCCAATATCAATCCTTTTCTTTCTTGCTTCTCTTGTCATGATGGTTTTATATGCAACACATTGAACAACTTTATGACCAAAATTGTGACATGAGAAACATTGTCCATTGAAGAAGAAATTTCTGCGATCATAAAATCTTCTACTTGAATTTACCTGTTGGTTGGTGTTTCTTTGAAAGGTATTCCTGTTGGTGTTCTTTGAATTGAGATGATCATGCTTTACCTGTAAAGATTCTTTATTCCCTTGCTGAGTGGCAGAATGTTGTATACTAGCTGTAGCTGCTTTTAGATAGTTAGGTGCTAAAGCCTGAGAAGATTCTCCGATATATCCAAGACCTGTCTTTATAAGAGGAGAACGTTGTACCTTGATAATCTCATCTAAGGTTTCAGATCCTTTAGAAAATCTAAGATTCAAAGTCTTTACTTTCTCAATTTATTTTCTTAGACTTACTATTTCAGATTCTAATTTTTCATTGTGTTTCTCCTTTTCTTCAAGCTGATTTTTCAGAGTTTCTATGGATATTTTACTTTCTTCTAAGCATATTTTGAGTTGATTGATTTCATCAAGAAAATCATTGTTCTCTAAGGCATCCATAATAATATATTTTTCTTCACTAGACTCTTTTTCAAATGCCATGAGAAGTCTAAGATCTTGTTCACATTCTTCCTCACTGTCTGATAACCCATCATTATCTTCATGAGTATAATAATTCTTTCTAATGCTAAACCGATTCTTATTCCTTCTTGCTACTTCCTTTCCCTTTTCATGTGTTTTTTTGTGACGACACTTAGCAGCATAATGACCAACTCTTCCACAAGCAAAACATTTGAAAGGAAGCTTACCTCTGAACCATCTTGTGCCAAGTTGGAGTTTCTTTACAAAATTTACCTCATCTTCTTCTGAGATATACCCTGATCCTTCTGTCTCTTGTACTTCTTTCCCTTTTTTAGAAGCTCTAAAGATGGCTTCTTTGACTTCAGATGGTCCTCCTCTTCTCATTTCATATGCAGTTAGTATGCCATGAAGTTGTACCACAGTAAGATTTTGAAGATCCTGCTTTTCTTCAAGAGCAGAAACTTTTGACTCAAATTTTGCCGTTAGTGATCTTAAAACTTTCTCAACCAAGATCGATTCGGTTATTGTTTCTCTCAGATTTCTCATACGATTTACGATATCATCAAGACGTAAAAAGAAATTGGCAATGCTCTCCTCATTATGCATTTTTAGATTCTCATATTGAATTCTGAGAGTTTGGAGTTTAGCACTTTTTACATTTGCATCACCTTCATAACTTAGAATGATTTTGTCCCATATTTCCTTTGCTGTATCCAGCTGCATGACTTTAACAAATTCTGATTCAGTTAGACTTCCTAAAAGAGCATTGACAACTTTGGCATTTGTTTCATAATTCTTTCTCTCCGTTGGATCTGATGGTACTGCTACTGGATATTGATATCCTCTTTCAACAATAGTCCACACATCTGCTCCAAGAGATTGAAGATAGGATCTCATCCTTGTTTTCCAGAAGATTAAATTGCTTCCATTGAATAGAGGAGGCCTGATAGAAGCTGTTCCATCTTGATTACTTATCTTGTTTGATCTTCCTTCTAGCAGCTAAGATTTTTCAGAAGGACCTGCTCTGATACCAATTGTTGGGAGAAATACTGAGAGGGGGGGTGAATCAGTATTTTAAAACTTTTTTATTTTTCTTTCTCTTAAAAATATATGCTACTTTACTGAACTCAACTCACATATGCACGTAGATATTTTTAATAAAGCTTGCGTATGTCCAGAGATCTTATTATGCATTTAATTCTTAATTGCATCATTCATTCATCAGATGTTTTAGTAAGCATGTGCATTAATAACAGAATAAACCATCACACATAAGCAACACCCATGAACACCAGTATTTAAGGTGGAAACCCAATTCGGGAGAAAACCACCGCTGCTGTCGACTATGTTTTCAATCTTTATTATAAAGGAAACTTCTTACAATTTTGTACTAGCGCAGACTTATACCAGCATGCAGGCACCCACCTGTAGAGGGCTACGACCTTCTCTCGTTCTCCAGTCACTACTGGAAGGGGGCTCCAACCCCCTGATCTCGTTTACCAACCTTTCTTGGAAGGGAGCTTCAACCCCCTGATTTTAACACCAACTTTTACTGGCAGAAAGCTTCCACTTTCATACTGAAGGCTTCAACCCTCAGATCCACCAACTTTCTTCAATTTCTTCATCAGACTTGCGTCAGGTCTTCATCATTTATTCTGCAGATCTTCTTAGAAATTCAACATTTTTTTTGATCTAGAGATCTTGAACCTTCATCATATCCACAGGTGCATCATAGATTCAGATCTATTAGAGTTCAATCATGCAGATATCTCTTACAGAGATTTATTCATTATCAACCCCTCTTCATGCACACGTCGTAAAATAATCCTCTTCTCCTTATATAGTTTTAGCCTTTATTAGTACCATGAGTCAAAACCACTCAACCACTGATGGTTTTATTTTCTTTTATTGGAATTTTATTTATCAAATTCGTGGAATTTGATAAATAAACATTATCCACAACCTTTGGCAATTAAATTAAATAATATAAATTTATATTAATAACCAACGCTTTTATCAAATGGCTTTTAAATAGACCTTTGGTTCCGGCCCCACATACATAATTGACGGCCCAATCAAATGCTCGTACCCCAACTGGTTATCTTCCGCTCATATTTATCAACCGATCACCGTCTGATGGTCCTTTCCCAAATCAATGGCTCACCACGATATCGATCAACTTCCCTGGTCGAACGATAACATACGATGGCGCGCTATGATAGCATTTTTCCGTGGGTCCACCTCGCCACATGTCGCATACCCTATGGAATCGCTCCCCTACCAAGAGATACCGCTTATCACCGAAAGGCAGTGCGATATGGGAAATCCGGCCTCGCAAATCCGCTCGTGGTTTTGGAACAGTGACCAACCCATGGTTAAGTCGGGTTACGCTATTCCTTTTGGTCCCTTAACTCAGGTTCACAACTCGGGTTTATTTCAATAGAGTTCGGTCCAATCATTCGGTAGGGAGTTTCATAGTAATACTCCTCTGCATACTATAACGCGCTGCTTCATCAGGTTATACATTCCCATTGCTCGTTGTATCATGACCTTAGAAGTCAAATGTTCGGCAATGCATTACATGGAGAGAGATACCAGTATCAATGAAAAATAATTCGTGTAATCGATAACGATTTGTCCAATCAATACTCCTCAAAATTACCTTATACAGATTCACGAATCTACTCCTTCCACAGAGCTTATGATGTTTACAGACCATGCTTTCACAATGATTCATAATTGTCCACAGGGACTCAACTATCCTTCCTACTGAATTCTATCAAGAATATACATATAATTCATAGAGAATTTAGAACCTTTTTATGTTTGATGGCCTTTTTCTTCCTACACTGTCTCTGGACAACTCTACTTCAATTCACTGCTTGTCCCTGCTCCTTGACTGATACTGCTCTCTGTAAATGCACTCTTCCTCTGTTCTTCTCTGCTACTGCCTAGTTACTGTTTCAGATGCTCCTTCTTTTCCAATTCCTTTTCCATCAACGACAATATTTCCAACAATAGTATTTTATCTAGTTTCCTTGCGATGTTTGTCTGATGTTCTTTCCTCTTTCTCTGTTTTCATTGCAAATTTTCAACATATTTAGAAATTCGACAAGACAAGCGACATAGTGTTCTACCTTTAACAGTTCTAGGAATTCTTTTAAGATTAAATCCTTAGATAGACATTTTTCTTCATTTTGTTTCATAAAAATTCGACAAATTGTTTCTTTGAATCATTGTGACCTTGAATATCAAGATATTCCATCATATTCTTGATTGGATGAATTACTAGCTGGTATGGATTGTTATTATTTCTGCCTGTGCCACACCTTGTGACGACATGAAAGTTTTTTGAATTTAGATTCTCATGTTTGAGAAAAAAATGTAGTAGATTGAAAAATATTTTGTTTAAGACTTTTTCTATAATATTAGGACAGTCTTCCAACGAACGGTCACTCAGGCTACTCATATTATAGAAGCATAAATCAGTCTTGTCTTTTAAGTGGAATTCAACCACAACATGTCCCTCTTGCCAATAGGTATAGCAATAAAATATTACTCATCCTTGACCATGACCATGACCTATGCTATTATAACCACCTCGATGTCCTCCATAACCTCCTCAACCTCATCCTCTTCTACTAAATGAGGATGATTCTGGGAGTTCTTCGATAGCCTATGTATGGTAGGCATCATGGTAGTTAGGTTTAGTTTTCCCATTCAATGGAAATTCCTGAGTGGAATGTATGTTATCTTTGTAGATTGCACACCAGTTTGTCTTGGAATTTTGTAGATTATATTGGCAGTCTTTAGTGGAGTGACTAGAAGCAGTTTGACAAATGTCACAATGTATCTCAATTTATATTCTTCTACCATCTTGATCAAAGTAGTCTAGGAACTTACAAGTGTCTTTTGTATGGTCTTCCATATGAAAATTGGTACGCCATAGATGATTATTTTGAAGTGACAATTGCATCAAAGATTTTATTATGTGATTAATTTTCCTTGACTTTCTGCCATTGTAGGTTGGCCTCATTTTTTCCTTCCATTCAATTTCACTCTCCTTTATTTATATCCTAGCTTGAGATTTGACTAAACTCACTGATCTATCCTGATGACGAACCATAGAGGATTGGTTCGAAATGTTGATTCTAATAAAAATGGATGCGATAAATCCGGAAAATTATACACACAACACAGATAGCAGAAGCCTCAAATCAATAGTTTTGTAGTTTTTCTAATTTATATTCAACCTTATTATCTGTTGGTGCAATGATCGATTGACCCACATCATCTTGTTCGATTCGTTGTGATAATTTAAGGGATTATTCACATGTTTTGACTTCATGCATTCAAATTGGTCCTAGAATTTTATGAAGTAAATGAGCCATGTACCATTGTACTAGAATATTATCGTTGACGTTATATGGGATCTGGCTTTGCAAGTCTTTGAATCAATTTTCGTACTATCATACATATTTGTTTAGTCTCTGCTTTATTTCCTTTAGTTTTTTCACTACTAAATGCTTAAAATCTTGTGCTTTGAATAATGTCAGGAAGTTGGACTTGATATCATCTTTTGTTTATTTTGTTTTTATGTTAGGTTCATGAACCATGTTAGAGCACATTTCCTTAAAGCTGCAAAAAACTACGCCATTTTCTTATTTTCATCATTAATTTCATTCATAGTCCAAATTTTTTCACACACAAACCAATGTATTTTCGGACCTTCATCACCTTCATAGATGGGTATATGATCTAGGCCCATCTTGTTCATATGGGGTAGCATCGGAAGAAATTGATCGTTTTCGTTAATTTCTTTGTCAAAGATTGCATCTTTGTCTTTTTCGCTATCATTGATGTCTTGATATAATGAATTGTTGGTATGACAATCCCTATCTATGTATTCTATGAACCAACGTACTTGTGGTCATGACTCTTCAGCAACCGATTCTAAACTTTTGACTTCTCCAATAGATACAAGCTATGAAAGGGGGGGTACAATAATGAGATTAGTCAATTAGAGAAGTATTTGTTCTAATCCATTGTTATTATATGATTGATATTAGATAACATTTTAATTTTTTTGATGGTTTCTCTATTTTTCTTTGGTCTGCCAGACTTCAGGTATTTCAAAATAATTTTGCGACTGAAGAAATTCTCGAACGTTGGGACTTTTTATAGATCTAATTGGAGTGTTCCTTATCACTAGACCAAATTCATCTATTTCCATAGTGTCTACTTGCTCTATAGGGGCTATCAGTAGACCTTCATTCTTCGTTAGTGTGGGTGATGTTACACCTCTCAGCTCTTCTGAGGAGTCCCATGCATAATTTCTCTCATGCTCCTAATTCTTCATTATTTTCCTCTGGTATTCTTATTCTATAATCTTCTCCCTTCATTGTTATCTCTTATCCCTTGCTAATTTTAGTATATCAATCAATTGTTTGTATTGTAGATCACTAATTGGTTGGTTATTTTATTGTTTTTGTTTTCTAACAGAAGACTTCCTTTCGTCTATGTTTGTCGGTTACAGGTATTCCTCCAAATTTGTCTCTTTAGTTTTCATTTTCCTTCTTTTTTTTTGCATGATCCGTTACCCCCCGCCCCCACACAGACCCGACTAGTGTCGGATCATGAGGGAGCATCTATAGTTCATAATTATTTTCTTAAAAAACAATAAAGAACTTATTTTGTATATTATAGTGACCGTCGAGGAATTTTACCAATTTTTTGTTCCTTCCTCCAGTCGGTGTTGGCTGGTAGCCCTAACAGTGGTCGGTACTGAACAATATGGCATGAACCTTTGTCAATAAGAAATTCGTGTAGTAAAGTTGGAATTGTGAGAATAAATTGTCGTGTAAGTCGTCGTAAAATATATTTTTTATATGTTCAACAAAATTCCAGTCTTCTAGGGCTTCTTCTTCGCAATAGTATTCCAGAATCGACTTGATCCATTCATGTAAGTTCGTTCAAAATTTGTTCGACAACTTCAGTAACAGTTGGGTGTCAATTTCACTTTGAGGTTTTTTCATGGGCGACGTTGTCAAGGAATTTTTTTATCTCTACTGGAGCACCTTCTATAAAATTCTCGTGTACTTTTGTGAAAAAGTTAGCTCTAGCTTACGCAAGCGACAATCGATTCCTTATAGCATAGTTCTTCAAATAATTATTAATCTTTGATTCCCACCATAAAGATATCTCATCTAATGTTAAAATTTATATTTGCATAATGTATGACTCGATTTCTGACTACCAGCAACGGATACCCATCTAGTTGGTTAGGATACTCACCTCTCACCCGAGAGACCCGGGTTCAAGTCTCGACAATGGAACCAATGTTGTCATCTAGAAAAAAGCATACATTGTTACAAGTAGACAAAATTCAAGAAATTACACAGTAAGCATATAAAGTATGAGAAATATAGTAATAGAAATATAGACAAGATGCACAAAGATATATTCTTTATTATTTTTAAATTAACCTTTACATTGCTATGTAGAAATATATATATATATATACTAGTGAGACATTTATGTAGGTCTAACTGTCAGAATAATCGTGCCACTTAATATACCATTAGTTAACCTTAAATCACATTACATACTGCCAAATTTACTAGGGCTAGTCGGGGCTAGTCAACTGGGGTGACTAGCCATTTTTCATTAGACAATTCAGTCAAACTAATTAGCTCCCCCAACAATACCAAGTGCAACACATTTTTCTCTCTCCGAAAGTAACCAAAAATGAATTGGAAGCGACGATGAATGTTAATATGGATGTTTTATAAGTAAAAATAAAAAGGGACATGGAAGGTTTGAAGGATGTTTTAAAAGAAGAAATGGAAAGTTTAACAAAATTTCTAAGAGATATGCTTCCTAATGGCAACAAGGTATTCCATCAAACTCATGATGAGAACAAAAGGAATATGAATCATGATTTTAGAGACTCTAACTTTGGGTTGAAGAATAACTACATTTCAAATATTGATATGAGGAATTTTGATGGAAAGAATTCAGTAACATGGATACTAAATATGGATAAGTTATTTGATCTACAGGGTATGCAACATACAAAAAGGTACACATTTCATATTTATATTTAGAACCCAATCAATTTGTATGGTATAGAAGGATTTATTCTCGTAAAGCACTAGTCACTTGGAAAACTTTTACGGAGGAATTGATAGAACATTATGAGGATACAAAGAGCAATGCCTTCTTTAGCCAAATGATGAAACTAAAACAAAACGATTCAGTTGGGAAGCACATTGGGTACTTCCAAATATTGAATATCCAGGTAATTGATATTTCAAAGGAGCATATGATTGATGTTTTCCTAGGGACTTTAAAATATAACATCCAACATGAGGTTAGCCTTTGGGAACCTAAGTCATTGGATAATTCATTTAGGGTGGAAAGAAAATTTGAAAGAAAAATTATGACAACAAGGAGGTCTACCACTCACAACTATAAAGATGGAAGTGTTTCTGATCCTAGCCTCCCTAAACCAGCAAGGTTGACACCCAAAAAACTGGAGGAAAAAAGAGCTAAGGGGATTTGTTACAATTGTGATAGAAAATATACTAAAGGTCATAAGTGTGCCGAGAAGAAATTATTTTACATATATTGTGAATAAGAATAAGAAGAAAAGGAACAAGAAACATCAAAAGAACAATATATACACCAAGAACTAACCCCAGGGGTTGAAAAATAAGAAATTAATATGAGCATATCTTATAATGCATTGGTGATAATTACTACTCCTTAAAATCTGAAGATAGAGGATATATTAAAAATAAAAATGTAGTAATACTAATTGATTCATATAGTACCCATAATTTACTCGTTGTAATATAGACAAGGATTTGAATTGCTTTCTATATCCAAGACTAGAGTGTTAAGTGATGGTCCCAAGTGGAAGAACTATAAATTGCTCATGGAAGTTCCATAATATAAATATAACTACGTGGGAATGTGTATTGAATATTCCAATGCTTTCCATTCCAATGGGTGGTGTTGATGTTGTATTAGGATTCTAATGGTTAAAATCTTTGGGGACGATATATTTTGATTTTCAAAAACTTTTCTTGAAAATTTTTCTGGGAAGGAAAATAAATTAAATTAAAGGGTATCATAGGGAAAATTGGGAAGATAGTTAGCTCTAATGGCATGATAAATATTTTGAAGAAGGAACAACGAGGGGTAATTGTGCAATTATTCCCACTAGAAGTTTAAACATCTAAGTCATTCTTTTCTCCATATCTCCAAATAGTTCTTGACAATCATTCCAAGGTATTCAAGAACCCAAAAGTTCTCCCGCCTATTCATGATCATGATCATGTTATTCACCTGATTCCTAGAATTTTTCCTCCAAACATCATACCTTACAAATATCCCTATGCCTAGAAGAGTGAAATTGAATGTATGGTTGCAGAATGCTAGATGAAAGTAGAATTCAACCTAGCCAAAGTTCTTTCTCTTCTCCAATAGTATTGGTACATAAGAAGGATGGATCATGGTGTGTGTGTCTAGATTATAGAGAGCTCAACAAGCTCACTATTAAATATAAATTTCCCATTCTCGTCATTGATGAATTTTTCGATGAAATACATGGAGCAATTTACTTCGCCAATCTAGATCTTCGTTTTTGATATCATCAAATTAGAATGAAGACAAAAGACATTTTTAAAACAACATTTAGAACTCATGAAGGTCATTATGAATTTTTTTTCATACCTTTTGGTCTTACTAATGCACCTTCCACCTTTCAAGGTTTGTTGAATTACATTTTCAAACCCTTCCTTAGAAAATTTGTATTAGTATTTTTTGATGATATACTAATTTACAAGAATTCTTGGAAAGATCATCTTCAACATGTTGTCAGGTTACTCAAACTATTAGAGGAGGAATAATTGTATGCAAAACCCATAAATGTTTCTTTGGGGTACATGAAATGGAATATTTTGGTCATATTGTATCTCATGAGGGTGGTAAGGTAAACCCTAACAGCCATAAAGGAATGGAAAATCCCCACAACCTTAATACATCTTAAAGGATTTCTCAGGTTGACAGGGTATTATCACAAGTTTGTTAAGAATTATGAGAAAATAACAACACCACTAGCAACATTACTAAAGAAAGATGCATTTTTTTGGACTCTAAAGAAACTAAAGCCTTTGAACATCTTAAAGAGACAATGTGCTGAACTCTAGTCTTAACTACACCAGACTTAAAAAAACCTTTATTGTGAAATGTGATGCATCAGGAAATGGCATTGGTGTTGTTTTAATGTAAGAAGGAACACCCATTTCTTTTGAAATTCATCCAATCAAGGGAAAGTATTTACACAAACCTATTTATGAGAAGGAACTGTTGGTAATACTACATGCTTTGAAGAAATTACACCCTTACCTAATGGGAAGACACTTCAAGGTGGAAAAAAATCATGATAGTCTTAAATACTTCTTGGAACAAAGATTATATTCAAAAGATCAACAAAAATGAGTCACAAAGATATTGGGTTATGATTTTGAAATCATCTACAGAAAAGGGAAGAAAATTTTGTTGCAGATGCACTCTCAAAAGGGATGAGGATGTGGAAGCATTTCTATATGCCTTTTTTATTATCCAACCTGATTGGATAACTAAAGCAAGGGATGAATGAAATAATGAAGAAGTAGTATATACACTCATTCAAAAGTTTTAGCAATATCTTAGTGCATCTGATACATTTATATGGAAAAATTATTCTCTATGGTATAAAGATCACTTATATCTTTGTAAGAAATATTAACTCAAACAAAAGGTTCTTTTGGAATTGCACACCTCTCCTATAGCAGGGTACTCAATATTTTTAAAAAATTACCACAGGGTCAAAAAGGATTTTTTTGTGTGATGGCCTTAAATCTGATATTCAAAAGTTTATGGCAGAATGTTTGGTTTTCCAACAAAATAAAGTTGATACAATTAAGACCTAAGGTATTTTACAACCATTAGTCATTCCAAGTCAGCTTTGGGAGAGAGTCTCAACGAATTTTATCACAAGTTTACCCAAGTCCAAAGGAAAGAGTGTCATCATTATGGTGGTTGATAGACTTACCAAGTATGCATACTTTAGTGTGCTATCTCGTCCTTTCAAAGCCAGTACCATCGTTGCTGCATTTTTGGAAATAGTTCAAAAGCTACATGGAAACCTGAATATCATTGTAAGGGATAGATATCCCATTTTCACTGGAAATTTTGGACAACATTATTTTCTTGTATTGGTACTCAATTAGCTCATATCTCATCTTATCATCCTCAATCTGATGTGCAAACGGAGACAGTGAAAAAATGTTTGGAAGGATATCTTCGTTGTTTTTTATTTGATAAACAAACACAATGGGTCAAGTGGTTACCTCTGGCAGAATGGTGGTATAACACTTCCTTCCATACCACAAAAAAATGACCCCATTTATGGAGCTTTATGGATATCATCTACCATCCATCACATCCTATTTGAGAGAAAATTCTAAGGTTCAAGCTGTGGAAAATCACATCAAACATCAACAAAAATGATTTATATCACTTTTGCAGAAAAATGGGTAACCGCTCAGACCGCATGCATTTTGTTTTCTGAATTTCTCATTGTTCATATGGATCCAATGAATCATATTATACTTCTTTCCCTTTTTATTTTTTTAATCGACTCTGACTGTCCAATTGCCTGCCATGCCGTTAGTAATTGCTCAGCTTCCAAGTTTGGAACAATAATGAATAACTTACTCACTTATTTCTCCATGCAGTTAGTAATTTCTCAGCTTCCAAGTTTGGAACAGTAATGAATAACTTACTCACTTATTTCTCGTTTATCGTTTTTAAATTTGTTGCCAGTTGAACATGCATGGGTGCGTTTTTCCTCTTTCTTCTTGAATTATGATTTTATTAAATGATTGATAAATATTGACATGTATTAATGATAATAAATATTAAAAAAATATCATGATATATTTTATATTTTTAAAATTATAAAAGATCATAAAAATTAATTCAATTATAATTTTATTTTAAATAATAATAATAAATTTTCAGAATTTAGATTTCTGTGATTTAAAATAAGATATTTGTTTTAGATTAATCACAACATTGTTTTAGTGAATCAATGTTTAGAATTCTCAATTGTAATTAATCCATAAGAGTTATTTTCAGTAATAATACTTATTGGAGTTGTCTTTAGTGCGACTTTTTGGAGTTTTCGGTATCTGAATCTGACCAAAAAAATTTGAGGTTGAATCTTGATTTTTGTTATTTAAACTATGTTTTTACTGTATATATGGATTCAACACCCTAAAAAACCCCTAGGGCACTTAGATTGTGCAAGGTTAACCATCAAACTTTTGTTTTCAATGAATTCATGTCGTATTTTAGAGAAATTAGACTGGAAAAATCCACCAGAAAATTCAAAAAGTCGCACTAAAGACAACTCGATAATTATTTATCATAGGAAAAAAAATATACCAATTAAGCACACGTATATTTAAAAACACATGTAATAATGTAATAAGATTCTTAATCATAGGAATACAATCCACTTTTTCTTTTGAAAAAAAGAAAGAAAAAAATGGAACACAATCCACTTTAATGTGGAAATTCATTCATAATAATATGGCTTATCAATATCATGTACTTAAGAAAATATAACTCATTTCATATTAGACTTGTTCATTTTTTTTTAAATTAATTAATTTAATTGAAGAGAGATGCTAGGGTTTGGTGAGCGATTAGGGTTTAGACTGATTTGAGATCTAACAGTGCAAATCACGAGGAGGGTGCGACGGATCGAACATTTCTCTAAGTTATTGTATGGCAACATCTTCAGGGGGGAGACATCCCCTCCTACTGGAATGTAACGACAGGGGAATACAATAGCAAACAAATGGGGTCCCAAGGGGGATCCACCCCTAATGTAGGCCCAATTTTGGGAGCAGAATGGTAAGAAAATACTAGAGGGCAATGTCTTCCAAGAGCTTTGAAGAAACCTTGTTTTGTTATTCCTGCAAATAAATTGGATGAATATCAAAGTTACATGAAGGACCATGACTTGATATGCAAATTCATAGGCATATGGCCAACAAAGAAAGATCTTCTCAAATGGATATAGGTAAAATGGCGACCCAAAGGTCACAGACCTGAAATTCGGGCCTAGAGGGTTTTTTCTTGTTATCTTTAAAAATCTTATAGATAAAGAAATAATATTTGAAGGAGGTCTATATTTCTATTACAATGCAGAGTTATTTTTAAGGCAGTGGGAAGAATGCTATAACCTTGATCAAGAACAATTTCTGGCCACACTAGTTTGGGTATGACTATTTGAATTCCCGGTGTATTTTTGGGACCCAAAAATTTTGGAAGGAATCGATGACTCTCTTGGTAGCTTTGTCAAAATAGATGAAACAACCCAACAAGGTCGGTATACATCGTTTTCTCGCATATGCGTTTATATGAATATATCTGAGCCGCTACCAGAATCAATCGAACTAGAATATGAAGGGAAAGTTTGGCAACAACTTATTGATTATGAACATATTCCATTTCGATGTCGCAGATGCCATGAATATGGACATCTTTACAAAACTTGCCATCTTAACAATCTCGAGTAGTTGGAAGGAAATCAATCAGAAGGAGGAGGAGGGTCACCTGAAAAAGAAGGAAGATTCAAGAATGTTATGAGAAAAAAGAAGAATAGTAAGATGCATGCAATTAAAATTAGTAGCCCAATGAAACAAAAGAATACACAAAACATATATGAAATACTCCAGGAACTTAGGGAAAATTCGAAGGAATTTGAACAGATTAATGACGAAGGGCAAGGAATGCTAACACAAAAAGCTCAAAAATCTAAAAGAAAGGCACCACTGGAATCAATAGAAAAGGAAGAACATGTGTAAATGGTGGAGCAATTGACCATGGAGGTAGATACGAGCAAGGAGGAGTTAAGTACAAAAGAAGTAGTGTTAAAAAAACTTCTCCAATAATGGAAGAATTTAGATGACAGATTTATACCAAATGACCAGAAGAGGCTGACAAAGAAACATTTGAACAATATTTGACCTTCCAATCTCAGAAACAGATGGATATAGTGGAAAACCAGAACTCTCAGAAGGCCTTCTCTCATAAACCTAGTACCCAAACCAAAGGAGGAAAAATGAGGGGACGAAAGAATTTACCAGAATTGTTACAAATGGTAGGAGAAATGATAGTTAATTCGATAAGGGTAATACCATTATCAATGGTATTCCAACAACTACAAAATGTTCATCAATGAAAATGATCTCCTGGAACATAAGAGGCTTAAATAGTAAAGGAAAACAAAGGTATTTAAAAGAAAGATTAAAAATAGAGAAGCCATGGGTGATGTTGATTCAAGAAACTAAGGTTTCAGGGAAAAGACTAGAAGAAATCCTTAAATTCTCAAAACCTCATTATGAAGCAATGGCTATAGATTCAAGAGGAAGCTTTGGTGGAATAGCCATTTTATGGAACCCAACTGAGATTATGGTAGAAGGTTGGCTCGGGCTTCCGCGTATTCTAACTAGCCAATTTAGACAAATTGGAATGATGAAAAAAATTCTAATTTCCTTAGTCTATGGGCCTCATATTCCAGGAGAAAAAGAGGTGTTCCTTAATAGCATAAGAACACATAGTAATATGCATAAATAGAAGTATTGGTTGTTGGGAGGTGACTTCAATATGATTTCTAGCTTGACAAAGAAAAAATGAGGTATAAGGAGAGAGGAGCCAGAAATGGAACTCTTTAGAGACCTGATAACTGACCTAAGGTTAGTTGACATGCCCACAGTAAATGTAAATTACACATGGAACAATAGAAGAGGGGGTGCCCACCAAATAGCCTCAAGTCTTGAAAGATTCCTAGCATTAGAAGCCTTGGTTAGTAGTGATGTCTTCTATGAGACCGTTATCCTACCAACTCTGGCATTATATCACTGGCCGATATGTATGGAGATTGACATGAAGGAATGTAATAGAAAGCGACCTTTTCAATTTGAGGCTTTTTGGCTACAAGATCCAACCTTCCTAGAAAAATATAAAGGATGGTGGGAATCAAGTCAAGCCCAAGGTCGAATAGGATGCATTCATTCCAAATTAGTTTAAAAGGATTAAAATAATAGATAAAAAAATGGAATAAAACTGAGTTCGGAAACATTCAGCAGGATGTGGAAAGATTACAAGGAGAAATGAAACGAATTCAACAACAAATGATTCTACATGGGAGAGTATAGAATCTGGTCATAGAAGAAGGAAACCTCCTAAGTAAACTCGAAGAGCGCAGGAAACAAGAGAAAATCCTATGGAAACAAAAATTTCGCATTCAATGACTAAGAGAAGGGGATAAAAATACAAAAAAATTCCATAAGGCTATGATACATAGCAGACATCATAATCATATATTTCCCCTAAAGGACCCAGGAGGAAATAGGCTAGTACAACATAATGATATGGAAGCCTTGTTAGTAAACCACTTCAGTCATATTCTAACAGAACCAGATCAATAAATATCAATAGCCATTGAACATATAACACAAAACATACCTTCAATAGTCAGTCGTGAACAAAATATGGCTCTTCTAAGAGAGATCACTATAGAGGAAGTAGAAGAAGTCGTCGAAGTTCTTGAAAAAAACAAAGCCCTTGGGCTGGATGGCTTTACGACTGAATTCTACTAGGCAGCTTGGTCCTTCATGGGTAGGGACATATGGGAATTAGTAGAGGAATCCTGCTGTCCAAGACAGGTATATCCAACCTTGAATTCCACCCTCATTTCCTTAATTCCAAAGCAGGAAAACTCTGATGAACCAACAGGTTTTTGGCCTATAGATTTATGCAATGTAATTTACAAGATCTTATCTACAATTATGGTGAATCGCCTGAAACGTGTTCTTCCAACCCTAATTTCTTCTGAGTAGACGAGTTTTGTGAAAGGCAGATAAATTTTGGATGGCATAGTCACGACGCAGGAAGCTATTCACTCTCTTAGGACCTTTAAAGCTAAATGTATGTTGATCAAACTTGATTTATCAAAAGCACATGACTGTCTTAGCTGGAATTATCTTAAAGCTATCATTCAGGCATTTGGATTTGATGTAAGATGGATCTATTGGATATTTTATTTTATTTCAACTCCTAATCAGGGAAAATTTAAGCATGAAAATCTATCATAAAGTTTAGAAACCTTGCTGAATCTTACGAGTCCTTAATATGTAGATTGTAAAACGTTTGGTGATATAGTTTTAAATATATTGAAATTGCTAATGACTTTATATAGTCTCTATAAAATTTTGGCGATTTTTAGGATAACATAATTTTATACTATAAAATTTTGGTGAATCACTTTTAGAAAAAAATGGAAATGACCAATCATTGTTTTGGAAAAACCATGGAAAATTAGCCCACTTGCGAATGTTATCCCCTAAAATTTCCATGCTCCTAATTACTCCATTTTTCTTAACAGAGTTCCCTCTACTCCCTTTAATGCTACTTGGGGTGTAAGACAAGGGGATCCACTTTCCCCCTTCCTTTTCATTATTGTAGCAGAAGGCCTTGGTCGACATATTAAAAGTAAGATTCACGGAGGATAACTTAAAGGCCTTAATCTTTGGGGGGAAATATTAAACCTCTCCCACCAACAGTTTGAAGATGACATTATGATTTTCTATCAAGCTACATTGAAAGAATCTAAGGCTATTCTATCAATTCTTAAAGAATTCATGAAAGCCTCTGGGACACTTATCAATAATGAAAAATATAATGTTTTTTCTTTAATACTAATCTTCTCTCCCAACGTTTTCTATCACATACCTTGGGATTCAACATTGGATCCTTTCCTATGAAATATTTAGGAATCCATTTTGAGTCTAAATTCCCTTCGGGTCTATGGGTGGAAATATCTTCTTAACTGCATACATGCCCAACTTCAAAATTGGGCATTTAGGGTGCTTAATGCTCCGAGTTGTGTTGTTCTGTTAAGAGAAGTATTAAAATCCATTCCAATCGATCAACTCTCAGTACTGGCAAGGCCTAAAGCCAGATGCAATGATATGGTAAATATGTTTAAAAAGTTTCTATGGCAGGGATCTCAACAAGCCCGTAAATGAGCTCTCCTTTCATGGGATAAGCTTACAAAAAAAAAGGACAGAAGGCTTGGGGTTAAGAGATCCTTATTTGTTGAATCAGGTTATGGGAGCCAAACTCTGGTGGAGATGGTTATAGGGGGGTAGAAATTTGTGGAAAAAAATATGGGAATGAAAGTATGAGATGCCCTTAACTACCGTAGGGAAATAAAAATTTCAAATGACCCCGAAAGGATCCACTATTTGGAACTTGGCATCATTAAATAGAGATCTCATCCGAGAACATAGTTTCTAGCAACGTATGTGGTAACGTTGTCTTCGCTTTGGGAGGACTCATGGCAATAAAGGGAGAAACTATTCAAATTTCGACTCCGTATTTAGGGAGATCTTTCTATTCACTAATAGGCCGAAGACTAAGTCAGTAGCACATTTCTGGAATGAGTAGACAAATCTTCAATGGAGGAAATGGAAATTAAAGGACCATTGGAAGAATGCTTTAGAAACTCGCCAATGGGAGAACTATGAAAAAGAACTTAAAACCAGAAAATCAATTGCAGTAAGAGGAGAAGATATCTTGAGATAGGGATACTGCACCAAGGGCATGTTCACAATACAAAAAGGCTACTACATAAAATCTAATAATTTACACAACATAGTTGTTCCCCTTTGGAAAAAAATATGGTCGGCAAAACATTGGCCAAAAATTGAATATTTTTTATGGCTAGTTAATCATGGTAAAGTTCTTACCTGAGATCAGCTGCGGAAGAAATGGATGCATGGACCATCGACATGTATGTTGTTGTGTGTACAATGAAGTTCTGTTTCGGGATTTAACACCCCTGTAGGTTGGTTGGGATTCAACATCCACAGAGCAGGGGCGTACTACTTAACAGAGACCCACACGATCATGCACATTCATAAAAACGAAATAGAGCAGAATGAGAGGTTTACCCGTTGGTCCTACGTTTGAAGTAGATCCACGTGGAGTTCAAACTCCCCGCAACCGTCCTTCCTCCTTAACCTGAAATGCAAGAAGAAACCAGCACAAAGGACAAGTTGTACAGTATATTTCTACTCTATATGTTAGTGTGATTCATATAAACATTAAATAAATCATAATGAATGCATGTATAACAAATATTCTTCATACATTAAAGCATACACTAACACGTTTATTTCGGGAACAGCATGATACTTCTGTATTATAAATAGTACGTACAAAAGTAATCGTGGAGAGATCACCCGATCCTTCCAAGGCCTTCGCAGACCGTCGTCCGGATCCGTCCAGCCCTTGCCTCGCTAAGACTCCTTCCAAACAGGTGCATACGAGATAACATATAAAGGGATGTGTATCTCAAGGAAACAAGGGTTTCCTGAAATGAACTGGGAAAGTGCAGGAGGCACGGGGAATCAGACTTGGATAGGGAACCAACAGAGTATAATAATAATAATTCTCTCTCTCCTTTAGGCCATACATATGAGGTCTTTTTATAGTCCTCCCAAGTAGTTTCAGCAGTTGGAAACAGTTGGCCACGGGCTGGGGTAGTTGAACTACCTGAGTAACCATCAACCCAGCGCGAAATTAGGGATTTTTATATATTTTTTAATCATTAAAATGGCATACGCGGAAAAGTCTAGCTGTACTCGCGTATACACGCGGAAAAACACGGGCATAGTCGCGTATGAAGGATTTTCCACTGCTTTTAAGTGAATTTGTCCAAGTCTGTAGGAATGGGTGCCCATAAAGCCATGTAGCAATCATGAATCATGTCAAGGTGAGAAATGATGCTATAACAAATGGCTGGAACACTTGTCAATAACTACTCTATCGCCGAGACTCAGGAAAAACCTTTCCTCCCTCTTCAACAAAACGATAGGGATATTAGGAGCCTCGTGCATACAATTGAAGTCTGAGAAAAGGAGATATAAAAGCCCTATCCTATAGAGCATAAATTTCCATGGTATTCTGAAGGAGGCCATTTGGAAAGAAATAAATCAGAGAACATTAAGAGACGAGTATAGGCAACATGAAGAGATATGGAAAATGGTTCTTGGAAATATAAGAGAAAATATCCTCGCCGAGAAATGGAATGAGGACGAATGGAAAGTTAATGGGCATGAGGCTAGAATTTTAGCTATGATTAGCCTAAAATCTCAAATTCTCACCCTGGACTCATGGATAAAAAATCCTCTAGACAGACATCCACAGGATAAATTCGAGGCACCTCAGCAGGGGTTTATGAAGCTTAATTATGACGAAGCCTCTAAAGGCACCCCAGGTTAGGTGGGAGTAGGAGGTATATTTCATGATTCACGTGGTTATTAAGTAGAATTTATGCGATGGACTTGAGATTCGCTACAAATAATGAAGCCTAACTCACTGGGATAAAACAAGGTTTGCTGATAGCCGTGAGAGAGCAGTATCACAAAATTATAGTGGAGGGGGGTTCGGCCATGGTAATCGGGGTTCTGCAGAAGTTGAAACAGGGGACAACTTGGGAGAAAATTAGTCAAAGCTGGCGAAAAATTCTTCTAAAATAGGAAATTAATGACATTCTTCCAAACATTGGTTACCTTATCCCATCACATATTTTCAGATCAGGGAATGAAGCAGCCGACTACTTCACGAACTGGGGCTGTACTCACGAAGGGCAACATCTGGACATCAATCAAGATGAAATGGTAAAGAAGGAAAAAATACAATCTTTGCAGGTAATCATTGCTAGGGATAACGAGGATACTTGGGATCCCTGATCGGGGTGCCAAGTGGCTAATCGGAGCGGCGAGGTGGCACAAGGTCATGCGTACCACATGGATGATTGATGTGGACCCAAGGACAAGACAATGGGTACTACCACCCACACCAAATAATGACAAACTTAAATGAGGGTGGTAGCCAAATCATGCTATCAAAGAGGTGTTGGAAACAACGCCGACATGTTAAGGAAGTTACGAAAGCTAAAGGTGGTGGGGGGAAGGTGGTAACATATTCCTACGGTTAAAGGTGGAGGAGAGAACAGACAGGGAAGCTTCTGAGTAGGAGTAGGGTTGGACGACGGGTGCACGTTACTTATACGGGTATGTTCTTAGCCTATATATCATGTATGTTGTTGTGATAGGAGACAGTACTTAGGTCTTCACCTTGTTTCTTCTCCCGACGTATGATATCTATGTAATCTTCTGGGGGTTGAATTTCATGTCTGGGTTTCAAAACAATTTTCTCAAGTTGATATGGATTTTTACAGTGGTTAAGCTTTTGAAGATTTTTTGTTCTGAGTATTGGGGAGTATATGCTAATTGTCTTTTTGTTCTGTTATGCGATATTGGTTCTAAACCTGTGTACCTCGTCTGTATGGGGGCCGAGGGTTCTAATTTATCTAAGCTTGGGTGTCTTCTTGTTGCAGTTAAGGTGTATGGTCTTAAGGTCCTCGACGCTGTTTTCACTCATTTTGATTCTGCATGTCTTGATTTTCGCTCTGCATGGCCTCATATCGACTTTGCATATCTTGATTTATTTACCCTCTATACCACTAGACCAACCTTCTGCTCTGTTTGCAACCTTAACAGCTTGGCTCACCAATCCTATGAAGTTCAATGTATGGATTCAAATGAATTTTCTGTGGGTAGCGTTCTGCTGAATTCCCCATCCAGGGTTTTACCCACTCGACTTTTTTGCAACATTATATAGAGGGGGGGTTTGGATTCCAATTATCATGATGGTCATCCTAAAGTTTTGTGTCGAAAGGGTTTCACTATTGTTAATCTGCCTGGTTTGTGGGGGTTCGGTCTTTTTTCAAGGGGTTTCTGTCTAACTTTGTGGGATTTTAGTCTGGTTCAGTGGGGTTTTTATCCTCTGCTATGGGGTTCAAGTTGGGTTATGAGGGATTTAAATTCTCTTTAGTGGATTCTTTGCCCTAGGTCAGTTCACATGCAGCGGGATAATGGAAACATTCTTTCCATGCATTATTTGTCATGGCAGTCAAGGAATTTCTATTCATTTGGAAATGGTGGCCATTCCTGCTTATACTATTCCACCTTTATAACTCGTCAGACGACTAGAATAAGGAATGATGACATGCATTAGACTGCTAAATATGAGGACGTTACTCTTGACAATCAAGATCTTTGCCTCTATTGTTTAACTAAACCAATTATTGAAATTATGTTGCAATATATAGGTATTTTAAAATTATATACAAGTGTTTCTTTAGCATTGGTCTCGTACTCGCCCCGACACTGTCAATTAATACAAAGGTTGGTACTCCACCTGCAAGACAGAATGGCTAAAGGTCAAGCAGTAAAAATGATGCCAATGACAAAGGAAAACATAATAAGTGTAAGACTAATGCAGGTCCCAGTAGGAGGGGAAGGAAGTCAGGAAAATAGATTATGGAAAATATTTTTGATGCCTATGTGACAGGCACTCCCTCTCAAGTTAAAACACTCATTTCAGGTTGAGAGCGTGACTGCAACACCAAAGGGGAGGGGGAAATACAAGAGGAAGCAATGGAGTTTCTAAAGGATCCATGCAATACTAGAAGTAGACTATCATTATTTCAATAGTCTATTCATAATTATTGGACATTGAAATGTATACTGAAAAAACCAATAATAAATGTTTAATAAATTAGAGGCGATCCAGAAGATGCCTCTATTTTAGCTAAGATGAGAAGAGACATTCAATAAATCCACCTTATGCAACACCACTAGAATGTCTACATGGGCCGCATAGATTGACAACTGCAAAGTATGCATCAAGTGTGTTATCACAAAATTTCACTTGATAGGCTGCTAATCGAACAATCTAATGTAATTGTTTCAAACCAATCTTCCAACTGAAGCTTAGCCTCTTCAATCTGAGAGGGCTATCTCAAAGGGTTAATGATATTGAATAAAGATGTATTCAGATGGCTAACTCTGTTTGTGAAACAACTTGCATATGATAAATGTAGGTTGAAAATAGTATCAGTATGCAAACATTGGGCTTATGGAGTCAACATTTTTTGTGATTCAGTAGTGAGCTTACTTGACATGGAAGCTGAGGCAGGTAAGAGTTTTTAGTAGTAGTACACACACACATGAAACAGGAAAATACACAGCCAATTCATCTATAAAGGAAGTCAGAGCATTACATGAATGAATTCTAAGTATTAAAGATGAAAACCATTTCAAATGATACACATAAAAGATATAGATATGATAGGCACTAAAAACTCAATCAGAATCTCAGGTTGGTTAAGTAACAAATCTCTGTATTACTAAAACAGTCAAACAACATAAAGTTGTCTTTGCCAAAAAATCTCCAATCCTTGACAAATTCGACTCTATGGCCTTTAATAGACTTGTTACATCATGAGATGATCTGCCTCCTGGGTAGATTCATCAAATTTTTTCCTAATGACACCTTGCATAACCATAAAACATCTACTTAATGACAAAAGGACAGTTATCCTACTTGACAGTCCTTTTCCTAATAGGACTCAAACTACTCATTATTACATTTAACAACCTTATCTTCTAAATAAATTACACTTTGACAAGTATTCTTTCACATGTTTGAATTGGGGTGATGGGACTCATCACTACATGACCACTTAACTAACCTCCTCTAAAACTGGAAACAAAACCCTGTTTTTTAGGCAAATGATCTTCTTCTTCCATGAATGCTTTGGCTACTAATTTATCTTCATTTCGTGGTCTTTAAGTGATGAATGACTATTGTCATGCCCCTCTAACACTTGGATAATACCCAGTCGTCCATAAATTCCCAAAAATCCGCTTAAAAGTCTCCCACACAAGAGAAAATTTCAGTAAGGTAGTTTCAGAGGACTTCAAAATACATTATCCTCAAAAATTTTTATTTCTTCTTGCTATGGTCTTCATCATCCTGTATACACTACACCAATTTCAGCTCTCGACAACTACCAAAATCAAGGTTCAAAAATAAAGAAGAAATCTACAGTAGTTTTGTAGCGTTTGTTGTCCTTCAAGCCCATGCATGCTACGAAACTGGGCCAAAAGTGTCAAATTTGTTATTTTGTATAACTTGAAAAATGAACCTCATAAGTGCCAAAACCTTGTTTTTAACATATCATTAGCCTTAAAAACCATAAACCAACTCACCTTATGATCCTTGAGGCATTTCTTTCTCATTTATAATCAGTTGAGCTATTGGCTCTTCAAGCACTATCATTTTAAGGCCTTTTTTCTCTAACTCTTCATGAATTAGTTCGAGCTAGCTCCTGGAGGTCCTTAACATGGTATTTCAATATTCTATTGGTGGCTTTCAGATGTGTGTTCATCCTCCTGACATGTTTTGCCTCTTTCCTTGCTGGAATGGTCCATTTGATAAGTTTCTAAGTGTTATCCAAAGTCTTGGAAACAGTGTCAACCTGTTCTTCCCAAATGGCCTTCATCTTTTCAAACTGAATCTTCTCTACACTGTGTTTCATTGCTTCTCTTTTCATAATAGAAATTTCATGATTGGCCAATTTCAATTGTTCTTCAAGAGCTGTAACTCTATTTTTTCCATCACCTTCTCTTTTCCTTTCTTTATTTTGCTAATTTTATCTTTCTCTGCAGGTGATGAAAGGTTAATGACCTCCTGTGGTGGTTCAACTGTGTCAGTAGGTGGTGTAAGCTCTTTAATGCTCTCTAAAAGCTCCCTAGAATGCCTTGTCATAGGCTTTCTTTCTTGGAACATAAAACCTACTTCTTCTCCCTCAAATTCTAATTTCTTTGCAAATTTAGCCTTTTTTAACTTCTATCCACCTGCCTCTATGTCCTCAGCCTGAACTATAGGAGTTTATTCTATGTCAATGGCATGTAAGATATCTTCAAGATTTCCTTTAGCTACTACTCTGCCTTCTACAGTCACTGTTTTCTCTTCTAAGGCCACTTTTTGGCTCCTTGTCCTCCTTTTTGTTTCTTGTTTAGTCACATCTTGTTTTTGTTTTGCAGGTTTGACCACTTTTGACTTCTGTTTTGCAGGTGGAACATTTGGTGTGTCAAAACTCTACAATTGTTCTGTCTCCATCACAATTGGCTCACATGCTTCTACTCTTGTAGGTTCACTTGGTTCTGCTACTAATGGTTCACTGTGTTCTGCTGCTAATGGTGATGGAATTTTCTTATGTTTAGGAGTTCTTGAAGGAGTAAGAGCATCCAACTCAAAACCACTAACAAACAAAAATGATGACCAGTCTCTGCCTAACCTTTGGAGTTCATCTAAAACCAACAACTTCATTAAACCATGATGAAACAATGAAGACTCACTCCCTTCAGACTTTACTTGGACCTTATCTGCCACTTTTGACAAACTTCTATGCAAATAGAAAGGCAGTTCAAGGGAAATATTACCAGTAAAGTGCATAATTAATTTGAAATTATATGAGTAGACTTTGTGATATCTCCCTTCACAAGTAAAGTAATTTTGGATGATGAGCAACAATTTTGAGTATTTGTCCTTTATGCAGCTCCTTGGAACAACATTGGTGAGATCCATTTCACTGTTTTCAGGCTTCATGAATTCTTTGTATTGCTCCATTTTAAACTTGAAGCCTTTGAAGCACTTCTCCTTTCCTCTTGGGATCCCTGTAGCAGCTGCAATAACCTCTTGTGTGCTGGACATATTTAGCATTCCAACTTTGGTGGTTGTTCCACTGAAATTCAAAGCAAACTCTTTGGAATCCTGTGTATGGCAGCCTTGTAATTTCTCACAAAAATGTAGACAACCTGTCCTTATGAAGACTTCCACTGCTCTTGGGTCTTCATTGATCAAATTCATGTCTTGAGGTTCATATCTCAGGCATTGGCCACCCTTGTTTGTCGTTCTTTTCTCTGCCATGGTTTCTTTAATGTCTTCACAGCCTTGCTTGATGATTTACAACCTTGCTTGATGATGCTCAATGTAAACCTTTGAAAACACCAGCCACAAATTTGGCTTAGTGCAATAGCTCTCCAGAGCTCAATATCACGCAAGAAGGAATGAGAAATGAGAAATGACTGAATTAGGAAAGGTTTTGAAGTTTTGATGTCCTCTCATGACTCAATGATGACTCATACATACCTAAATTGATCATGATGACTGCAGACCTAAGCATGTACCTTGATTTTACCCCTCCATGACTCAAATGGCATCTAAATTACCCTTTCCCAACGATTTTCTGACGCCTAACAGCTAATGTGACAGGACAGACAGGAAACCATGATTTTTTAGTGTATCTAGTGTAAATTTGGCTATTTTTGCTACGAAACTATCAGCAGTTTCGTAGCGAAAAGTGACTTTTCACAGTGTATTTCGCTACGAAACTGTGGTTTCTTGGCTAAAATGGCATTTTCGGTACAAAAACATTGGAAATTGAAATGAGACATAAAATGATGAGTGATGTGACATGAGGGAGTTTTAAAATGAGTGGGTTTAGACCTTAGGGTAAACTTTAAACAAGAAAAAATTAATATTTTCCTTGACCAAGCATAAAAAATGAATCCTGCAACCCAATTTTTGACACATGAACTTATTTGGAATTTTCAAATGATGCTTCATGTTTTTGGGTGATAACAGTGGCTCCACTTGGGATGGTGTGCCCCACTAGTACACCAAAGAACCAGTAGTTCCAGTGCTGCTATCCATCTTCTTGAAAAACAGAAAAAAATTTGAAACTGCCAAGCTTTTTCTTCAAACTCTAATGGCCTTCAGCTCGGGCTTAAGCTTGATGATTCAACTTGTCATTATTAGCATAAAAACACATAAAATGGAATATATACAATGGAATGAATGATCAACAGATTTTAAGAAGAGTAGTGCTTCAAAAACCTGCCATTGACAAGCCCTCTAGCACATGGTTGTCCATCCATATCCTGCAGAATGTAAGTGTTGTTCCCATGGAATGCAGCTACTTTGAATGGACCCTTCCAAATGTTCTCAAACTTACCATGTTTCCCCTTCTCTTCAATCCTAGCCTCCAATTTCAAAACCACATCTTGGATTTGAAAATTTTCTTCCTTGACCTTCTTGTCAAAAGTCTTCTTGATTCTGTTTTGAAATTGTTGATTACCGTTATAGACTTCTTCCCTCTTCTCTTGCAAAGCTATCAAATGATTGATCCTTCTCTGAATTACATTTGGCTCCTCCTCCAATCCTTGTAGCAACTTCATGACAGGCACTCCTAAGGATGTAGGAAAGATAGCTTCAGCTCCATATACTAGCTCATAAGGTGAAGTTCTAATTGACCTCTTTGTGCACACTCTATCAGCCCATAGAGCATACTTCAACTTCAAATTCCATGACTTCTTATTTTCCTGCAACACCTTCTTTATAATCCTCACAATGCACTTGTTAGAAGATTCAGCAAGACCATTCTCTTGTGGATAATATGCAGTAGAATGCCCAAGAGTAATATGATATTGATGAAAAAAAATAATCAGCTTCTTAGACTTAAATGCCTAAGAATTATTAATGATGATCTTCATAGGACAACCAAATCTATACAATATATTATTTTCCAAAAATGAAATGATAACAGAATCATTTGCTTGCCTAGTTGGGATTTCTTCAATCTTTTTGGTGAAATAGTCAGTTGTTGTCAGAATCCAATGATGCTGACCTGATGATGATGGATGAATCTCACCAAAAAAATCTAATCCCCACTGCTGAAATGGCACCTCAACGTAGATAGGCATCAATGACAAAGGTACAAACTTCTTCTTACCATCAAAAATCTGGCATTCATGGTAGGCATCGATCTTTTTGTAAACATCTTTAAACATTGTATGCCAATAATACCCTGCTCTGAGAATCTTGTTTGTTGTAGCCTTCAGATAATGATGACCTCCACAATATCCTTTGTGGAACTTCTTAATCACTTTATCAGCCTCATCTTCCAGCAAAAAATTAAAAAAAATACCACTGGTATCTTTCCAATATAGATTTTTGTCAATGATACAATACCTTAAGGATTTTAGCTTCAAAAATCTTGCCTTGGACTTTGTCAGCTCAGCAGGTGCTCTATGATGATGTAATAAAAAAACTATGTCCTTGTACCAATATGAAATTATGTACGTTTCTTCAATGGGAATCAGTTCTTCCTCTTCATCTAAAATTTCTGAAATTTTTGCAATTAAATTCATGTCAAGACAGTCAAATTTTGACTGTGCCATCAGATTTGCTAGACCTTGTCCTTTGACCAATTTTGTTGGCTTGACCTCTATATCATATTCCAACAAGTCAGCAATCCATTTCCCCTCTTACCATCAGGATCAACTTGAGTTAGGATGTCTTTCACAACAACGTTAGGAACAAAAGCTATAATATGAGAATGTAGAAGGTAAATTCTGAAATATTTGATGGCCTTAACCAAGGCATAAGCTTGCTTCTCTAAGATTTTGTACTTCAACTCAGAGTTAGCTGATGTCCTACTAAAAAATTAAATTAGTTGCTTAGTACCTTGTTTTCCTTTTTGCAACAAAACTCCAGCAATTGTATTTTCTGATGCAAAAGTAAAAACCAGAAATTATTTTGAGAAATCCGGGCTGATCAACACTAGTGCTTGGGTGAGTGCCTTTTTTATCTCCTCAAATGAGTGTTTTTCTTCTGCTATCCACTTGATGTCTGCTCCTTTTTTTATCATTCTTGTTATGTCCTTTACAATCTCAGCAAAATTAGGAATAAACATCCTCACAAAATTTACCTTTCCAAGAAAAGGCTGAATCTCCTTTATACTCCTAGGAAAATCCCCTTTTTGAATTGCATTGATCCTGTTTGGATCATTCTTAATCCCATCTTTAAAAATAATTTGTCCATGATTAAAGAAAAAATACTTTTGGTGGGATTGAGAGAAATTCCAAACCTTCTACACTTCAGCGGAATTATTTCTAGGTGCTTCAAGTGATCTTCTTCCCTCATTGAGAAGATTGTTATGTCATCTAAATAGACAACCACCATTTTGTCCTTCTCCTCAGAAAAAGCAATGTCCATTTCTCTCTGAAAGGTAGCTCCTGCATTCATCAGACCAAAGGGCATCTTGGCATACATGAATGTGCCCCATGGTGTGGTAAGGGTTGTTTTTTCCTGATCATCCGGATGCACAAGTATCTGATTGTAACCTGAAAAACCATCAAGCATAGACATCCTTTGGGAACCAAAAATGTTCTGAAAAATTTGGTCCATCTTTGGGAGAGGGTAGTTGTCTTTTAGAGAGGCTTTGTTCAAGTTTTTGAAGTCAATGCATATTCTTATTTCTCCACTCTTTTTTCTGACTGGAACTAGGTTTGCAAGCCACTTTGAGAATATAATTGGAACAATGATTTTGGCATCAAAGAGCTTCTTGATTTCCTTCTCAATCAGAGGCATGAGAAGTGGATTAATCCTCCTCAACTTCTGCTTGAAAGGATTTTCATTTTCTTTATGGGAATAGTATGCTGAATGATAGTAGGGTCATACCTCTTCAAATCAGCATAACTCCAAGAAAAAAAATATATGAATCTTTTCATCATCTCAATATATTTGTGCTTCATATCAACTGAAAGAAACTTTGAAAGCTTAATCATTTTTGGCATAACTACTGTACCAAGGTTACAACTCTCTACCTCCTCATCATCGGCTTGTATCCTAGGAGATTTGAACACACCATTTTGATGAAAAAGCTTCTCAAGGGGTATGAGGCCTTTGGATATAGAGTTATTCTTCAGCTATAACACTTCATAATTTCCCTTGGATTCAGAAAGCATGTTTTGCTGATCTACTTGTATATTTTCAAACTCTTCTTTCAGCTCAATAAATTTGTTTACTTGTTGGTCATCCTCAAATAATTGCCAATGGATAATGTTATGAGGGATAGCTGGTCTATGGCGAACCTCAACCTCATATTTTTCAGTGGAATGTATGTGAATGATGAAAAGACTTGCAGAGACAGCTCAGGAGTCAACAATGGAGTTTTGGTCCCTAGTCTTAACAATGAATAAATGTTCTTGGAAATTTTCCAACATGTCCATGACTAAATTTTTGTATGCCCTCATTCTCACATCCTTTGTCTGATACACACCTTCAACTTGTTTAATTACTAATTCAGAATCTCCACAAACAGAAATATTTTGAGCACCCATTCTTTTCAAAACTTCTAAGCCCAAAATAAAATATTCATACTTAGCCATGTTATTTCTGCAATCAAAATTTAGTTTGTAAGAAAATAAATTACTTTCATCATTTGGACTAGTGATCCAAATCCCTGCTCCTGCCCCCTCTCTTCCTGTTGATCCATCAAAGTGCAACAACCACCAACCTTCTGCCTTATCTTCACTAATTTGCTGATATTCTGCTTACTGATTTTCTATCTGCTGAATTGTAGATTTCTGATTTTTTTCCTTCTTTTCATCCTCTGCTTCATCAGTCAACTCATTGAAAAGAATAGAAAATCCAAGTTTAGTATCAAGAGCATAAATTGGAAATTTTTGAGGTTTATCTTTACTACTCACCATGTAAGCCATTCTTCTTTCTTTCTAAAGTCTCCTTTGCTCACCAAAAATAGGAATGGTGGAATAAGTAAGGTCCATATGCATTGTACATTTCATTTTTTCTGTCCATGACCTTGATAATAGCATGCCAAACTTTGGTGGAATGTCTGCTACCACAATTTCCATGACCACTGTCTTGGCAGGGACTTGTGTAAGACCAACAACAACATCTTTAATTAAACCAATGCACTGAACTCTTTTTGAATCAAAGGAAAACAAATCCTTATATGGTCTAGTAATTTCTAACCCCATCCTCTCCATGATTACTTTGGGCATAAGATTGTGAGAGGCCCTTGAATCCAACATGGCATTATGCAATGTCATGTCATTAATGCTAAGGCTAACATAAAAAGGAGGCACCTCCTCATTCTTCTCATCTTCTAATCTTGGACCCAAGTATATGGTTGGATGATATTCTTGAATATTTAAGATATCAACAGCCCTTGGTTGTGAATTCAGCATTTTCACAATCTTATTTATGTATTCATTTACCTTAATAATTTCTCCAAAAGGTACTGGTATTTTGATCTTAGAAATTTCACTCTCTAAACTGAAAACAGAAACAGGTTTTTCAGTCTCTTTGATAGGAGGAGGAGGTGGTGTATCTTTCTTACCTTCAATAACTTCGGGGGCATCTTTCTTAGGCTATGTTTTTTTTGCAATGATTGGCACATTTATGTTTCTGAGGTTGTATTGTTTCGGCATCTCAAATATTGCATGTTGATACCATTTAAAATAATCAGATGGTTCCTCTCCCTTATTCACTTCATGGTATAACTCATCATGTTCTTCCTTAGTCAAGAAAATTTCAGACATGTCTTCATCTAGACAATGAATGGAATATTCTGGAATTTCAGGCTCATCATCTTCATCAACTAAGTTCTGCTGAAAAGGAGGTCTCACTAGAGGGTCAATCTGCTAATTTATGTTTTCCCTTGGCCTTCGTTGGTTTTGAGGTCTTCTGAATTGAGGATTTCTAAACTGAGGCTAATGTTGTGTAGGAGGGGCAGAGGTATTCCCATGGGCAAGCCTATCCATCATTTTTTCCATTGTCTGCACCAATGAATCGAATATTTCATCAGAGGTGAAAGGCTTATCTTCTTATTTCAACTTAGTCTTACCCATTTTGGACTTTTTTGCTGCTATCATATTGACCTCCACCTTCACTGCATCATTCTGCATTTCAGCAAGTGAAGGGGATTATCTCTCTCTCAACAGTATTGAAAATTCATAATCAAAAGCTTCAGCATATCTCATTTGAGCTAAGGCTTGTGGAGGTTTTAAATGGGTAGATATGGAAACATAAACTTTATAAAATATTTTTGAAAAATTTTGGATAGTTTCATCAACAACTCTTCTCAAACTATTGTACTCAGTGAGTGCTTATACAGGATTATTTCTATTTCCCCATTTCCTCAAAAAGTTATCTTCAAGTTCATGCCAATTATGAATGCTTCCAGGAGTAAGGGCTTTGAACCACTTCCTAACTTCACCAGTAAAGCTCTGAGAATACAATCTCATCTTGAGATCCTCATGGTCAACCTCCTCCCTGTCTATAAAGTCATTAAACTAATCTACATGCTCTTCAGTTGTAATATCCTCATCACTTCCCCAAGTTTTGATTCTAGCAGAGTATTTTCTAGGAAGGGCATGTAGGACACTTGGAAGAACAACAAGGGCATATCTAGCAAGTGCAGCAGGTGGAGGAGGTACATTTCCTACCATGATGAATGGGATTGTGGTAGTTTTAGGGACAAAAATGGTGGAGGAAGAGGAAGTATTAGGAGGAGGGTTGTTTGGTATTTGTTGTCTACTGAAAATTTAACTCCAATCAGGAAGAGGAAAACCGATTTTCCTTCTCAACAAAATTTCAAAAGGATCAAGCTCCTTCAACCTATCCAAGGACTCTCTTTCCAACAGCAACTCAAAAGTAACTGCTTCCCAAAACTCTTCCTTATCTTTTTGTGTCACTAAGGCTGAGGTATCAATACCTCTCCTATGTAGGTATAAGACAATTTAGGTTAATTATTTTTCACTTTCAGACCTAAACACGAGTTCTTGAATTTAATCATCAAATATTTTATCTTCAGGACTTCTTAAAACTTCAGAGGACAAGGATTTTGTATGTAATGGAGTACCTGATATTTCAGAAATGCCTTGACTGCCTCTGGAGATGGTGTTTGGATTGTCCACAATGGTAGGTGGATCTGGGTTAGGATTACTCCTCGTGTATCACCTTCTCGAAGCCACATTTGATCATATGAATTTTGAATGGAGTCACTAAGGTAGATGCAGCCTCGAACAAATTCCTGAGCTCCTGCTACCTTCAAAAGTTCAGCTTCAAAATTTCAGGAAAGTATAATCTTCAGGATCCCGACAGACACACCAAAATGTTATCACAAAGTTGCACCTGATAGGCTGCTAATCAGACAATCTCATGTAACTGTTTCAAACCAATCTTATGGCTGAAGCTTAGATTCTTTAATCTGAGAGGGCTCTCTCAAAGGGTTAATGATAATAAAGATGTATTCAGATGGCTAACTCTATTTGTGAAACAACCTTCTTATGATAAGTGTAGGTTGAAAATAGTATCAGTATGCAAACATTAGGCTTATGGAGTCAACATTTTTAGTGATTCAATAGTGAGCTTACTTGACATGGAAGCTAAGGCAGGTAAGAGTTTTTAGCAGTAGTACACACACATGAAACATGAAAATACACAACCAATTCCTCTATAAAGGAAGTTAGAGCATTACATGAATGAATTCTGAGTATTAAAGATGAAAACCACTGCAAATGATACACATAAAAGAGATAGATAAGATAGGCACTAAAAACTCAATCAGAATCTTAGGTTGGTCAAGTAACAAATCTCTGTATTACTGAAACAGTTAAATTACATAAACCTGTCTTTGCCAAAAAACCTCCAACCCTTGACAAATTTGACTCTATGGCCTTTAATAAACTTGTTACATCATGAGATGATCTACCTCCTGGCTAGATTCATTGAATTTTTTCCTAATGACAACTTGCATAACCATAAAACATCTACTTAATGACAAAATGACAATTATCCTACTTGACAGTCCTTTTCCTAATAGGACTCAGACTACTCATTATTACATTTAACAACTTTATCTTCTAAATCAATTACATCTTTGACAAGTATGATTTCACATGTTCAAATTGGGGTGATGGGACTCATCACTACATGACCACTTAACTGACCTCCTCTAAAACTAAAAACAAAACCCTGTTTTTTAGGCAAATGGTCTTCTTCTTCCACGAATGCTTTGGCTGCTAATTTATCTTCATTTCGTGGTCTTTAAGTGATGAATGACTGTTGTCTTGCTCCTCTAACACTTGGATAATACCCATCAATCCATTAATTTCCAAAAATCTTCTTAAAAGGCTCCCACACAGTATGCTACGAACGTAAGGCAGTTTCGTAGCGTACTTTCGTAGCACTTCAAAAATGCCATTTACCCTCAAAATTTTTCATTCTTTCCCTTGGCATGGTCTTCATCATCCTTAGACATATTCCCCACACCAATTTCACCTCTTGAAAGCTGCCAAAATTGGTTCAAAAATAAAGAAGAAAATCTACAGTAGTTTCGTAGCATCTTGCTGTCCTTCAAGCCTAGGCACGTTACGAAACTGCTAAAAAGTACTGAAATTCCATATTTTTGTATAACTTGAAAAATGAACCTCATAAGTGCCAAAACCTTGTTTTTAACATATCATTAGCCTTAAAAACCATAAATCAACTCACCTTATGATCCTTGAGGCATTTCTTCCTCATTTATAATAGGTTGAGCTATTGGCTCTTTAAGCACTGTCATTTTAAGGCCTTTTTTCTCTAACTCTTCATGAATTAGTTCAAGCTTCTCCTGGAGGTCCTTAACATGGTCTTTTAATATTTTATTCGTGGCTTTCAGATGTGTGTTCATCCTCCTGACATGTTTGGCCTCTTTCCTTGCTGGAATGGTCCATTTAAGAAGCTGCTGTGTGTTATCCAAAGCCTTTGAAACAGTGTCAGCCTGTTCTTCCCAAATGGCCTTCATCTTTTCAAATTGAATCTTCTCTACATTGTGTTTCCTTGCTTCTCTTTTCATAACAACAATTTCATGATTGGCCAATTTCAATTGTTCTTCAAGGAGCTGTAACTCTATTTTTTCCATCACCTTCTCTTTTCCTTTCTTTGTTTTGCTAATTTTATCTTTCTCTGCAAGTGATGAAAGGTCAATGACCTCCTGTGGTGGTTGAATTGTGTCAGTAGGTGGTGGAAGCTCTTTACTGCTCTCTAAAAGCTTCCTAGCATGCCTTGTCATAGGCTTTATTTCTTGGACAATAAAACCTGCATCTTCTCCCTCAAATTCTAATTTCTTTGCAGATTTAACCTTTTTAAACTTCTGTCCACCTTCCTTTATGTCCTCAGCCTGAAATATAGGAGTTTCTTCTATGTCAATGGAATGTAAGATATCTTCAAGATTTCCTTTAGCTACTGCTCTATCTTCTACAACCACTGTTTTCTCTTCTAAGGCCACTTTTGACTTCTGTTTTGCAGGTGGAAAATTTGGTGTGTCAAAAATATGAAATTGCTCTGTCTCCATCACAATTGGCTCACTTGGTTCTACTCTTGTAGGTTCACTTGGTTCTGTTACCAATGGTTCACTCTGTTTTGTTGCTAAGGGTGATGGAATCTTCTTAGGTTTAGGATTTCTTGAAGGAGTAAGAGCATCCAACTCAAAACCACTAACAAACAAAATTGATGACCAGTCTTTGCCTAACCTTTGGAGTTCATCTAAAACCAACAACTTCATTAAACCATGATGAAACAATGAAGTCTCACTCCCTTCAGACTTTGCTTTGAACTTATCTACCATTTTTGACAAACTTCTATGCAAATAGAAAGGCAGATCAAGGGAAATATTACCAGTAAAGTGCAGAAGTAATTTGAAATGATATGAGTAAACTTTGTGATATCTCCCTTCACAAGTAAAGTACTTTTGGATGATGAGCAAAAATTTTGAGTAGTTGTCCTTTATGCAGCTCCTTGGAACAGCATTGGTGAGATCCATTTCACTGTTTTCAGGCTTCATGAATTCTTTGCATTGCTCCATGTTAAACTTGAAATCTTTGAACCACTTCTCTTGTCCTCTTGGGATCCATGTAGCAGCTGCAATAACCTCTGGTGTGATAGACAGATTTAGCATTACCACTTTGTTGGATGTTCCACTGAAATTCAAAGAAAACTCTTTGGAAACCTCTGTATGGCAGCCTTGTAATTTCTCACAAAACTGTAGGCAACCTGTTCTTCTGAAGACTTCCACTGTTACTGGGTCTTCATTAATCAAATTCATGTCTGCAGGTTCATATCTCAGGCATCGACCACCCTTGTTTGTCCTTCTTTTCTCTGCCATGGTTTCTTTAATGTCTTCACATCCTCGTTTGATGATTTGCAGCCTTGCTTGATGATGCTCAATGTAAACCTTTGAAAACACCAACCACAACTTTGGCTTCGTGCAATAACTCTCCAGAGCTCAATATCACGCAAGAAGGAATGAGAAATGAGAAATGACTGAATTAGGAAAGGTTTTGAAGTTTTGATGTCCTCTCATGACTCAATGATGACTCATACATACCTAAACTGATCATGATGACTGCAGACCTGAGCATGTACCTTGAATTTACCCCTCCATGACTCGAATGGCATCTAACTTACCCTTTCCCAACGATTTTCTGACACCTAACAGCTAATGTGACAAGACAGACATGAAACCACGCTTTCGTAGTGTATCTAGTGTAAATTTTGTTGTTTTCACTACGAAACTATGAGCAGTTTCGTAGAGAAAAGTGACTTTTCACAGTGTATTTCGCTACGAAACTGTGGTTTCTTGGCTAAAATGGCATTTCGGTACAAAAACCTTGGAAATTGAAGTGAGATAGAAAATGATGAGTGATGTGACATGAGGGAGTTTGAAAATGAGTGGGTTTAGACCTTAGTGTAAACTTTAAACAAGAAAAATTTAATATTTCCCTTGACCAAGCATAAAAAATGAATCCTACAACCCAATTTTTGACACATGAACTTATTTGGAATTGTCAAATGATGCTTCATTTTTTTGGGTGATAACAAAGTGGATATGCTCGGTTCCATTGTAAAGGACCTGGTGCCTATCGAGTCATCTGATGATTGAGTTTTATGAAATCCTTTGCTTTTTTGTCATTTTGATATGCATATTACGAGTAGCATTTACTTTCTGGAGTTCTTGTATGTAAGAGATAGTAAATTGGACATATCATAAAGTATTAGGTTCAAACTTTATCAGTATTGGTTGGCCTATAACTCTTTAAGGTGGCCAACAAACCTAGTTTCCTATGAGCAAGTTGAAACCATCCGACATTATTATCTATAGCCTACTTTTTTCTTTTTGATTAATGAAAAACAAAAACAAAAACAAAAAACTAACTACTTTTGAAATAAATTTCAATCTTTTAATAATACTTTTATTTATAATTATTATTAAAATATTGAAAATTTGTAACTATTACTAAAATATTTAGTAATAATTAATTCTCTACCCTCTAATCACTTAACAATTATTTATCGAAGATTAAATTAAAATTATTAACTTACTATTCCAAATTAAACGCATGTATCAATGTAATTAACTCTCTGAACACTTGCGTACTTGTTTCTCAGCCACAATGCCAGAGTGTGCTCATTGTTATGGAATGTATATGCGTTAATTTATTTATTTCTACCTAGGAGCTGGACAATACGACAATGACTTGCTCTATCACAAAATTAGTATGGACTTGCTTCCCTTTGTAGCTATACTCGTTTACTAGCATATGCAAATTAAAAAACAGTGCTCCTTTTTTCTAATTTAATAGGGATGTTTGTTAGCGTATAATAGATCAGGGATTAATCAATGGAATTCTGCTCCTCGGGTTGCGAGCAAAGAAATTGGTCAATTGGTAGTAAGTTGTAAATAGTTTATTATTACACCAATAAAAGGAGAACGTTATGGATTTCATTTTCATATGAGCATAATATCTAGAACGTTATGGATTTCATTTTCGAAAAAGTTTTAGATAACTACTTCGTTGGTTTTCTATTTTCAACTAAGCTTAATATTTAGAATCCAATGGACCTAATTCTACTATTTCAAGAAAAAGTTTTCGACAACTTTCTCGATGGTTTTCTAATTAGGATTGGTATTATATTTTATCTTCAATTAATTTGGAATTTAATGTATTAATTTTATTACTTCAAAATAATTTGGTTGGGCATTCGATAATTTAGCCTTTTTGTTTGTTTGTTTAGTGATATGTGTTTAATTATTTTTGGCAGATTCATTATTTTTGGCAATGTGTTCATTTACTAAGATTTACGGGTTTTTAGTATAATGACAATCGTGATTCCAAGAAGTGGTATTAGAGCCAAAGATCTTAAGTTTGAAACACTTCTGACTCGAGTTGAGAGGAGATTGTTGGGCATTGGATAATCTAGTGCTTCTCGTGTGTTTTGCGACATGTACTTAATAGACTCTCAAGGATTAATTAACTCTCGAGATATGTCCATTTACTAGCACTTACTAGTTTTTGTATAATGACAGTAGTGATTCCAATACATCTTTCTACAACTTCTCCAATGACTTGCTAATTAAAATTGGTATTATACTTCTTTCTCATTGGTTTGCCAACTAAAATTAGTATTGAAATTTAAGCAATTGATTATTTAATTCTTTAGTAAAACCTTATTCAACTAGTGGAAAAATGACAAATAGATAAACACACTAATGCCTTTGGATAGTAAATTTAAAAATGTGTGTTATGATCCTATATGTCACCCAAAATTATGGTTTTTCTTGGCTAGTGTGCATTAATGTGTAGGGAAATATCTATGAAGCTTTGGTTAAGAAAACATGGAGAATAACATAGGTTTTCAAGAATTTTATTGGCATCTCTAAGGTGTTTTTGTTAAATATATTATCAATTTCCACATGATAACAAGGTGTTTTTACAAAATTATAAATGTTAAGGAGTTTCCCTTGGAGATAACGAAAAATGATTTGTTGTTGGTTCTAAATTTGAAAATACTCATTGTCAACCTAAACTTACTTAAGGTGAAAAATAACATTCGATACTTAAAAGTATTTAGAAGTAGGGTGGTTGTTAAGCCTTTGCCAAAGTGGAAAAGTCGAGGCTTTAGATTTGGATTATATTTCATTATTCATTCTTTATGGTGGTCCCTCTTTCTTATTCGTCAAAGATAAAGCCTTTGGTGAGACAACATGGTCAGTGGCATTTGAAGTTTAAGAGATGCTTAGAGTCAACATTTGGTTCTTCAACTCGGGTTAAAATATAGGTTGAGAAATATCAATTTTAATAGACATTCTAGGTAAAAATAAAGTGATCATTATAAAGTCTCTTCTTATGAAATTAGGTCTATAATATTTTGTGTTTTGGTGGAAGAACTAGAATCGGGAGAAAGCTTATGACTTTCGAAAGTATGAGATTGCAAACAAACATAGGTGGACCTATATAACCATGTGTTGGATGTTCAATTATACAAAATGCGAAGACTTAAGTTTAAGCTAATGGCATGTGTCTTTTAATTGAATAGTGTTTGGAAACATGTGGAAGAGCCCAAAGAGGCCTTCTTTACTTGTTTTGTCATCTTAAAGAGCTGGTTCCTTATCCATTAATTACTCCACCTTGTAACCTAATCCCAAAATATTTGTTTTGGACATCTCAAAAACTTTTGTGACTTAAAAACAATGCTAAATATGGCTAGAATCAAGTTACTAAATTTTAAGCAGGTGCACCTCACCACCATTTCATGGAAGACCATTTTTCTAAGGAAAGCTTTCCTAGTTCATTAAATTTCAATAATATGGAAACTCAAAATTTGGATTTTTTTTAATTAAGAAAAAAATAAATGATTATATATTTAATTAATTTGAATATGTTAAATAGCATTCATTTCATGATAAAATGCTTATAAAGTTGAAGAAGTGGGATTGAAACTAGTGAAGAATAAATATTAGATATTATTTTGGGGATTCAAATGCCTTAAACACACACACACACACACACACACATATATATGTATGTATGTATGTATGTATGTATGTATCATGGAGATTCACTCCACATTAAAGTGAAATTCATTCACAATATTATGATTTATCAATATCACATATCTAAAAAATCTATCTCATTTTATATGATATTTATTCATATAATATTTTTTAATTAATTAATTTAATAACATAAATATTTTGAGATAAATATCAATCTTTGATTTATAATTATCATTAAAAATATTCTAAAATATTCAATAAAAATTAAATTGGTTCATTCAATCACTTAACAATTATTTATTGAAAAGTTAAATTAAAATTGACTGCTGAAAACATAACAAACATACTATTTAATGGATATTTATAACACAACTCATTACGGTATTTACAGTAACATCCACATATATACTCATGCACATTTTCTTCAACCAACAAATAATCATATTGTCTATGGAGCTTTATAAATCCATCTCATTATAGTATTTACAATAATATACACATATACACATATGCACAACTAAAGTAGCAAATAAAAGGATACGATGCCTAAATCCACAATAAGGGAGTCCAAAGGCTCACACCTCCACCCTCAAAAGTAGTACTAGGATTCACCTTCTTCATAGGAATTCCATAATCCACTACCAATGTCAACCTGCATCCAATGTCCAATGTTATAATCCTTGCACTACTTGTTCTCTTAGTGAAAAATTATCGACTCATTGTTCCAGGGCACACTCCCAATGTGCATCTATTTCCATCTGGCAATGATAACAACCAAAAAAAAATATCCCCCGACCTTCCCTTCTCTTCTACAAAGTCCCTCAGAAATCCGGTCACCCCCTTTCGTGCAGTCACTCACCTTCCAAGTTCCTCGACATCCCCTTTCCCAGGCTATCCATCCCTTGGCAAGGTTTCCTCGCATCGGAAGGTCTAAAAACCAAGGCATATCCCTGCCTCAAAACCATCATATAAGTCATAACATGCTCATGTAAATAAATGGAAACTATTGGTTACCAGTGTCCCATAATGGCCCTGCTCTGGAATGCCTTTTACCAACATGTTGTTGCCTATTCCAATTCCTTTTTGTTGTTGTCTTTAGCATTATTGCAGTTAGTTCCAACCACCCAACCGAGCATTTACATGTTTTCCTATACCAAGCACATAAATTATATTAGATTCAAAACAAATTTAAATAAATTTACATCATACCTCATCGGTAGCTTGTCAATAAGGTACACCTGCAATTCTGTTCACTTCCTGTCACAATAAGTCAAATTAGCTCTTTGATCAAATCATCATGTATAAACATATAACATCCGATTAGCTCAAAAAGAAACCATCATAATCAAAATAAAAAATCACATGTAACCATCATACATTTAAATCATAGATCACATGCATAATTAGAAATTGAAATAAAATACTTATACTTATCCTTCAAATAATTCCTTGCTTGTACATTTGTTGTTTGTCCTTTCTGTACACAAACCGTTTCGGTTTCCAAACCAAGCATCCAATACCTTCTCTTCTCTTCAATCACGCACACATACACATAGTGTACACCACACACATACAACAACACACGGTGTACCACATAACACATACACATACACCCGGTGTACCCAAAAACACAATACATACACCTATACACGGTGTACAACACAACACATACACCCACACTCGGTGTACAACACAATACATATATGTACACATAGTACAAAACAACTAATACACATGTCACAATAATACAACTACACAATGCCCATACACAATACCATATGTACACAACACAACATGTACGACATGCACACAATACCACATGTACACAGTACCACCTGTACACAACACCACCTGCACAACATGTACAAAGCACCACATGTACACAACACGAACTACACAATGTGTACACAATACCACCTACACAACATATGCATAACACGACATGCACACAACACTACATGCAAGACATATACACAACACCACAAGCACGACATGTAGACAGCACCACCTGCACACAACACCCCATGTACAACATGTACACAACACCGCATATGCAATCATGCACATAACACCACATGTACAACATGCACACAACACCAAATGTAAACAACACTCCATATACAACATGTACATAACACCACATATGCAACATGTACATAACACCATGTGTACACAACACCGCATATACAACACGTGCACAACACCATATGTACACAACGCCACATATCCAACAAGCCCATGACACCATATGTACACAATCCCGCATATCCAACATGGACACAACACCACATATACAACATGTATACAACACCATATGTAAATAGTACTGCATATACAACACATACACAAAATCATATGTACATAACACCGCATATACAACACACACACAACACCATATGTACATAGCACTTCTATACAACACATATAGATCACCATATTTACATAGTACCACTATATAACATGTACACAAAACCATATGTACATAGAGCCTCTATACAACATGTACACAACACCATATGTACATAGCACTACTATACAACATACACACAACACCATATATACAACATGTACCACATATACATGTATAACATATACACAACAGTAGTACTACACATCCAGGGACCACACACTGACTCTACCAAAGAAACTTGCTTCTGGTGTCTTTCCACTATCCATGCTTGTCTTAACATGTCACATATCACACTGATGTATCCCTCAACATTACCTTCCATAACATAAACACAAGCATTGTATAATTACATAATATCAATTCATATCCACATGAAAATGACCTAGCAAATCTTTTAGGGCTACTCTTCCCGCTTGATTCCTTATAGCCATAAACCTCTTCATGCCATTCACCTGCATAAGAAATCATCCCTCCACAAGAATGATTCTTGACGACCTTGTCAAACAATGACATACATACATACATACATATGTACATATAAACATCAACATAAAACAATCATGATCCCTGATGACCCTTTCAGACAATGGAATACACACATACATATACATAATAATTAGCATAAAGCAATCATGATTCCTGACGACCCTTTCAGACAACAACATACGTACATACATATATAAACATCATCATAATCATGATCACAACATAATTACCATATATCATAAGGTCTAAGTTAAGAGAAACTCCTTTATTCATGCAAAGCATGCACAACATTGAGAACATTAATCCCCAACATAACTAAGGCATCTGATGCCTCAAATCCATTCACTTTACCTTTCCTGTTACCCTTCTCATGATTGTCCTGCCATCATACATTGATCCCAATGGACCCAACTAGTCCAACTGACTGTCATATTCTTACCTTCAACTGCCCTTTACTCATGCACCAAGCTTCATCTAGGTCTTACCTTACCTGTCGGGTTTCATTCAGCTCTCCATAAGCACCATTAAATTTCTCTTTCCCGACCAATTCCCAAGAACCTCAAAACATAAAAGTCATGAATAAGAAGAAAACAATAAGAAAACCATGAAAACATATAACAATACGACAACACAAACAAAATGGCATGGTCATGCACCTAACACAAACGAAACCAAAAATCAAGCACAATAGATCACAAATAATCGAAAGCACAAAACTAGCAACAAAAACCATGACTCAATCCTCATGGGTTCCCAATGCTTCCAAGGGAAAGCTCAACCCAAGCCTTCTTCAAGATTTCATGGCAGTCTATTTTTCCATGCAACCCTCTGCATCATACTAACATAAACACATAATTGTCAGTATATAAATAAACATAACAATATACCATTTACCAAGTACCTTTGTATGCCAAGCACACTTCCTTATAACTGAACACATACACATATCAATTCTCAAGGGATTCCAATTCTCTTCAAAAATCCATTTATTACTAGAATTTGTCTTATATACATTCCAATACATGTTCATGACTATAACGCATATCCACATAATGTATGAAAAATCAGGGTTAAGAAGACTTCCTGTATGCAAATCACTTATTCATTTGGAATTGTGGTTTCCAAACATAGCCAAAGGAATTCTCACCCAATTCCTTTCTTTTACCTTTTACCTTGCTGAAATTGAGTCTTACTATGTGCTATCACATCACCCAACTGTTAGTTATATAAAAAAATCAATTGTTACCTCGTCACACTAATACTAGACATGTTTCCCTGCAACTTCTCACACATGTCAGTCACATGTTCCAAAGATCAATTCAAGGATGTTTGCGTAGATCTCATATTCTTGATTCCGGCGTCGTGAACAGTTCGAAAAACTGATGTCATATGAGGGAGATATCGCGTTCTGATCGAATTCCCAAACAACTAAATTTTTGCGACAAGTTTGACTGGGATGCCCAGTCAGCATGGAGGGTGCACCGTTAGCAAAAAGGAATATTCCAAAGAATATCACTTTTCTTAGAGCTAGTTAGAGGATGACAAGTGGCACTTTTCTATTCGTTGGATGGGATGTACGTTGTGTTTTTGTGGCCAATCGGAGGGTGACACGTGGGCAGTCCTAAGGCCGCCACGTGTCCCCTTAGTGATGCAGTAAAATTTTATGGAGGTCCGTAGGGCTCGACCCCACGACCTTCGACAGAACAGCCACCCACCACACCGCATGAGCCACTAGAAGAACTTAACCTCTAAGGGTCTCGGGTAATATTTAAAGTTTTAAACATTTGTATACGGGGGTTGGAACCGCCAATGGTCCCAACCTGCTAGTAGTCCAAGGTATATGATAAAATGTCATTTGCAACAAACCACAAAACCAAACCATCAAGGCCTATCCACTCGAGGTCATCACAATAGTTAAGCCTCGTGACATGGCAGAGTCTATGCGACGGTTACTTCGATGGTTACGTGACATTAAACTCGGGTTTCAATGATTACCCTCGGTATAATCGGAGTTCTGCTCCGATGTTAAATGCAACCGCAAGTTTTGGGGGTTGGCATGTGGCCAGCCCCTACCCTTAACATTAAATTTTACAGTTAGCACTGGTGGAAAATTTAGAGTGTGCCCTATTTTTGTGGGTTTTTGGCTAAACTAACTCCAGATAAGTGGAGTTCTCCACAATTAGTGGAGTTTTTCTAGGAGTTACTAGGCAAATGAGTTGGAGGCTCAATTTTTTCCCATTCTGAGTGGATGAAGAGTCAATCTAGAATAATTAGAGCATGCTGGAGCCATTGGTGTAGAGAAAAAAAGCCATTATAGGCCTATAAACACATGTATTTACAAAATTTTGAGCATAATGAAAGATGGACATGCCATTGGGAGCTGGACCAGCAGATGTAGCCCAGCAGGGGTGAACTGCTTCATCATGCCTGTTGTGTAAATTTTATGTGGTATTTTATTTCTCTATTATACACTGTTTTTCAGTGTTATTTGATCTTATTTCATGCTTCTAATTCACTAAAATCACTTACAATTCATGGTTAAAATTCTCAATCCTTAAGCAAACTATGGAGACAAGTATGCACATGTTTTATAACTGAAAAGACACTTAGCATAGCAAACTAATACAGTCCTTTCAGATCACCATCTGATACAAGCTATGGAGTGGGGGTACGATCGTGAGCTTAGTCAATTAGAGAAGTATTTGTTCTAATCCATTGTTATTATTTGATCTTGGATAAAATTTTCATTTTCTTAATGTATTCTCTATTTTTCTTTGGTTTACCAGACTTCAGGCATTTTAGAATAATTTTGCGACTAAAGAAATAATCGGACGTTGGGAATTGTTATAGATCTAATTAGAGAGCTCCTTATCGCTAGACCAAAGTCATCTATTTCCATAGTGTCTACTTGCTCTCGAGGGGCTACCAGTAGACCTTCATTCTCCGTTAGTGTCGGTGATGTTACAACTCTCAACTCTTCTGAGGAGTCCCATGCATATTTTCTCTCATGCTCCCGATTCTTCATTCTTTTGATCTGGTATTCTTGTTCTCTAATTTTCACCCTTTATTGTTATCTATTATCCCTTGATAATTTTTGTATATCAGTCGATTGTTTGTATTTTCGATCACTACTTGTTTGGTTATTTTCTTGTTGTTGTTTTATCACTGAAGACTTCCTTTCTTCCATGTTTTTCGATTACAGGTATTACTACAACTTTGTCTCTTTTGTTTTCATTTTCCTTCTTTTTTTTTCGCATGATCCGTTAACCCCCCCCCCCTCCATGCTGACCCAAGGGAGCATCTGTCATCCATAGTTATTTTCTTAAAAAATAATCCCACACTTCTTTTGTATATTACAATAAGCATTGAGGAATTATGCCAATTGTTTGTTCCTTCCTCCAGTCGTTGTTGGCTGGTGGCCCTAACAGTGGTCGGTACTCAACAATATGGCCTGCACCTTTGTCAAGAATAAATTTGTGTAGTAAAGTTGGAATTGTGAGAATAAATCGTCGTGTAAGTTGTTGTAAAATATATTTTTTATATTTTCAACAAAAGTCTAGTATTTTAGGGCTTGTTCTTTACAATAGTATTCCAGAATCGACTTGATCCACTCATGAAAGTTTGTTCAAACTTCGTTCGAAAACTTCAGTAACAATTGAGCGTCAGTTTCATTTTGAGGTTTTTCATGGGTGACGCTGTCGAGAATTTTTTTTATCTCTATTACAGCACCTTCTATAAAATTCTCATGTACTTTTGTGAAAAATTTAGCTCTAGATTCTGCAAGCGACAATCGATTCCTTTGAGCGTAGTTCTTCAAATAATTATTAATCTTTGCCTCCCACCATAAATATATCTCATCTAATGTTAAAATTTATACTTGCATAATGTATGGCTTGATTTCTGAGTACCAGCAAGGGATACCCGTCTAGTTGGTTAGGATACTCACCTCTCACTTGAGAGACCCAGGTTCAAGTCCCGACAATGGAACCAATGTTGTCATCTAGCGAAAATCATACATTGTTACCAGTAGACAGAATTCAAGAAATTACACAGTAAGCATATAAAGTATGAGAAATATAGTTATGGAGAGATAGAAAAGATGCACGGAGATATATTCTTTATTATGTTCAAACCAACCTTTACATTTTTATGTAGAAAAATATATATAGACTAACGAGAAAATTATGTAAGTCTAACTATCTGAATAATCATGCTGCTTAATATACCATTAGTTAACCTTAAATCACATTACATATTGTTGACTTTACTGGGGCTACTCGGTTGGGCCGATTAGCCATTTTTCATCAGACTAGTCAGTCAAACTGACTAGCTCCTCCAACAATACCAAGTGCAACAAATTTTTCTCTCTTCAAAAGTAACCATAAATGAATTGGAAGCGATGATGAATGTTAATATGGATGGTTTAGAAGTAAAAATAAAAAGGGACATGGAAGGTTTGAAGGATGTTTAAAAAGAAGAAATGGAAGTCTTAACAAATTTTCTAGAAGATATGCTTCCTAATGGAGACAAGGTATTCCTTCAAACTCATGATGAGAACAAAAGGAATATGAATCATGATTTTAGAGACTCTAACTTTTGGTTGAAGAATAACTACATTTCAAAGACCGATATGAGGAATTTCGATGGAAATAATCTAGTAACATGGATACTAAAGATGGAGAAGTTATTTGATCTACATTATATGAAACATACACAAAAGGTATGCATTTCATCTTTATATTTAGAACCCAATCAATTTGTATGGTATAGATGGATTTGTTCTCGTAAAGCACTAGTCACTTGGACAATTTTTACGGAGGAATTGATAGAACAATATGAGGATACAAAGAGCAAATTCTTCTTTAGCCAAATGATAAATCTCAAACAAAATGATTCAGTTGGGAAGCACATTGGGTACTTCCAAATATTGAATATCCAGGTAACTGACATTCCAGAGGAGCATCTGATTGATGTTTTCCTAGGGAATTTAAAATATAACATCCAACATGAGGTTAGCCATTGGGAACCTAAGTCAATGGATAATTCATTTAGGGTGGAAAGTAAATTTGAAAGAAAAATCATGACAACAAGGAGGTATACCACTCACAAATATAAATATGGAAGTGTTTCCGATCGTAGCCTCCTTGAACCAGCAAGGTTGACACCCAAACAACTGGAGGAAAAAAGAGCTAAAGGGATTTGTTACAGTTGTGATAGAAAATATACTAAAGGTCATAAGTGTGCCGAGAAGAAAATATTTTACATATATTATGAAGAAGAAGAAGAAGAAAAGGAAGAAGAAACATCAAAAGAAAAAGATATACAACAAGAACCAACCCCAGGGGTTGAAAAAGAATAAATTAATATGACTATATCATATAATGAATTGGTGGGAATTACTACTCCTTAAAATCTCAATATAGAAGGATATATTAAAAATAAAAAGGTAAAAACACTGATTGATTCAGGTAGTACCCATAATTTACTCATTGTAAGATAACCAAGGATTTGAATTGTTTTCTATATCCAGGACCAGAGTGTCAAGTGATGGTCACAAATGGAGGAACTATAAATTGCTCGTGGAAGTGCCATAATATAAATATAACTACGGGGGAATGTGTATTGAATATTCCAATTCTTTCCATTCCAATTGGTGGCGTTGATGTTGTATTAGGAGTCTAATGGTTACAATATTTGGGGACAATATCTTTTAATTTTCAAGAACTTTTCTTGAAAAATTTTCTAGGAAGGAAAAGAAATTAAATTAAGGGGTATCATAGGGAAACCTGGGAAGATAATTAGATCTAATGGCATGATAAATATTTTGAAGAAGGAACAATGAGGGGTAATGGTGCAATTATTCCCAGTAGATGTTTAAATATCTAAGTCATTCATTTTTCCATATTTACAAAGAGTTATTGACAATCATTCCAAGGTATTCAAGACTCTGAAAGTTCTCTCACCTATTCATGATCATGATCATGTTATTCACTTGATTCCTGGAAGTGTTCCTCCAAACATCATACCTTAAAAATATCCCTATGCCCAGAAGAGTGAAATCGAACGTATGGTTGCAGAAATGCGAGATGCAAGTAGAATTCAACATATCCAAAGTTCTTCATCTTCTCTAGTAGTATTGGTACATAATAAGGATGATCATGGTGTGTGTGTTCAAATTATAGAGAGTTTAACAAGCTCACTATTAAATATAAATTTCCCATTCCTGTCATTGATGAATTTTTGGATGAAATACATGAAGCAATTTACTTCACCAAGCTAAATCTTCGTTTGGGATATCATCAAATTAGAATGAAGACAAAAGACATTTTGAAAACATTATTTAGAACTCATGAAGGTCATTATGAATTTTTGTTCATACCTTTTGGTCTTACTAATACACCTTCCACCTTTCAAGGTTTGTTGAATTATATTTTGAAACACTTCCTTAGAAAATTTGTGTTAGTATTTTTTTATGATATACTAATTTACAAGAATTATTGGAAATATCATCTTCAACATGCTGTCAAGGTGCTCAAACTATTAGAGGAGGAACAATTGTATGCAAAACCCATAAACGTTTCTTTGGGGTACATGAAATGGAATATTTGGGTCATATTGTATCTCATGAGGGTATTAAGGTAAGCCCTAACAAAATTAAAGCCATAAAGGAATGGAAAATCCCCACAAACTTAATACATATTAAAGGATTTCTCGGGTTGATAAGGTATTATCGCAAGTTTGTTAAGAATTATGAGAAAATAACATCACCACTAGAAACATTACTAAAGAAAGATGAAATTTTTTGGTCTCTAGAAGCAACTAAAGCCTTTGAACATCTTAAAGAGACAATGTGCTAAACTCTAATCGTAACTACACCAGACTTCACAAAACCTTTATTGTGAAATGTGATGCCTCAAGAAATGGCATTGGTGTTGTTTTAATGTAAGAAGAAACACCCATTGCTTTTGAAAGTCATATAATTAAGGGAAAGTATTTACACAAACCTATTTATGAGAAGGAAATTTTGGCAATACTACATGATTTGAAGAAATGACACCCTTACCTAATGGGAAGATACTTCAAGGTGGAAACAAAACATGATAGTCTTAAATAATTCTTGGAACAAAGATTATATTCAGAAGAGCAACAAAAATGAGTCACAAAGATATTGGGTTATGACTTTGAAATCATCTACAGAAAAGGGAAGAAAAATGTTGTTGTAGATGCACTCTCAAGAAGGGATGAGGATGTGAAAGCATTGCTCTATGCCATTTTAATTATCCAACCTAATTAGATAACTGAAGAAAGGGATGAATGAAAGAATGACGAAGTAGTATGGATGCTCATTCAAAAGTTGTAGCAAGATCCTAGTGCATCTGATACATTTATTTGGAAAAATGATTCTCTATGGTACAAAGATCACTTATATATTTGTAAGAAAGATCAACTCAAACAAAAAGTTTTTTTGGAATTGCACACCTCTCCTATAGGAGGGCACTCAATATTAAAAAAAAAATTACCATAGGGTCAAAAATGATTTTTTTGGGATAACCTTAAATCCGATATTCAAAATTTTGTGGCAGAATGTTTGGTTTGCCAAAAAAATAAAGTTGATACAATTAAGACCCAAGGTATTTTACAACCATCAGCCATTCCAATTCAGCGTTGGGAGAGAGTCTCAAAGGATTTTGTGATAGGTTTACCCAAATCCGAAGGAAAAAGTGTCATCGTGGTGGTGGTTGATAGACTTACTAGCTATGCACACTTTAGTGCACTATCTCATCCTTTCAAAGGCAATACCATCGCTACCGCATTTGTGGAAATAGTTCAAAAGATACATGGAAACCTAAAGACCATTTTAATAGATAGGTATCCCATTTTCACTGGAAATTTTGGACAACATTATTTTCTTGTATTGGTACTCAATTAGCTCATAACTCATCTTATCATCCTCAATCTGATGTGCAAACCAAGATAGTGAAAAAATGTTTGGAAGGATATCTTCGTTGCTTTGTATCTGATAAACAAACACACTGGGTCAAGTGGTTACCTCTGGCAGAATGGTGGTATAACACTTCCTTCCATGCCACAACAAAAATGACCCCATTTATGGAGCTTTATGGAAATGGTAAAATTCCCAACAATGATGGCACGGAATCAAAACAATCAGTTGGGCACGCGCATGCTTCGAAGCTCTAATTGTATGATCTTCTGATTCATGCCCATTCCTTCTGTGTTTTGGTTGTTGAACCCAACGAATTGTTTATTTATATCACCTTTGCAGAAAAATGAGTAACCGCTCAGACCGCATGCATTTTGTTTTCTGAATTGCTCATTGTTCATATGGATTCAATGAATCATATTATACTCCTTTCCCTTTTTATTTTGTTAATCGACTCTGACTGCCCAATTTCCTGCCATGCCGTTAGTAATTGATCAGCTTCCAAGTTTGGAACAGTAATGAATAACTTACTCACTTATTTCTCCTTGCTGTTAGTAATTGCTCAGCTTCCAAGTTTGGAACAGTAATGAATAACCTACTTATTTCTCCATGCCGTTAGTAATTGCTCAGCTTCCAAGTTTGGAACAGTAATGAATAACTTACTCACTTATTTCTGGTTTATCGTTTTTAAATGTGTTGCAAGTTGAACATGCATGGGTGCGTTTTTGCTCTTTCTTCTTGAACTATGATTTTGTTAATGATTGATAAATATTGACATGTATTAATTATAATAAATATTAAAAAAATATCATGATATATTTTATATTTTTAAAATTATAAAAGATCATAAAAATTAATTTAATTATAATTTTATTTTAAATAATAATAATAATAAATTTTCAGAATTTACATTTGTGATTTATAATAAGATATTTTTTTGGATTATTCACAATATTGTTTTAGAGAATCAATTTTTATAATTCTCATAAGAGTTATTTTCAGTAGTAATACTTATTGGAGTAGTCTTTAGTGCGACTTTTTGGTGTTTCCGGTATTGGAATCTGACCAAAAAAATTTGAGGTTGAATCTTGATTTTTGTTATTTAAACTGTTTTTTTATTGTATATATGGATTCAACACCCTAAAACCCCCTAGGGCACTTCGATTGTGCAAGGTTAACCATCAAAATTTTGTTTTCAATGAATTCATGTAGTATTTTAGAGAAATTAGACCGGAAAAATCCACCAGAAATTTCAAAAAGTCACACTAAAGACAACTCGATAATTATTTATCATAGGGAAAAAAATATACCAATCAAGCACACGTATATTTAAAAACACATGTAATAATGTAATAAGATTCTTAATCATAGGAATACAATCCACTTTTTCTTTTGAAAAAAATAAAAAATAAAATAAACACAATCCACTTTAATGTGGAAATTCAGTCATAATAGTATGGCTTATCAATATCATGTACTTAAGAAAATATAACTCATTTCATATTAGACTTGTTCATTTTTTTTAATTAATTAATTTAATTAAAGAGTGATGCTAGGGTTTGGTGAGCGATTAGGGTTCAGACTGAATTGAGATATGACAGTGCGAATCACGAGGAGGGTGTGGTGGATCGAAGATTGCTCTGAGTGATTGTATGGAAACATCTTCAGGGGGGAGACATCCCTCCTACCGGAATGTAATGACAGGGGAATACAATAGCAAACAAATGGGGTCCCAAGGGCGATCCACCCCTAATGTAGGCCCGATTTTGGGAGCAGGATGGCAGGAAAAGACTAGAGGGCGATGTCTTCCAAGAGTTTTGAAGAAACCTCGTTTTGTTATTCCTGCAAATAAATTGGATGAATACCGAAGTTACATGAAGGACTATGACTTGATATGAAAATTCATAGGCATATGGCCAACAAAGAAAGATCTGCTCAAATGGATACAGGTAAAATGGCAACCCAAGGGTCACAGATCTGAAATTCAAGCCTAGAGGGTTTTTTATTGTTATCTTTACAAATCTTATAGATAAAGAAAGAATCTTTGAAGGAGGTCTATATTTCTATTACAATGCAGGGTTATTTTTACGGCAATGGGAAGAATTCTATAACCTTGATCAAGAACAATTTCTGGCCGCACTGGTTTGGGTACGACTATTGGCATTCCCGGTGGATTTTTGGGACCCAGAAATTTTGGAAGGAATCAGTAACTCTCTTGGTAGCTTTTTCAAAATAGCTGAAACAACCCGACGAGGTTGGTATACATCTTTTTCTTGGATATGCGTTTATATGAATATATCTGAGTCGCTACCAAAATCAATCGAACTAGAATATGAAGGGAAAGTCTGGCAACAACTTCTTGATTACGAACATATTCCATTTTGATGTCGCAGATGCCATGAATATGGACATCTTTACAAAACCCGCCCTCTTAACAATCCCGAGTAGTTGGAAGGAAAGCAATCAGAAGGAAGAGGAGGGTCACCTGAAAAAGAAGGCGGATTCAAGAATGTTATGAGCAAAAAGAAGAATAGTAAGATGCATGCAAGTCAAATTAGTAGCCCAATGAAACAAAAGAATACACAAAACAGATATGAAATACTACAGGAACTTAGGGAAAATTCGAAGGAAGTTGAACAGATTAATGACGAAGGGCAAGGAATGCTAACACAAAAAGCTCAAAAATCTAAAAGAAAGGCATCACTGGAATCAATAGAAAAAGAAGAACACGTTCAAATGGTGGAGTAATTGATCATGGAGGTAGAAATGAGCAAGGAGGAGTTAAGTACAAAAGAAGTAGTGTTAAAAAAACTTCTCCAATAATGAAAGAATTTAGATGACAGATTTATACCAAATGACCAGAAGAGGCTGATAAAGAAACATTTGAACAATATTTGACCTCCCAATCTCAGAAACAGATGGATATAGCGGAAAACCATAACTCTCATAAGGCCTTCTCTCAGGAACCTAGTACCCAAACCAAAGGAGGAAAAATTAGGGGACGAATAATTTACAAGAATCGATACAAATGGTAGGAGAAATGTTAATTAATTCGAGAAGGGTAATATCATTATCAACTGTATTCCAACAACTACACAAATTTCATCAATGAAAATGATCTCCTGGAACATAAGGTGCTTAAATAGTAAAGGAAAACAAAGGTATTTAAAAGAAATATTAAAAATAGAGAAGCCACGGGTGATGTTGATTCAAGAAACTAAGCTGGTTTCAGGGCAAAGACTAGAAGAAATCCTTAAATTCTCAAAACCTCATTATGAAGCAATGGCTATAGATTCAAGAGGCAGCTCCAGTGGAATAACCATTTTATGAAACCCAACTGAGATTATGGCAGAAGGTTGGTTCGGGCTTCCGCGTATTCTAACTAGCCAATTTAGACAAATTGGAATGATGAAAAAAATTCTAATTTCCTCAGTCTATGGGCCTCATATTCCAGGAGAAAAAGAGGTGTTCCTTAATAGCATAAGAACACATAGTAATATGCATAATGAGAAGTATTGGTTGTTGGGAGGTGACTTCAATATGATTTCTAGCTTGACAGAGAAAAAAAGAGGTATAAGGAGAGAGGAGCCGGAAATGGAACTCTTTAGAGACCTGATAACTGACCTAAGGTTAGTTTACATTCCCACAGTGAATGTAAATTACACATGGAACAATAGAAGAGGGGGTGCCCACCAAATAGCCTCAAGGCTTGAAATATTCCTAGCATCAGAAGCCTTGGTTAGCAGTGATGTCTTCTATGAGACCGTTATCCTTCTGAGTCTGGCGTTATATCACTCACTCATATGTATGGAGATTGACATGAAGGAATGTAATAGAAAGCGACCTTTTCAATTTGAGGCTTTTTGGCTACAAGATCCAACCTTCCTAGAAAAATATAAAGGATGGTAGGAATCAAGTGAAGCCCAAGGTCGAGATAGGATGCACTCATTCCAAATTCGTTTAAAAGGCTTAAAATAATAGATAAAAAAATGGAATAAAACTGAGTTTGCAAACATTCAACAGGATGCGGAAATATTACAATGAGAAATGAAACGAATTCAACAACAAATGATTCTACATGGGAGAGTATAGAATTTGGTCATATAAGAAGGAAACCTCCTAAGTAAACTCGAAGAGCGCAGGAAACAAGAGGAAATCATATGGAAACAAAAATCTTGCATTCAATGACTAAGAGAAGGGGATAAAAATACAAAATTTTTCCATAAGGCTATGATACATAGCAGACATCATAATCATATATTTCCCCTAAAGGACCCAGGAGGAAATAGGCAAGTGCAACATAAGGATATGGAAGCCTTGTTAGTAAACCACTTCAGTCATATTCTAACAGAACCAGATCAACAAATATCGGTAGCCATTGAACGTATAACACAAAAAATATCTTCAATAGTCAGTCGTGAACAAAATATAGCTCTTCTAAGAGAGATCACTATAGGGGAAGTAGAAGAAGTCGTCGAAGGTCTTACAAAAAACAAAGCCCCTGTGCCAGATGGATTTACGACTGAATTCTTCTAGGCAGCTTGGTCCTTCATGGGTAGGGAAATATGGGAATTAGTAGAGGAATCCTACCAGCCAAGACAGGTATATCCAACCTTGAATTCCACTCTCATTTCCTTAATTCCAAAGCAGGAAAACTCTGATGAACCAACAGGTTTTCGGCCTATAGCCTTATGCATTGTAATTTACAAGATCTTATCTAAAATTATGGTGAATCGCCTGAAATGTGTTCTTCCGGCCCTAATTTCTCCTAAGTAGACTAGTTTTGTGAAAGGCAGATAAATTTTGGATGGCATAGTCACGACGCAAGAAGCTATTCACTCTCTTCGGACCTTTAAAGCTAAATGTATGTTGATCAAACTTGATTTATCAAAAGCACATGACTGTCTTAGCTGGAATTATCTTAAAGCTATTATTCAGGCATTTGGATTTGATGTAAGATGGATCTATTGGATATTGTATTTTATTTCATCTCCTAATCAGGGAAAATTTTAAGCATGGAAATCTATCATAAAGTTTAGAAACCTTGCCGAATCTTATGAGTCCTTAATATGTAGATTGTAAAACGTTTGGTGATATAGTTTTAAATATATCGAAATTTCTAATGACTTTATATAGTCTCTATAAATTTTTGGAGATTTTTAGGATAACATAATTTTATACTATAAAATTTTGGCGAATCACTTTTAGAAAAAAATGGAAATTGATCAATCATTTTTTTGGAAAAACCATGGAAAACTAGCCCACTTGCGAATATTATCCCCTAAAATTTCCATTCTCCTAATTACTCCATTTTTCTTAACGGAGTTCCCTCTAATCCCTTTAATGCTACCTGGGGTGTAAGACAAGGGGATCCACTTTGCCCCTTCCTTTTCATTATTGCAGCAGAAGGCCTTGGTCAACATATTAAAATTAAGATTCAAGGAGGATAACTTAAAGGCCTTAATCTTTGGGGGGAAAGCTTAAACCTCCCCACCAACAGTTCGAAGATGACATTATGATTTTTTGTCAAGCTGCATTGAAAGAATATAAGGCTATTCTATCAATTCTTAAAGACTTCATGGAAGCCTCTGGGACACTTATAAATAATGAAAAATCTAATGTTTTTTTCTTTAATACTAATCTTCTCTCCCAACGTTTTCTATCACATACCTTGGGATTCAACATTGGATCCTTTCCTATGAAATATTTAGGAATCCATTTTGAGTCTAAATTCCCTTCAGGTCTCTGGGTGGAAATATCTTCTTAACTGCATACATGCTCAGCTTCAAAATTGGGCATTTAGGGTGCTTAATGCTCCGAGTCGTGTTGTTCTGTTAAGATAAGTCTTACAATCCATTCCAATCGATCAACTCTCGGTACTGGCAGGGCCTAAAAACAGCTACAATGATATGGTAAATATGTTTAAAAAGTTTCTATGGCAGGGATCTCAACAAGCCCGTAAATGAGCTCTCCTTTCATGGGATAAGCTTACAAAAATAAAAAGGAGAGGAGGTTTGGGGTTAAGAGATCCTTATTTGCTGAATCAGGTTATGGGAGCCAAAATCTGGTGGAGATGGTTACAGGGGGGTAGAAATTTGTGGAAAAAAATATCGGAACGAAAGTATGAGATGCCCTTAACTACCGTAGGGAAATAAAAATTTCAAATGACCCCGAAAGGATCCACTATTTGGAACTTGGCATCATTAAATAGAGATCTCATCCGAGAACATAGTTTCTAGAAAATCAGAAGTGGTAACATTGCCCGGTTTTAAGAGGACTCATGGCAACAAAGGGAGAAACTATTCAGTCGAATTGATTTAGGGGATATTTTCCTATTCACCAATAGGTTGAATACTAAGTCAGTAGCACAATTTTTGAATGAAGGGACAAAGCTTCAATGGAGAAAATGGAAGCTAAAAGACCAGTGGCAGAATGCTCTAAAAACTCGTCAATGGGAGAACCATGAAAATGAAATGAAAACTAGAAAACTAATTGTAGCAACAAGAGAGGATATTCTGAGATGGGGGTATCGCACTAAGGGCATGTTCAGTATACAAGAAGGCTACTACATAAAGTCAAACAATATACACAATATAGTTGTTCCCCTTTGGCAAAAAATATGGTCGGCAAAACATTGGCTTAAAATTGAATACTTTTTGGGGCTAGTTAGTCATGGCAAGATTCTTAACTCAGATCAGCTACAGAAGAAAGGGATGTATGGCCCGCCAACATGTATGATGTGTAAGAAGAATGACGAAATGGTCGAACACCTGCTGAATAACTGCTCTATCACTGAGACTCTGTGGAAAAACCTTTCCTCCCTCTTTCAACAAACGGATAGGGATAGTAGGAGCCTCAGGCATACAATTGAAGTTTGGAGAAAAGGAGGATATAAAAGCCCTATCCTTAACAGAGCATGGGGACTCTCCATGGGTATTCTATTATGGGCCATTTGGAAAGAAATAAATATGAGAACATTCAGAGATGAGTATAGGAAACATGAAGATATATGGAAAATGGTTCTTTAAAATATCAGAGAAACTGTCCTCGCCGAGAAATGGAATGAGGACGAATGGAAAGTTAATGGGCATGAGGCTATGATTTTAGCTATGATTAACCTGAAACCTCAAATTCTCACCCTGGACTCATGGATACAAAAACCTTTGGACAGACATCCACAGGATAAATTCAAGTCTCCTCAGCAGGGGTTTATGAAGCTTAATTGTGATGAAGCCTCTAAAGGCACCCTAGGTCAGGCGGGAGTAGGAGGTATATTTCGTGATTCACGTGGTTTAGTAAGTAGATTTTATGCGATGGAATTGAGATTTTCTAGAAATAATGAAGCCGAACTCACTGCGATAAAACAAGGTTTTCTGATAGCCGTCAGAGAGCAGTATCAATAAATTATAGTGGAGGGGGATTCGGCCATGGTAACCGGGGTTCTGCAGAAGTTGAAACAGGGGACAGGTTGGGAGAAAATTAGTCGAAGCTATCGAAAAACTCTTCTAAAACAGGAAATTAATGACATTCTTCCAAACATTGGTTACCTTATTCCATCACATATTTTCAGATCAGGGAATGAAGTGGTCGACTACTTCGCGAACTGGGGCTGTACTCATGAAGGGCAACATCTGGACATCAACCGAGATGAAATGGTAAAGAAGGAAAAAATATAGTCTCTGCAGGTAATCGTTGCTAGGGATAATGAGGATACTTTGGATCCCTGATCGGATTGCCAAGTGGCTAATCGGAGCGGCGAGGTGGCACGAGGTCGTGCGTACCAGATGGATGATTGATGTGGACCCGAGGACAAGACGATGGGTACTACCACCCACGCAAAATAATGACAGACTTAAATGAGGGTGGTAGCCAAATCATGCTATCAAATAGGTGTTGGAAACACCGATGACATGTTAAGGAAGTTACGAAGGCTAAAGGTGGTGCGGGGAAAGGTGGTAACATATTTTTGCGGTTAAAGGTGGAGGAGAGAACAGACAGGGAAGCTGCCGAGCAGGGGTAGGGATGGACGACGGGTGCACATTACTTATACGGGTATGTTCTTAGCCTATACATCATGTATGTCATTGTGATAGGAGACCATACTTAGGTCTTCACCTTGTTTCTTCTCCCTACGTATGATATCTATGTAATCTTCTGGGGGTTGAATTTCATGTCTGGGTTTCAAAACAATTTTCTCAAGTTGATACATATTTTTACAATGGTTAAGCTTTTGAATATTTGTTGTTCTGAGTATTGGGGAGTATATTCTAATTGTCTTGTTGTTTGTTATGTGATATTGGGTCTAAACTGGTGTACCTTGTTTGTATGGGGGCCAAGGGTTCTAATTTATCTAAGCTTGGGTGTCCGCTTATTGCAGTTAAGGTGTATGGTCTTAAGGTCCTCGACCTTGTTTTCACTCATTTTGATTCTGCATGTCTTGATTTTCACTCTGCATGGCCTCATATCGACTTTGCATGTCTTGCTTTATTTCCCCTTTGTACCACTAGACCAACCTTCTTCTCTGTCTGCAACCTTTACAACTTTGCTCACCAATCCTATGAAGTTCAATGTATGGATTCAAATGAATTTTCTGTGGGTAGCGTTCTACTGAATTCTCCATCCATGGTTTTACTCACTTGAATTTTTTGCAATATTACAAAAAGGTGGGGGGGGGTTGGATTCCAATTACCATGAAGGTCATCCTAAATTTTGGTGTCGAAAGGGTCTCACTATTGTCAATCCGCCTGGTTTGTGGGGGTTCGGTCCTGTTTCGAGGGGTTTCTGTCTAACTTTGTGGGATTTTAGTCTAGTTCAGTGGGGTTTTTATCCTCTGCTATGGGGTTCAAGTTGGGTTATGAGGGATTTAAATGCTCTTTAGTGGAGTCTCTGCCCTGGGTCAGTTCACATGCAGTGGGAGAATGGAAACATTCTGGCCATGCATTATTTGTCGTGGCAGTCAAGGAAATTTCTATTTCTTTGGAAAGTGGTGGCCATTCCTGCTTATAGTATTGCCACCTTTATAACTCGTCAGATTACTGGAATAAGGAATTATGACATGCATTAGACTACTAAATATGAGGACGTTACTCTTGACAATCAAGATCTTTGCCTCTATTGTTTAACTAAACCAATTATTGAAATTTTATTGCAATATATAGGTATTTTTAAATTTTATACAAGTGTTTCTTTAGCATTGGTCTTGTACTCGCCCTGACACTGTCAGTTAATCCAACGGTTGGTACTCCACCTGAAAGACATAATGGTTAAAGGTGAAGAAGTTAAAAATGATGCCAATGACAAAGGCAAACATAATAAGTGTAAGACCAATGCAGGCCCCAATAGGAGGGGAAGGAAGTCAGGAAAATAGATTATGGAAAATATTTTTGATGCCTATGCGACAGGCACTCCCTCTCAAGTTAAAACACTCATTTGAGGTTGAGAGCGTGACTGCAACACCAAAGAGGAGGGGCAAATACAAGAGGAATCAATGGAGTTTCTGAAGGATCCAGGAAATACTAGAAGTAGAATGTCATTATTTCAATAGTATATTCATACTTATTGGACACTAAAATGTATACTGGAAAAACCAATAATTAATGTTCAAGAAATTGGAGGTGATCCAGAAGATGCCTCTATTTTAGCTGAGATGAGAAGAGACATTCAAGAAATCCACCTTATGCAACACCACTAGAATGTTTGCGTGGGCCGCATAGATTAACAACTGAAAAGTATGAATCAAGTGTGTTATCACAAAATTTCACTTGATAGGTTGCTAATCAAACAATATCATGTAACTGTTTCAAACCAATATTCTGACTGAAGCTTATCCTTTTCAGTCTGAGAGGGCTCTCTCAAAGGGTTAATGATATTGAATAAAGATGTATTCAGATGGCTAACTCTGTTTGTGAAAAAACTTGCATATGATAAGTGTAGGTTGAAAATAGTATAGTATGCAAACATTGGGCTTATGGAGTCAACACTTTTAGTGATTCGGTAGTGAGCTTACTTGACGTGGAAGCTGAGGTAGGTAAGAGTTTTTAATAGTAGTACACACACACATGAAACAGGAAAATACACAGCCAATTCATCTATAAAGGAAGTCAGAGCATTACATGAATGAATTCTGAGTATTAAAGATGAAAACCGTTGCAAATGATACACATAAAAGATATATATATGATAGGCACTAAAAACTCAATCAGAATCTCAGGTTGGTTAAGTAACAAATCTTTGTATTACTGAAACAATCAAGTTACATAAAGTTGTCTTTGCCAAAAAATCTCCAACCCTTGAAAAATTCGACTCTATGGCCTTTAATAGACTTGTTACATCATGAGATGATCTGCCTCCTGGGTAGATTCATCAAATTTTTCCCTAATGACACCTTGGATAACCATAAAACATCTACTTAATGACAAAATGATAGCTATCCTACTTGACAATCCTTTTCCTAATAGGACTCAAACTACTCATTATTACATTTAACAACCTTATCTTCTAAAGCAATTAAAATTTGACAAGTATTCTTTCACATGTTTGAATTGGGGTGATGGGACTCATCACTACATGACCACTTGACTGACCTCCTCTAAAATAGGAAACAAAACCCTGTTTTTTAGGCAAATGGTCTTCTTCTTCCACGAATGCTTTGGCTGCTAATTTATCTTCATTTCATGGTATTTAAGTGATGAATGACTATTTTCATGCTCCTATAACACTTGGATAATACCCAGAAATCCATAAATTCCAAAAAATATGCTTAAAAGGCTCCCACACAGTACGCTACGAAAGTAAGGCAGTTTCATAGTGCTTCAAAAATGCCATTTACCCTCAAAATTTTTGATTCTTTCCTTTGGAATGGTATTCATCATCCTTAGACACATCTCCCACACCAATTTCAGCTCTTGACAACTGCCAAAACTGGTTCAAAACGAAATAAGAAAATATACAATAGTTTTGTAGCGTTTTGTTGTCCTTCAAGCCCATGCACGCTACGAAACTGCTGAAAAGTGTTGAAATTCCATATTTTTGTATAACTTGAAAAATGAACCTCATAAATGCCAAAACCTTGTTTTTAACATATCATTAGCCTTAAAAACCATAAAAAAACTCACCTTATGATCCTTGAGGCATTTCTTCCTCATTTATAATTAGTTGAGCTATTGGCTCTTCAAGCACTGTCATTTTAAGGCCTTTTTTCTCTAACTCTTCATGAATTAGTTCAAGCTGCTCCTGGAGGTCCTTAACATGGTATTTCAATCTTCTATTGGTGGCTTTCAGATGTGTTTTCATCCTCCTGACATGTTTGGCCTCTTTCCTTGTTGGAATGGTCCATTTGATAAGCTGTTGTGTGTTATCCAAAGTCTTGGAAACAATGTCAACCTGTTCTTTCCAAATGGCCTTCATTTTTTCAAATTGAATCTTCTATACACTGTATTTCCTTGCTTCTCTTTTCATAATAGCAATTTCATGATTGGCCAATTTCAATTGTTCTTCAAGGAGCTGTAACTCTATTTTTTCCATCACCTTCTCTTTTCCTTTCTTTGTTTTTCTAATTTTATCTTTCTCTACAAGTGCTGAAAGGTTAATGACCTCATGTGGTGGTTGAACTATGTCAGTAGGTGGTGGAAGCTCTTTACTGCTCCCTAAAAGCTTCCTAGCATGCCTTGTCATAGGCTTTCTTGCTTGGAACATAAAACCTACATCTTCTCCCTCAAATTCTAATTTCTTTGCAGATTTAGCTTTTTTAAACTTCTGTCCACCTTCCTCTATGAAATCAGCCTGAACTATAGGAGTTTCTTCTATGTCAATGGCATGTAAGATATCTTCAAGATTTCCTTTAGCTACTGCTCTGTCTTCTACAGCCACTGTTTTCTCTTCTAAGGCCACTGCTTGGCGCCTTGTCCTCCTTTTTGTTTCTTGTTTACTCACATCTTATTTTTGTTTTGCAGGTTTGACCACTTTTGACTTTCGTTTTGTAGGTGGAACATTTGGTGTGTCAAAACTCTGCAATTGCTCTGTCTCCATCACAACTGGCTCAATTGGTTCTACTCTTATAGGTTCACTTGGTTATGCTACCAATGGTTCACTATGTTCTGCTGCTAATGGTGATGGAATTTTCTTAGGTTTAGGAGTTCTTGAAGGAGTAAGAGCATCCAACTCAAAACCACTAACAAAAAAAAATGATGACCAGTCTCTGCCTAACCTTTGGAGTTCATCTAAAACCAACAACTTCATTAAACCATGATGAAACAATGAAATCTCACTCCCTTCAGACTTTTCTTGGACCTTATCTGCCACTTTTGAAAAACTTCTATGCAAATAGAAAGGCAGATCAAGGGAAATATTACCAGTAAAGTGCATAAGTAATTTGAAATGATATGAGTAGAATTTGTGATATCTCCCTTCACAAGTAAAGTACTTTTGGATGATGAGCAACAATTTTTTGTAGTTTTCCTTTATGTAGCTCCTTGGAACAACATTGGTGAGATCCATTTCACTGTTTTCAGGCTTCATGAATTCTTTGTATTTCTCCATGTTAAACTTGAAACCTTTGAAGCACTTCTCCTCTCCTCTTGGGATCCTTGTAGCAGTTGCAATAACCTCTGATGTGATGGACAGATTTAGCATTCCAACTTTGGTGTCTGTTCCACTGAAATTCAAAGCAAACTCTTTGGAAACCTGTGTATGGAAACCTTTTAATTTCTCACAAAACTGTAGACAACCTGTCCTTATGAAGGCTTCCACTGCTATTAGGTCTTCATTGATCAAATTCATGTCTGTAGGTTCATATCTCAGGCATTTCCCACCCTTTTTTGTCCTTCTTTTCTCTACCATGGTTTCTTTAATGTCTTCACAGCCTTGCTTGATGATTTGCAACCTCGCTTGATGCTCAATGTAAACCTTTGAAAACACCAGCCACAACTTTGGCTTAATGCAATAGCTCTCCAGAGCTCAATATCATGCAAGAAGGAATGAGAAATGAGAAATTACTGAATTAGGAAAGTTTTTGAAGTTTTGATGTCCTCTCATGACTCAATGATGACTCATACATACCTAAACCGATCATGATGACTGCAGACCTAAGCATGTACCTTGATTTTACCCCTCCATGACTCGAATGGCATCTAAATTACCCTTTCCCAACGATTTTCTGACACCTAACAGCTAATGTGACAAGACAAACAGGAAATCATGCTTTCGTAGTGTATCTAGTGTAATTTTTGTTGTTTTTGCTACGAAACTATCAGTAGTTTCGTAGTGAAAAGTGACTTTTCACAGTGTATTTCGCTACAAAACTGTGGTTTCTTGGCTAAAATGGCATTTTCGGTACAAAAAAATTGGAAATTGAAATGAGACAAAAAATGATGAGTGATGTGACATGAGGGAGTTTGAAAATGAGTGGGTTTAGACCTTAGGGTAAACTTTAAACAAGAAAAAATTAATATTTCCCTTGACCAAGCATAAAAAATGAATCCTACAACCCAATTTTTGACACATGAACTTATTTGGAATTGTCAAATGATGCTTCATTTTTTTGGGTGGTAACAGTGGCTCCACTTGGGATGGTGTGCCCCAGTGGTACACCAAAGAACCAGTAGTTCTAGTGCTACTATCCATCTTCTTGAAAAATAGAAAAACTTTGAAACTGCCAAGATTTTTCTTCAAACTCTAATGACCTTCACCTCGGGCTCAAGCTTGATGATTCAACTTGTCATTATTAGCATAAAAACACATAAAATTGAATATATACAATGGAATTAATTATCAATATATTTTAAGAAGAGTAGTGCTTCAAAAACCTGCCATTGACAGGCCCTCTAGCACATGGATGTCCATCCATCTCCTGCAGAATGTAAGTGTTGTTCCCATGGAATGTAGCTACTTTGAATGGATCCTTTCAAATGTTCTCAAACTTACCATGTTTCCCCTTCTCTTCAATCCTATCCTCCCATTTCAAAACCACATCTTGGATTTGAAAATTTTCTTCCTTGACCTTCTTGTCAAAAGTCTTCTTGATTCTGTATTGAAATTGCTGATTACTATTATAGAATTCTTCCCTCTTCTCTTGCAAAGCTATCAGCTGATTCATCCTTCTCTGAATTGCATTTGGCTCCTCCTCCGATCCTTGTAGCAGCTTCATGATAGGCACTCCTAAGGATGTAGGAAAGATAGCTTCAGCTCCATATACCAGCTCATATGGTGAAGTTCTAATTGACCTCTTTTTGCACACTCTATCAGCCCATAGCGCATACTTCAACTTCAAATTCCATGACTTCTTATTTTACTGCAACACCTTTTTTAAAATCCTCACAATGCTCTTGTTAGAAGATTCAACAAGACCATTCTCTTGTGGATAATATGCAATAGAATTCCCAAGAGTAATATGATATTGATGAAAAATCCTAATCAGCTTCTTAGACTCAAATTCCTGAGCATTATTAATGATGATATTCATAGGACAACCAAATCTAGACAATATATTATTTTCCAAAAATGAAATGATAACAGAATCATTTGCTTGCCTAGTTGGGATTGCTTCAATCCATTTGGTAAAATAGTCAGTTGCTGTCAGAATATAGCGATGCTGACCTGATGATGATGGATGAATCTCACCAATAAAATCTAATCTCCACTGCTGATATGGTACCTCAACATAGATAGGAATCAATGGTAAAGGTACAAGCTTCTTCGTACCATCAAAAATCTGGCATTCATGGCAGGCATCGATATTTTTGTAAACATATTTAAACATTGTAGGCCAATAATACCCTGCTCTGAGAATCTTGTTTGTTGTAGCCTTCCAATAATGATGACCTCCACAATACCTTTTGTGGAACTCCTTAATCACTTTATCAGCCTCATCTTCCAGCAAACAATTCAAAAAAATACCATTGGTATCCTTCCAGTACAAATTTTTGTCAATGATACAATACCTCAAGGATTTTAGCTTCAAAAATCTTGCCTTGGACTTTTTCAGCTCAGCAGGTGCTCTATGATGATCTAATACAACAACTATTTCCTTGTACCAATATGAAATGATGCACTTTTCTTCAATGGGAATCACTTCTTCCTCTTCATCTGAAATTTCTGATATTTTTGCAATTAAATTCATGTCAAGACAGTCAAAGTTTGATTGTGCCATCAGCGTTGCTAGACCTTGTCCTTTAACCAATTTTGTTGTCTTGATCTCTATATCATATTCCAGCAAGTTAGCAATCCATTCCCCTTAGGATGTCTTTCACAACAGCATTAGGAACAAAAGCTATACTATGAGAATGCAGAATGTAAATTCTGAAATATTTGATGGCCTTAACCAAGGCATAAGCTTGCTTCTCTAATATGTTTTACTTCAACTCAGAGTTATCTAATGTCCTACTAAAAAATGAAATGAGTTGCTTAGTACCTTGCTGTCCTTTCTGCAACAAAACTCCAACAATTGTATTTTCTGATGCAAAAGTAAAAACCAGAAATTCTTTTGAGAAATCTAGGATGACCAACACTGGTGCTTGGGTGAGTGCCTTTTTTATCTCCTCAAATGAGTGTTTTTCTTCTGCTTTCCACTTGATGTCAGCTCCTTTTTTTAGCATCCTTGTTATGTCCTTTAAAATTTCAGAAAAATTAGGAATAAACCTCCTCACAAAATTCACTTTTCCAAGAAAATATTGAATCTCCTTTCTACTCCTAGGAAAATCCATTTTTTGAATTGCATTGACCCTGTTTGGATCAATCTTAATCTTATATTTATAAATAATGTGTCCAAGTAATTTACTTGAAGTTAAAGCAAAATTTATTTTGGTGGGATTGAGAGAAATTCCAAACCTTCTACACTTCAACAGAATTCTTTCTAGGTGCTTTAAGTGATCTTCTTCCCTCCTTGAGAAGACTGTTATGTCATCTAAATAGACAACCGCCATTTTTTCCTTCTTCTCAGAAAAAGAAATCTCCATTTCTCTCTGAAAGGTAGCTCCTGCATTCATCAGACCAAAGGGCATCTTGGCGTACATGAATGTGCCCCATGGTGTGGTAAGGGTTGTTTTTTCCTGATCATCCGGATGCACAAGTATTTGATTGTAACCTGAAAAACCATCAAGCATAGACATCCTTTTGGAACCAACAATGTTCTGCAAAATTTGGTCCATCTTTGGGAGAGGGTAGTTGTCTTTCAGAGATGCTTTGTTCAAGTTTCTGAAGTCAATTCATATTTTGATTTCTCCACTCTTTTTTCTGACTGGAACCTGGTTTGCAAGCCACTTTGAGAATCTAATTGGAACAATGATTTTGGCATCAAAGAGCTTCTTGATTTCCTTCTCAATCAAAGGCATGAGAAGTGGATTAATCCTCCTCAACTTCTGCTTGAAAGGATTTTCATTTTCTTTAATGGGAATAGTATGCTAAATGATAGTAGGGTCATACTTCTTCAAATCAGCATAACTCCAAGAAAAAAAATCTATGAATCTTTTCATCATCTCAATGTATTTGTGCTTCATATCAACTAAAAGAAACTTTTAAAACTTAATCATTTTTGGCATAACTACTGTACCAAGGTTACAACTCTCTACCTCCTCATCATCTGTAATATTCCTTTTAACGAATTTCTGCTATTTGGTCCTCAAGGACGCTGTATAAGGGAGGTAGTGTAAAAATAAGATGAAAGGGGGCTTGGATCCCCTTGTTAACTTACTAGACACTTCTCTTCTAGAAGTTGAGCCCAAAGAAATAATCCTATAGGGGTTATTCAGATCTCCCCAAACTAGGTCCCTTAGGAGATTGCTCAAATAGAGAGCCTACAACAATACATGAACACAATCATGAAACTCTACAAATATGTACACATCAATAAATGGAATATAATACAACCATCATTTTTATTAATATATCAGCTACAATATACGGAAATATATTGAGGGACAAGCCACTCAAGCTATGAGAACCAATCTCCAATGATTAAGCAATGAAATACATGAGTTGTTGCAACTGCACAAAATGCCGAAGAGCAGTGACAACACTGCCTATGTTAGAGTAGCTGCTGCAATAGATGCATATACATGAAATATGCCTGAACTATACAAAGAAATTCCCAATAATAGAAGAATGGGCTCCAATATAATATTTATATCCAATCTAGGAGAGATTGCTAGAAATGCTGGAAAACGTACAATGTGACAAATAATTTTTCACTACAAGTGAACCAAAATGAGAATGAGGCTATGGCAGATCTGAAATACTCTTTCCCTCCTCTAATAATGTTCTCAAGCAAAGGGTTGATCCCTTTTCACTCAAAAACACTCCTCCTGACAAGCTCTAGTGACCCTCCCAGCAATTGTCTGCATAAAATAATGCATTTTCTGCCCTTGACTGCGCTGTGAGATATGGTGAGTGATTTTCCTGGTGCCAAATATATGAAATGATTCCCGAGAGTGTCCTCTACTGCTCCTCCAAAGAATATGCAAGATCTCCACTGAAGAACAAGCCAAAGATTGACTCTATGAGTTCCTTTGTTGCTGCTCCCAGCAACACAACGTTTTCTACCCAAAAAAATAATGTTGTAGCTGTAGAGATAAGCTTGGCCAAATGCCAGAATGAGGAAATGGAGTCCAAACCCTCTCCTTCCTTGAGGATGAGGTAGGGATTCCCGACCGATAACACCCTTGGGTTCAAGAACACTACAACCCTGCTAAACAGCCCGGGGATGCAAGTCTTTGTAGACCCTACGAAAATAATAAGCCAATGCATCATGAAAATGGGCTGCCATCTCCTCCTTATAAAGCAAAAGAACTCCTCTCACCATGGGTCCCATTCACACTTGCCTCTAGCTCATGCAAGTGGAGCCTCCACTAAAACTGCATTGTCCAAGTAGGTTCAATGTATCTAGACAATTTTAGTTGACTTGGTCAAAATGAATAGATCAAGCATGATCCAATCCTATTCACACCACTGCTCAAGATATCCTATAACAAATCTGTCCTCCATTGCTTCCTCCTAAGTATGCAAACTGGAATGGTGTTCATCATGGAAAGATAAAAGGTGTAGGTGGAAACCTTCCTGCTGTGCTATGGCCTCCTCAAGGTAGGAGTGATGACATGCATGGGAAAAATGTATCCCTAATGATGATCCTCTCATCCATGCTATCATCCAAATAAAAATCTCAACCCCTGGTATATGCAATGTGTTGGGGTTGAATGGAGAGTTGGGCTTTTGATTCCAAAGGTGTTTCTCCCTCCATTTGTGGCACATATGGGGCTACTTCTGTCCTTGGGCTGAAATGGTATGGCCTATAAGAATGGCCCAAGCTTCCCCATCAAGAAAATCAGCCATGAAGTGCCTCCTCAAGTTCTCCAAGTGGATTCTCCCACAAGAAGAGAAAAGTAGCAATGGGGAAATCATGGTTTTCCCATGGTGTCTCCTGCAATATAAACATGTAAAATGGGGAGATTCATGCTCCCAATGGGCTATCCCAAAATATACAACACTCTCACAATAGTGCTCCTTGTGAATGTATAAACATCAGCAATACAAGGAGGAAACATGCAATAGAAACAAGCTGTCATAAGACAACTAGAGAGCGGGTCACTGCTCCATTCATGGGAACAACGCAGTGCACCTCTTACTGCATCAAAACTAAAAACAACAAGTGATTTTCCAGCCATTTGTTTGCTGCCACAAACATCTCATAAGGTGAAAACATGAGAGTACAATTTGGTGCCAATGATGCACACCGAGAAATATGTGGCTTCCCCCACAAACCATCATAAAAATAGCCACTCCCATTGCTGCAATGGGCCACAAGTACATCATAATAAGGAGCATAAGGAGATGTGATCATCCTTAGCTCATCAAGATGCTCATATAAAGTAAAGAAAGGTAAACCAAAATTTAAACATATACCTCCTTTACCATGTACTCCAGTCCTTGAGCTGAAATGGTTCATCTGAATGCTCTCCCTCACGTCCAATGAGTAGGGAAATGGTTGTGCCAACCTCTCAAAAATCATATGGGATATGCATATGTCCATATGATGATATAGATCATGCTGAATTCCCTCCCAAATGAACTCCTCTACCACAACAAAGTATGCATCAAAGTTCATAGCTAGAAAGTCCTCATGTGCTGCATGCAATAATCTCTCCTTGAGACTAGAAGCCCTAGTCAAGAAGATCCTGCCATAATGATATATGACCATATCATCCACTATGTATCTGTCATCTCCCTCCAGGTCATCCAAAATCATGCATTCATCTAGATCCTGGGAGTACTCTACCAAGAGTTGAGACCTCCAACACAGATAAATCCTCCTCATAGACAGTGTTGGTAATCTGCAATGTGATGCTCCCCTCACGTTGCTGCCTACTACTTTGACATCCCCCATGCCAAATTCATCCTTCAAAATGTTTCCATGCCCATCATGCAGCTGCTCATGCTCAAATAATGATGGTGTCCTTTGGAAGTTGGCCTCCCATGAGAAGCTGTCATCCAAAAGGAATCTCCCAAGCTGGGTCAAAGTAAGCATGAGTGGCTTCCATCCACTCCTATGTATGAAAGAGTCCTCCCTCAAATGAAGTATCCTCTTCCCCATCAAATCTGTGGAGCAGTCATCCTGCATCATGAAGATGCTATCCTCCATCCCTGCAACAAACTCTGTCAGCACAGTATAATTGATGAGAGTGGGTGATACTGAAAATGAGAGAATGTCTCCCTCCTCCTTGGGTTTACCCCAAACGCTCTACGTTGTGTTGGAATCCTCCAATGTCTTCACCTCTCTGGAATCCAAGAGTGGTGAACCAACAGACAAGATGCCCCTCTTCAACTCTAGATCAGGTGGCCTTCCAGGTGGAATGCATCCATATAGTGAGACATCAAGTTCAGAAGTGGATTGATTTGTCCCTATCTTCACTGCACTGTAGAGTCTCCTTCTCTTGTGCAAAGACTCTCCGGAATAGATAATGGTGTATCAACCCTTGATGTTGATCCTTCTCTTCCTCCTCCCTTTCACAATCCCCAATAGCTGCTACATATGACTCCGGAATTGTGCTATGGTTCCCACATGTAAAAATACTTGGAACTCCTTGAAAAGACACAAGGGCTCCTCTATTAGGAACAATGGATCCTCTTTCACCTCCATGTGGTGATGGATCTTCTCCCAATGGGATAGCGCTGTTAGATCTCATATGCTCATCCTCCCCATCAATAAATGAGATTACCTCATCATCAAGGAGTGACCCTAGATCTTGGTCATCTCTTGAAGGAAGTACCTCCATGACTTCAAAAATGGAAGAGGGCCCTTCACACAATAGGGATCTTGCCTTTAGCAATCCATCATACACATTTTCATCCCTTTCAGAAATATGGAATGGAGTTTGTTTCATGGTTTCCTTCAATGCATGCAAAGTGTATGATGTTTTGATACATAGAGATTCGCTGTGATTTTCATCAAATTTTCTCACCAACACTTTAGTGAATCCATCATATGATTATACATTTGCATGATAACATGAAATAGAATTTTTGGACCAAAAACCATGTGCCATACCTTTGAGTTGCAGTGCTGCTCCTCCAATGGCCTCATCTTCTTCCTCCGTCCTCTCGACAGTGCAAGTGGGAAATGGACTGCGTTGTGGATCTTCATGTGTGGCTGAATGCTCACACCCATCATAATAATAGCTATGGATTTCTTCATCCACAAACCCTCTCAGAAAATCTCTCCAGTTTTCCCTTTCTTTCTCCTCAAGGTCTTCAATGATTCCTTCAATGATCTGGAAAAGAAGAAGGGAAACTTCCTCTTCCGTCATTCCTCTTTTCTTGCTTTCTCTATACATCTCCTCTTCAAAGTGAAGAGCTTCTCCTTCTAATGGCATATAATCTTGGGCTGCACAGGCTGAGCCAAGATTGATGCTCCGATACCACTGTAATATTCCTTTTCGGGAATTTCTGCTATTTGGTCCTCAAGAACATTGTATAAGGGAGGCAGTGTAAAAATAATATGAAAGGGAGCTTCGATCCCATTGTTAACTTACTAGAAAATTCTCTTCTAGAATTTGAGCCCAAATAAATAAGCCTAGAGGGGTTATTCAGATCTCCCCAAACTAGGTCCCTTAGGAGATTGCTCAAATAGAGAGCCTACAGCAATACATGAGCACAAACATGAAACTCTGCAAATATGTACACATCAATAAATGGAATATAATACATCCATCACGTTTATTAATATATTAGCTAAAATATATAGAAATATCTTGAGGGACAAGCCACTCAAGCTATGAGAACCAATCTCCAATGATCAAGCAATGAAATACATGAGTTGCTGCAACTGCACAAAACGTCGGAGAGTAGTGACAACACTGCCTATGTTAGAGTATTTGCTGCAATAGATGCATATACATGAAATATGACTGAACTATACAAAGAAATTCCCAAGCATAGAAGAATGGGCTCCAATACAATATTTCTAGCCAATATAGGAGAGATTGCTAGAAATGCCGAAAAATGTACAATGTGACAAATAATTTGTCACTACAACTGAACCAAAATGAGAATGAGGCTATGGAAGATCTGAAATACTCTTTCCCTCCTCTGATAATGTTCTCAAGCAAAGGGCTGATCCCTTTTCACTCAAAAACACTCCTCTTGACAAGCTCTGGTGACCCTCCCAGCAACTGCCTGCATAAAATAACGCAGTTTCTGCCCTTGACCGCGCTGTGAGAGATGGTGAGTGATTGGACTGGTGCCAAAGATATGAAATGATGCCCGGGAGTCTCCTCTGCTGCTCCTTCAAAGAACATGCAAGATCTCCATTGAAGAACAAGCCAAAGATTGACTCTATGAGTTCCTCTGTTGCTACTCCCAGCAACACAACGTTTTCTGCCGAACAAAATAACACTATAGCTGTAGAGATAAGCTTGGCCAAATGCCGGAATGAGGAAATTAATTCCAAACCCTCTCCTTCCTTGAGGATGAGGTAGGGATTCTCGACCGGGAACACCCTTGGGTTCAAGAACACTACAACCCTGCTAAACAGCCCGGGGATGCAAGTCTTTGCAGACCCTACGAAAATAATAAGCCAATGCATCATGAAAATGGGCTGCCATCTCATCCTTATAAATCAAAAGAACTCCTCTCACCATGGGTCCCATTCACACTTGCCTCTAGCTCATGCAAGTGGAGCCTCCACTAAAACTGCGTTGTCCAAGTAGGTTCAATGTATCTAGACAGTTTTAGTTGACTTGGTCAAAATGACTAGATCAAGCATGATCCAATCCTGTTCACACCATGTGGTGCTCAAATCAGCTGCTTTATTATTCCTCCTTTCACACAAGGAGTGTTATTTCTCCATCTAAAGGGGTTAAGGTGTCTCCTTACCCATTTTATTCAACAAAATGAAAATATGCAACTATAATGTTCCTTTTAGCTTGAGGCTAAAAATTGGGAACATTACATCATCCACTTGTATCCTAGGAGATTTGAACACATCATTTTGATCAAAAATATTCTCTAGGGGTATGAGGCCTTTGGGTATAAAGTTATTCTTCAACTGTAACACTTCATAATTTCCCTTAGATTCAACAAGCATGTTTTGCTGATCTACTGGTATATTTTCAAACTCTTCTTTCAGCTCAATAAAGTTCTTAACTTGTTGGTCATCCTCAAAGACTTGCCAATGAATAATTTTATTAGGGATAGCTAGTCTATGGTGAACCTCAACCTCATATTTTTCAGTGGAATGTATGTGAATGATGAAAAGACTTGCAGAGACAGCTTGGGAGTCAGCAATGGAGTTTTGGTCCCTAGTCTTAACAATGAATAAATGTTCTTGGAAATTTTCCAACATGTCCATGACTAAATTTTTGTATTCCCTCATTCTCGCATCCTTTGTTTGATACACACCTTCAACTTGTTTAATGATTAATTCAGAATATCCACAAACAGAAATATTTTGAGCATCCGTTCTTTTCAAAACTTCTAAGACCAAAATAAAATATTCATACTCATCCATGTTATTTGTGCAATCAAAATTTAGTTTTTAAGAAAAGAACTTTCTTTCATCATTTGGACTTGTGATCCAAATCCCTGCTCCTGATCCCTCTCTTCCTACTGATCCATCAAAATGCAACAACCACCAACCATCTGCCTTCTCCTCACTGATTTGTTGATCTTCTGCTTGTTGATTTTCTATCTGCTGAATTGCAGATTGCTGATTTTCTGCCTTCTTTTCATCCTCTGCTTCATCAGTCAACTCATTGAAAAGAATAGCAGATCCAAGTTTAGTATCAAGAGCATAAATTGGAAATTTCTGAGGTTTATCTTTACTACTCACCATGTAAGCCATTCTTGTATCTCTCTAAAGTATCGTTTCCTCACCAAAAAGAGGAATGGTGGCATAAGTAAGGTCCATATGCATTGTACCTTTGATTTTTGCTGCCCATGACCTTGATAATAGCAAGCCAAAATTTGGTGGAATGTATGCTACCACAATGTCCATGACCACTGTCTTGGCAGGGACTTGTGTAAGACCAACAACAACATCTTTAATTAAACCAATGCACTGAACTCTTTTTGAATCAAAGGAAAACAAATCCTTATATGGTCTATTAATTTCTAACCCCGTTCTCTCCATGATTACTTTGGGCATAAGATTGTGAGAGGCCCCTGAATCCAACATGGCATTATGCAATGTCATGTCATTAATGCTAAGGCTAACATAAAAATGAGGCACCTCCTCATTCTTCTCATCTTCTAATCTTGGACCCAAGTATATGTTTCGATGATCCTCTTGAATATTTAAGATATCAGCAGCCCTTGGTTGTGAATTCAACATTTTCACAATCTTATTTCTGTATTAATTTACCTTAAGAATTTCTCCAAAAGGTACTGGTATTTTGATCTTAGAAATTTCACTCTCTAAACTAAAAACAGAAACAAATTTTTCAGTCTCTTTGATAGGAGGAGGAGGTGGTGTATCTTTCTTACCTTCAACAACTTTGGGGGCATCTTTCTTAGGCTGTGTTTTGTTTGCAATGATTGGCACATTTATGTTTCTGAGGCTGTATTGTTTCAGAATCTAAAAGATTTCATGTTGATACCCTTTAAAATAATCAAATGGTTCCTCTCCCTTATTCACTTCATGGTTTGACTCATCATGTTCCTCCTTAGTCAAGAAAATTCCAAACATGTCTTCATCTAGATAATGAATGGAATCTTCTGAAATTTCAGGCTCATCACCTTCATCAACTAAGTTCTACTGAAAAGGAGGTCTCACTGGAGGGTTAGTCTGTTGATTTCTGTTTTCCCTTGGCCTTCGCTGGTTTTGAGGTCTTCTGAATTGAGGATTTCTAAACTAAGGCTCATGTTGTGTAGGAGGGGCAGAGGTATTCCCATGGGCAAGCCTATCCATCATTTTTTCCATTGTCTGCATCAATGAATAAAATTTTTCATTAGAGGTGGAAGGCTTATCTTCTTATTTCAACTTAGTCTTACCCATTTTGGACTTTTTTGCTGCTATCATATTGACCTCCACCTTCACTACATCATTCTTCATTTCAGCAAGTGAAGGGAATTATCTCTCCCTCAGTAGTATTGAAAAGTCATAATCAAAAGCTTCAGCATATCTCATTTAAGCTAAGGCTTGTGGAGGTTTTAAATAGGTAGAGATGGAATCATAAACTTTGTTAAATATTTTTGAAAAAATTTGGACAGTTTCATCAATAGCTCTTCTCAAACTATTGTAATCAGTGAGTGCTTATAAAGGATTAGTTCTATTTCCCCATTCATCAAAAATTTATCTTCAAGTTCATGCCAATTATGAATGCTTCCAGGAGTAAGGGCTTTGAACCACTTCCTAACTTCACCAGTAAAGCTCTGAGAAAACAATCTCATCTTGACATCCTCATGGTCAACCTCCTGCCTATCTATAAAGTCATTAAACTGATCTACATGCTCTTCAGCTGTAATATCCTCATCACTTCCCCAAGTTTTGATTCTAGCAGATTATTTGATAGGAAGGGCATGTAGGACACCTAGAAGAACAAGAGGGGCATATCTAGCAAGTGCAGCAGGTGGAAGAGGTACATTTCCTGCCATGATGAATGGGACTGTGGTAGTTTTAGGGACAACAACAGTGGAGGAAGAGGAACTGTTAGGAGGAGGGTTGTTTGGTCTTTGTTGTCTACTGACAATTGAACTCCAATCAAGAAGAGGAAAACCAATTTTCCTTCTCAACAAAATTTCAAAAGGATCAAGCTCCTTCAACCTATCCAAGGACTCTATTTCCAACAACAACTCAAAAGTAACTACTTCCCAAAACTCTTCTTTATCTTTTTGTGTCACTAAGGCTGAGGTATCAATACCTCTCCTATGTAGGTATAATACAATTTAGGTTAATTATTTTTCACTTTCATACCTAAACAAGACTTCCTGAATTCTATCATCTAATATTTTATCTTCAGGACTTCTTAAAACTTTAGAGGACAAGGATTTTGTATGTAATGGAGTACTTGATATTTCATAAATGCCTTGACTGCCTCTAGAGATGGTGTTTGGATTGTCCACAATGGTAGGTGGATCTGGGTCAGGATTACTCTTCGTGTATCACCTTCTCGAAGCAACCTTTGATCATATGAATTTTGAATGGAGTCACCAAGGTAGATGCAGCCTCGAAAAGCTTCCTGAGCTCCTGCTACCTTCAGAAGTTCAACTTCAAAATTTCAGGAAAGTATAATCTTCAGGATCCTGGCAGATGCACCAAATTGTTATCACAAAATTGCACCTGATAGGCTGCTAATCGTACAATCTCATGTAATTGTTTCAAACCAATATTCTGACTGAAGCTTAAACTCTTTAGTCTGAGAGTGCTTTCTCAAAGGGTTAATGATATTGAATAAAGATGTATTCAGATGGCTAACTCTATTTGTGAAACAACCTTCTTATGATAAGTGTAGGTTGAAAATAGTATCAGTATGCAAACATTGGGCTTATGGAGTCAACTTTTTAGTGATTCAGTAGTGAGCTTACTTGACATGGAAGCTAAGGTAGGTAAGAGTTTTTAGTAGTAGTACACACACACATGAAACATGAAAATGCACAACCAATTCATCTATAAAGGAAGTCAGAGCATTACATCAATGAATTCTGAGTATTAAAGATGAAAACCACTGCAAATGATACACATAAAAGAGATAGATAATATAGGCACTAAAAAATAAATCAAAATCTTAGGTTGGTCAAGTAACAAATCTCTATATTACTCAAACAGACAAATTACATAAACCTGTCTTTGCCAAAAAATATCCAACCCTTGACAAATTCAACTCTATGGCCTTTAATAGACTTGTTACATCATGAGATGATCTGCCTCCTTGCTAGATTCATCGAATTTTTTCCTAATGACACCTTGCATAACCATAAAACATCTACTTAATGACAAAATGACAGCTATCCTACTTGACAATCCTTTTCCAAATAGGACTCAAACTACTCATTATTACATTTAACAATCTTATCTTCTAAAGCAATTACATATTTGACAAGTATGCTTCACATGTTCGAATTGGGGTGATGGGACTCATCACTACATGACCACTTAACTGACCTCCTCTAAAATTGGAAACAAAACCTTGTTTTTTAGGCAAATGGTCTTCTTCTTCCATGAATGCTTTGGCTGCTAATTTATCTTCATTTCATGGTCTTTAAGTGATGAATGAATGTTGTCTTGCTCCTCTAACACTTGGATAATACCCATCAGTCCATAAATTCCCAAAAACCTGCTTAAAAGGCTCCCACACAGTATGCTACGAAAGTAAGGCAGTTTTGTAACGCTTCAAAAATGCCATTTACCCTCAAAATTTTCAATTCTTCCCCTTGGCATGGTCTTCATCATCCTTAGACACATCCCCCACACCAATTTCACCTCTTGATAGCTGCCAAAATTGGTTCAAAAAGAAAGAAGAAAATCTACAGTAGTTTCGCATCGTTTTGTTGTCCTTCAAGCCTAGGCACGCTACGAAACTGCTGAAAAGTACTGAAATTCCATATTTTTGTATAACTTGAAAAATGAACCTCATAAGTGCCAAAACCTTGTTTTTAACATATCATTAGCCTTAAAAACCATAAACCAACTCACCTTATGATCCTTGAGGCATTTATTCCTCATTTATAATAGGTTTAGCTATTGGCTCTTCAAGCACTGTCATTTTAAGGCCTTTTTTCTCTAACTCTTCATGAATTAGTTCAAGCTGATCCTGGAGGTCCTTAAAATGGTATTTCAATATTTTATTGGTGGCTTTCAGATGTGTGTTCATCCTCCTGACATGTTTGGCCTCTTTCCTTGCTGGAATGGTCTATTTGATAAGCTGTTGTGTGCTATTCAAAGTCTTGGAAACAATGTCAACCTGTTCTTCCCAAATTGCCTTCATCTTTTCAAATTGAATCTTCGCTACACTGTGTTTCCTTGCTTCTCTTTTCATAACAAAAATTTCATGATTGGCCAATTTCAATTGTTCTTCAAGGAGCTATAACTCTGTTTTTTCCATCACCTTCTCTTTTCCTTTCTTTTTTTTGCTAATTTTATCTTTCTCTGCAGGTGATGAAAGGTCAATGACCTCCTGTGGTGGTTGAACTGTGTTAGTAGGTGGTGGAATCTCTTTACTTCTCTCTAAAAGCTTCCTAGCATGCCTTGTCATAGGCTTTCTTTCTTGGATAATAAAACCTGCATCTTCTCCCTCAAATTCTAATTTCTTTGCAGATTTAGCCTTTTTTAACTTCTACCCACCTTCCTCTATGTCCTCAACCTGAACTATAGGATTTTCTTCTATCTCAATGACATGTAAGATATCTTCAAGATTTCCTTTAGCTACTGCTCTGTCTTCTACAACCACTGTTTTCTCTTCTAAGGTCATTTTTTGGATCCTTGTCCTCCTTTTGGTTTCTTGTTTACTCACATCTTGTTTTTGTTTTTCAGGTTTGACCACTTTTGACTTTTGTTTGCATGTGGAACATTTGGTGTGTCAAAACTCTACAATTGCTCTGTCTCCATCGCAATTGGCTCACTTGGTTCTACTCTTGTAGGTTCACTTGGTTCTGCTACCAATGGTTCACTCTGTTTTGCTGCTAAGGGTGATGTAATTTTCTTAGGTTTAGGAGTTCTTGAAGGAGTAAGAGCATCCAACTCAAAACCACTAACAAACAAAAATGATGACCAGTCTTTTCCTAACCTTTGGAGTTCATCTAAAACCAACAACTTCATTAAACCATGATGAAACAATGAAGTCGCACTCCCTTCAGACTTTGCTTTGACCTTATCTGCCATTTTGACAAACTTCTATGTAAATAGAAAGGCAAATCAAGGGAAATCTTACTAGTAAAGTGCAGAAGTAATTTGAAATGATATGAGTAGACTTGGTGATATCTCCCTTCACAAGTAAAGTACTTTTGGATGATGAGCAACAATTTTGAGTAGTTTTCCTTTATGCAGCTCCTTGGAACAGCATTGGTGAGATCCATTTCACTGTTTTTAGGCTTCATGAATTCTTTGCATTGCTCCATGTTAAACTTGAAATCTTTAAACCACTTCTCCTGTCCACTTGGGATCCCTGTAGCAGCTGCAATAACCTCTGGTGTGATGGAAAGATTTAGCATTCCCACTTTGGTGGTTGTTCCACTGAAATTCAATGCAAACTCTTTGGAAACCTCTATATGGTAGCCTTGTAATTTCTCACAAAACTGTAGGCAACCTGTCCTTCTAAAGATTTCCACTGCTGTTGGGTCTTCATTGATCAAATTCATGTCTGCAGGTTCATATCTCAGGCATTGGCCACCCTTGTTTGTCCTTCTTTTCTCTGCCATGGTTTCTTTAATTTCTTCACAGCCTCGTTTGATGGTTTGCAGCATCGCTTGATGACGCTCAATGTAAACCTTTGAAAACACCAACCACAACTTTGGCTTAGTGCAATAGCTCTCTAGAGCTCAATATCACGCAAGAAGGAATGAGAAATGAGAAATGACTGAATTATGAAAGGTTTTGAAGTTTTGATGTCCTCTCATGACTCAATGATGACTCATACATACCTAAACTAATCATGATGATAGTAGACCTGAGCATGTACCTTAATTTACCCCTCCATGACTCAAATGGCATCTAACTTACCCTTTCCCAACGATTTTCTGACACCTAACAGCTAATGTGACAAGACAGACATGAAACCGCGCTTTCGTAGTGTATCTAGTGTAAATTTGGTTGTTTTCGCTTCGAAACTATCAGTAGTTTCGTAGCGAAAAGTGAATTTTCACAGTGTATTCGCTACAACTGTGGTTTCTTGGCTAAAATGGCATTTTTGGTACAAAAACCTTGGAAATTGAAATGAGACAAAAAATGATGAGTGATGTGACATGAGGGAGCTTGAAAATGAGTGGGTTTAGACCTTAGGGTAAACTTCAAACAAGAAAAAATTAATATTTCCCTTGACCAAGCATAAAAAATGAATCCTACAACCCAATTTTTGACACATTAACTTATTTGGAATTGTCAAATGATGCTTCATTTTTTTGGGTGATAACAAAGTGGATATGCTCGGTTCCATTGTAAAGGACCTGGTGCCTATCGAGTCATCTGATGATTGAGTTTTATGAAATCCTTTGCTTTTTTGTCATTTTGATATGCATATTACGGGTAGCATTTACTTTCTAGAGTTCTTGTATGTAAGAGACAGTAAATTGGACATATCAGAAAGTATTAGGTTCAAACTTTATCAGTATTGGTTGGCCTATAACTCTTTAAAGTGACCAACGCAAGTTGAGTCCATCCGACATTATTATCTATAGCCTACTTTTTTCTTTTTGATTAATAAAAAATAAGAAAAATATACTAAACTTACCAAAAAAAAAAAACACATAACTACTTTTAAAATAAATTTCAATCTTTTATTTATAATTATTATTAAAATATTTTAGGAGATTGGTAACTATTACTAAAATATTTTAAAATATCTAGTAATAATTAAATCTCTACCCTCTAATCACATTAAATCTCTATCCTCTAATCACTTAACAATTATTTATCGAAAATTAAATTAAAATTATTAACCCACTATTCCAAATTAAACGCATGTATCAATGTAATTAACTCTCTGAACACTTGCGTACTTGTTTCTCAGCCACAATGACAGAGTGTGCTCATTGTTATGGAATGCATCTGCGTTAATTTATTTATTTCTACCTAGGAGCTGGACAATACGACAATGACTTCCTCTCTCACAAAATTAGCATGAACTTGCTTCCCTTTGTAGCTATACTCGATCCTATACCTCGACCTCGAACCTACAACTCCTGTGCATAGCCCCACTAATGAGCATACACTCACTGAATGAGCATTCACTGCCCCACCCTCTTTCCGCACACCAATAGTGGCTCGGCATCGGGGAGCTGTTCATTTCATGAATTATATATAGATTTGAAGGGGGACACAAATTCCCCTATTCTCCGCTTCACTTGGATTATACATTATTCATTCTTTATGGTGGTCCCTCTTTTTTATTCGTCAAAGATAAAACCTTTGGTGAGACAGCATGGTCAGTGGCATTTGAAGTTCAAGAGATGCTTAGAGTCAACATTTGGTTCTTCAACTCGGGTTAAAATATAGGTTGAGAAATATCAATTTTAAAAGACATTCTAGGTAAAATTAAAGTGATCATTATAAAGTCTCTTATGAAATTAGGTCTATAATATTTTGTGTTTTGGTGGAAGAACTAGAATCGGAAGAAAGCTTATTCCTTTCGAAAGTATGAGATTGCAAACAAACATAGGTGGACCTAGATGACATGTGTTGGATGTTTAATTATACAAAACTTAAGTTTAAGCTAATGACATGTGTCTTTTAATTGCATAGTGTTTGGAAACATGTGGAAGAGCCCAAAGAGGCCTTCTTTACTTGTTCTGTCATCTTAAAGAGCTGGTCCTTATCCATTAATTAGTCCACCTTGTAACCTAATCCCAAAATACTTTTTTTGGACACCTAAAAAACTTTTGTGACTTAAAAACAAAGCTAAATATGGCTAGAATCAAGTTACTAAATTTTAAGCAGGTGCACCTCACCACCCTTTCATGGAAGACCACTTTTATAGGGAAAGCTTCTTTAGTTCATCAAATTCCAATAATATGGAAATTCAAAATTTGGATTTTTCTTTTTAATTAAGAAAAAAAAAACGATTATATATATAATCAATTTGAACGTACTTATTTCATCAAGAAGTGCTCATAAAACTGAAGAAATGGGATTGAAACTAGTGAAGAATAAATATTAGATATCATTTTTGGGATTCAAGTGCCATAAATATATATACATATATTTTAAATCATGGAGATTCACTCCACATTAATGTGAAATTCATTCAAAATATTATGATTTATCAATATTACATATCTAAAAAATCTATCTCATTTTACATGATATTTATTCATATAATATTTTTTAATTAATTAATTTAATAACATAACTATTTTGAGATAGATATCAATCTTTGATTTATAATTATTATTAAAAATATTCTAAAATATCTAATAAAAATTAAATCGGTTCTTTCAATCACTTAACAATTATTTATTGAAAAGTTAAATTAAAATTCTAAAAATACTATTAAATATTAAACACATATCAATGTAATTAACTCTATGAACACTTGCCTAATTGTTTCTTAGCCATAATGCCTGAGTGTGCTCATTGTTATGGACATCTGTGCTAATTTATTCCTACCTAGGAGCTGGACAATACGACTGCGACTTCCAGTGTCACAAAATTAGCATGAAATTGCTTCCCTTTGTAGCATTCTTCTCCTCGGGTTGAGAGCAAAGAATTTGGTCAATTGGTACAGTGTAAATAGTTTATTTTTTCCCATGTAATAGGAATAGAAACTAGCAAGGGAACGCTGAAAGGAGGAGCCGTGAATCTCGTTGCAGTACATGTAAGGGCCACATAAACTCCCTTTACTCGCAGCGGATTAATTTTTTGGAGTTTTATTAAACATACATACATGTGCAATCAACAACGATCACTTTATCGGGACTTTAAACAAAGTGAAAATACTCCCAAAAAACATGCCTACAGGCAGAACTGTGGTTCTACAGTCCCACAATACGGTGACCAATCACGACGCATCACATATTGGCAAACTTAAAAAATAACGTTATCAACAAAAATATAATCCCGCCGATGCAAAGTTGCAATGACAATGTCGCAACGCAACATAGGAACTTTTATAACTTATCGCATTTCGCTTGCCTGAAACTTTAACTCTTATATCAATAATGGTTAAACCATAAATCATGCGATGTGCGATAAGCGCTAATGCGGTATGTCGACACGTGGCCCTTCTCCTCATTGCATCGCAATAAATATAACTTACGCAGCCAAGTAATAACACTATCCAGTAAAATCTGCGATGTGCGAACTTGCGATTTGTCGTCCACCATTGATCTGCGGCCAGATCTAACGGTCAACATTGCTCGCTCTCCATTGCATCGCAAGTTATATCATTTACCTTGTGATGTGATCTCTGTCGTTTAATATAAAAACTTCAATTGTGCGATTTGATCCTTGCCATCCAATTGCCTCATGTTGTAACATTATTTGATTTTGATAAGTTAGCATTGTAGTTTAAAAAATAAAAAATAAAATCGTAAGTTAGAACATGGATGAAAAGGAAAAAATTTAAAAAATGTTTACATCCATGTTAGAAAAAATGTTATAGTAGTTTGCTATAAATAAAGGAGGCAAAAGAAAAAATGTTAGGGAAGCATGAAATAAAAAAAAATGCTAATGCTTTAGTGTTTAAAATCAAGAATGGCCATATGTTTAAATGCGCCAGATTTTCAAAATGTAAAGTTTTAATTTATGTACGTTAAAACCTTTGAAAAAGGGTTTAATGTTCAATTATTAAATTGATATATATATATATATATATATATATATATATATATATATATATGATTTTATTATAAGGTCGCTAAACAACAAAGCGGTTAAATCACTGGAGTTAAAGCACTGTATGTTTTGATGACAGATCTTGAGCTCTCCTGAGATCCATGGTGCAAATCAACTTCGCACCCCCACCCGACAGTTTCTTGTTAACGAGAAGGGGGGGGGGGTCCTGTTAAGTCCCTATATTAATAGTGTAGTCCCTTATTGTTGGTGTAACCCCCTTATTGTTATTATTGTACCCCTGTAACCCCCTTATTGTTATTATTGTACCCCTGTAACCCCCATATTGTTATTATTGTGCCCTTAAATTATTATTGTTAGGTCGGCTAGGATAACATTGTGGCCCCACTAGGATTACATTGTGGCCCCATGGACTCCTATATAAGAAAGGAGGTTTTGTAATTTGTATCATCCAAGAATTGTTCATTCATGTAATGTATTGGAGGTTGCCCCCTCGAAGTGGCTTATTTCTAAGGCGTTGATATCTCTTTTCTTCTATTTTTGGAGCTGGCTTCACAACATTTGGTATCAAAGCTTTGGATTCTAGGGTTTTGCTACTCCAAATAGGTCATCGTGGAATTTTTGCTATAACTTGTTTTCTACGAAGGTTCAGAAGCTGAAATTTTTAGAGTGAGAAGCCGAAATTCTGAGGAACATCGTCGCAAAATTTTAGTTATTGGTTCGCAATATTTTCGGAGATATGATCTGTGGAAGTTAGGGCTTTTTGAGGCTTCAGAATTTCATCTCAAAGAGGTGATCGTGGGAAAATATTCATAGCTCTCTCTCTGAGCATCGGATTGGAATGCTGTAAAAATTGGTCACAAGTACATGGACTATAGTTTCTTTGCTATCAATTTCAGAGCTAAAAGACGAAACAATGACATGTGGCAAGTCGTACAAGTTCGCTCTACTGAACCAGTCCATAATTAGGTCATTGTGGGAGATTGGACATAACTTTGCCTTGGAGAATCCAAATCAAGTCAGACCTGTGGAATTCAAAAGATAATTCAGAAGGCTACCTCAGTGCAAAATTTTAGATATTGAAGAGCCGCAATCACAAAGATAATCCAATTTCAATATCGAGCTCCTCAAAAGCTATACTATGACGCATGAAGAGGAAGAATTGCAGTATGAGATATCATAATTACGGTACCAAGTGCAACAAATTTCGATCTTACGAAGAGAAACTGAAGATGACATAGATGGTTTAAAAGCAGAAATGGAGGCTAAGTTGGATGGTTTGAAGGATCAAATAATAGCTAATATGGATGATAAATTAGTGGAAGATCACATCGAGCATCAACAACAAGTTCTCCAACTCTCAAAGGCTAACCTAACTTTGGTGCAGAATCTAATGAAACAACAGGAAGATCAACATCACATCGAAAGAAATTCTAAAGCAGTCATAGAAACAAGAAATCGACAAGTACGATCAATTTCGGAGTATCTCATCAAGTGGAAGAACTTTCCTGTAGAATATTCCACATGGGAGGATGAGAATTTTATACAGAAGCATCAAGAAATAATCAAGTGTTGAGGACAACACTTGTTTGAAGGAGAGGGGCATGTTAAGTCCCTATATTAATAGTGTAGCCCCTTATTATGTTAGTGTATCCCCCCTTATTGTTATTATTGTACCCTTGTAACCCCCATTTTGTTATTATTGTGCCCTTAAATTATTATTGTTAGGTCGACTAGGATTACATTGTGGCCCACTAGGATTACATCATGGCCCCATGGACTCCTATATATAGAAAGGAGGTTTTGTAAATTGTATCATCCAAGAATTGTTCATTTATGTAATGTATTGGAGGTTTCCCCCCTCGAAGTGGCTTATTTCTAAGGCGTTCATATCTCTTTTCTTCTATTTTTGGAGTCGGCTTCACAAATGTGTCCGAACTTTGGTATTAGCACACCTTTTCGCTTACGCGTACAATATCAATGAACCCCTCTTTCCCCTTAACCGGAACCTGGGAGGTACCGAAATCCACCGTTTTCATCTCACGACGATCGTTTGTTCCCGTGCCACATCCGTTTTGGACCAATCAATCCCTTCTCCTCCACGTCACTTTTCCATTACTCCCCAAAGATCCATTATAGCGTTAATCCTCCCCCGTTGGGAACAGATCGTTCACCTGACACCTGGCATGGACCGTTACCCAATTAAAATTCATTAGACCTGGCAGCGTGGTGACCGTTAAAGCCAAAGTGACTGTGAATCGGACTGCGGACTGCATGATAGCTCAAAATTCAAAGTGTTTGGAAGTGTGACAAACCTGACCGACCAGAAAGGTCTCATCATTGTGATTCTGACACCATGAATGGTTCGAAAAACCGACATCGTATGAAGAAGTTATCGCAATTTGAAAAGTCCAGGAAACTACAAAAACTAGACTTTGACCAAGTTTGACTTAGCATTTTGGAAAATTAAAAAGAGAATATTCCAGGGAATATTCCTTAGAATATTCCATATGGCCCAATCATTGAAGGCCAAGTGGCATCGTTTGATTTGATATTGGGTTGACTTTCGAGTTTTGGACCAATCAAAGGCCGCCACGTGGCCTAGGAAAGGTCTTGTAAAATTTTGGGACTCCGCCAAGTTCAAACACCTGACCTTTGAGTGCGCAGGCAAGAGCCTTTACCAACTCCTCTGTATGGTGTTTCTTAACAAAATATGTGCACGAGTTATATTTAACATGTTACGGTTTATGGTTTGGGGGTTTGGGAGACCAGCCCCAAAGGGCCAGCCCCCCCACCCCCAATGCGCCCAAGCGCCAGGAACCGTGGACCAAGGCCCTAACCACCAAGTAATCCCACTAGCCATTTCGTGCAGTCACATGCGATGTATGGTTAAAATGTCCGCGTGGTTTACGTTAACCCTGACCGCTAACCGCCAGCGTCCGAAGATTCCAGTGATATGCCAGCTGCGAACTTTAATGCCACGGTTTATCCAGGCATTTTAGCTGGCACACCCACTAAAAATGGTGGAAGACACTATTTTATTTCCAGTTAATAGGAGTGCTCCAGTTTTGGTGGAGCAGATGTAGGGGACACTGGGAAAAATTTGTTTTGGCTCTATCTGGAGCTAGATTCACCCAATTTTGGGGTGCCAATACTCAATTTTGACTATCTCTAACATTCCAGACTCAATGGAGTAGGTTTCAGAGCCATTAGAGGGACTCTAAGTAGGTTTTTTCATCAATGAAGTTCAAGGGGCCATCAGGGCCACCAGGGGGCAACAACATTTTGAGGCCTAGCCAGGGGAGCTAGAGGCCTTATCCAGAGATCCAATAGTCAAATTTGGATATTTTAGATGTTATGAACCTAGTGAGATGGTTTTCAGAGCCTATAGTGAAATTTTGAATGTTGAGAAGCTTCATAAAGTTCCAGGGGCCATCAGTGCCAACTTTTGTTAGCAGTAGTTTAGGGCCTAGCCAGAGCAACTAGAGACCATATGCAGTGAACCAATAGTCATTTATGACTATAAAAAAAATTATCCTTCCAATAATGGAGGTTTCAGAAGCTTTTGAGGACTTCTAGTGGTCGAAAACCCATCAGACAAGTTTTTAGTGACCTTAGTGCCATGGGGTGCCAACAGGTGTTGGAGGCAAAACTAGAGCAGCCGGAGGCCATTTTCTGCAAACGAATAGTTTATATTGACTATTTAAGACATTTTGAAACCAATGAAAGTGTTTTCAAAACATTTTTATGACTTCTAAATCTCGAGAATTTTAAGGGAAGTTTTGGGCAACCATGGGCAAACCGTGGAGGAAGGCCTAGTTTGGGGATGAAGTGCTCGTTTTGAGAAAATTATCAATCGATAATTGGTGTCTGATGTGTGCTGAAGATAGTAGGTGTGGTTTTAGGGACAGAAACAAAATTCTGAAGGAGTTAGTGCCATGTAGAAGCTCAATGTAGCTCAGTGCACCGACAAAAGGAATCGTGTCTAAGGAGCCTAAAGCTGTTTTCAGCGTGATGACAGCCATAAGAAGGATATAGATGGTATTCTCAGCCCTTTGGATCAGTTAAATATCCATTGGAGTTAAGTGTGGAACTTGTAAAAGAAACCTTACCATAATCCCAAAGAGCCAAGTTAAGATGACAAAGCTCAAAGGAGATGTAGCCCACGAGATTCGGGTGAACTCCTAGATTAATTTTGCTATTGTGTGTGAATGTTTTATTGCTGCATTATGTTGTTGTTATACATGTTAAATTTCAGCAATAACAAATGGACTTAAGACACTTAAACAATTAAAAAACCATACACCTCTTTCAAGCATAAATTCTGCAAATTGTCAAGCATAAGCTAGATCATTTATTTGTTTAACTGAATGGGAGGTTCTTGAAAAAAATAACAAGTTATCCAGACCATTTTCAGATCATGAAGTGAAATCTATAAAATTAAAAATAGCCTCTCGTTCTTTACTTTACATTATCGATCAAATTCCTTTCATCCCTCATTTCATTTCACAGTAAACTGCCATTTCATAGTGAACTGCCACGTGGATGAGTTGAAGCTGAGGTAGATATGTAAAGATATGTTATATAACGTTCAAACCTTGTTAGAAAAAGCATAAAACTGAAAATGTCTTCATGTCACATGGTTTTTCTATTACAATTTGTTGGAACTTTGTTGCATTTAAAAAATAATGAAACCTATAGAAGAGCACAATAAAATCTAGTGGAAATTAAATATAGTGTGTTTGCATTTACAGGTTGTGGAACAAATGCAACAAAATGGTATGGAACTCGGGAGAGTATTCATAACACCGTAGCATGTAATCGTGACATTTTTGAATGCAACATAGATTCATATTATTGTTTGCAACGAGCACATTTCAAGAAAAGGTTAAAGAGTGAAAAGTCATCTGTAAAAGAAACAAGGAGGAAGGGTATGAAGAAGGACTTGTACTATATAATTATTATTTTTTATTATTTTTTATTTTTTTATTTTTTTTAACTTTAGGAAGCACGAAAAAAGATATTGTTGAATATAGCAGAAAACCCATTTGGAAAGAAGCGAAGGAACAAGTGAAAACATAGTAGCCTGATTGTGCATGGAAGCATGGCAATTTTTTCTATATACATTACTTTATAGAAAGTTAAAGTTGAAAAAATAAGATGTATTGTTTCATTTTGAAGAATAAGATGTGGTGTATTGCCCAAAAAAAATCTTTCATTCTGTCTAGCAGAGTGCATGTCGATGGTTTCCCAGAAGGGGGTACTCCTAGTTGTAAACAAAAGGTGTTGTGCGACAACGACAACACCAATTGACATCTAGAGTTGGGACGTGGTCAAGATATTATGCTAGGAGTTGTCTATGTTCATCCCTTTCATGTACATGGATGAGGAGATGCATGAAAGTTTCAATCCTTTGAAGTAGTTGTAGCGTCGGGCACAACCGGTACAAAGGCAAAATTTGATTTCCTGGAAAAATTTGTGGACTTGTGAAATATATTTTTGATCCATATTTTTCTGAAAGGAAAGGAGAATAATGTAAGTAAACATGTAAAAAATAAATACTCATACGGGAAAGCACAACAAAAAAGAAACAATAACAACCATTTAGAAGTTAAATTATATTGGAAATTGAAAACGTAAATTAAGCAGGAAATTTGCAAGGTGTTAAGATGAGAGAGAAGATGGAAGATGTAAAAGTGGAATGAAACTGAAGGGAAGGTACCAATAGGAGAAGGTCTTTAAGGAGTGTGTGTAACAGATTTTGAGGCAAGGTAAGTCTCTTATTTTTTCGTGTATATGACAAAAGGGTTCTCGTGCATTCACGAATAACGTGTGAAGGAGAAAGCGAGGGATATGCAAATATCATTCAACAACCGAACTCTTGATAGGGCTGTGAAAGTTAGGCATTGTCGATAAATGTTGCCGATGTCGATTGTTGCCTTATCTAGTATCATGCCTTGCGATTTATGGATTTTTAAGCCCCATGCCATGCAGAGCGGCACTTGTGTTCGCAAACCCCTTGTTATGGGGGGGATTGGCACAAAATTTGGATTTGAAGGATCCCTTGGTGGACCCTTGTAGTGAAGAAAGTCAACAACAACAAATGATGGGAGTTCGGGGGGTTAAGAGCCTGGTGAATATATGATTGCATGAACAGTGCCGAGCAAACCATTAACAAGGCCAACCTCAACCCACAAGTTGCTGGTGGGAATGACATGTTGTCCGGCACAGAGAAGTATTTTTGTAGCTAGTTGATCATCTTCCAGTTTCTTTGCAGGGAGTTGTGTCCTTTGGGCATCATAGCAATGGGAAACTAGCTAGTTGAGTGTTTTTAACATGGACTTATTGTGTAGGGAAATAGCCTCATTTGTTGCATAAAGATGCATTGAATTGGAGAATTACTAGAGTTCGGCTTCAGGAAGGTTTTTTTTTGAACGTGTTATAAGAAGCTTCCAATCATCAATAGTGGGTGTTGCATTGCGAAGGTTGGAGAGGAGTTGGCGAAAGGGAATTTGAGTAGGGCTTGTTCCTTGTTGTCAAAACATTGTTGAAAGCGTAACCACGATACCGAAGCTTTTCCATAGTGCAGTGTCACAAGAAGTGCCTACATACATTGGTGTGTCTTTGACAGGTGGAAGTTGCCCAAGGTACCCTGTAAGGATTATAGAACGTCCACCAAATGGGATGTTTCTATTTTACGAGAATGCCTCGCACAAGTGATCATCAATTTGAGAAAGAAATTTAGGACCAATGAAGCTCATTTTGTCAATTAGAATGTATTTGACATGCCGAATTTTTTCTTGAAGGTTCAGGATGGATTGACCTTCTATAGGTTCCATAGAGGATATAGGAATGCGAAGAGAAGAGTGGATCATCAGGGAATTAATGTGGAATGTTGCAACATCGGTTGGAGCAAGCAAGAGGAGGGGGTTTTCTCCATTGGTGGAGTTGTCAAGGAAGGCATTTTTGAGGCACTCAATTAGGAACAACTTTCCGGTGCCAACAGTGCCTTGGATTATCATTCTTAAACCTTTCGTGGCGGCGTTGTTGCGGAAGTGGGAGAAAATGATATTGAATGCAATCGTTTGGCTTGGGGACAAGGAGGAAAGGGAATATGATCATGGAGTTGGGAGTTGCTGGAGTCTTATGGAGGAGTGGTTCAAGTCGATGAAGCGGATGGATGTTTCTTGCAAGTGTGAAGGGATGATAGACTGGTCTCAATTATGGTTTGCATCAAAGTCACGATGTCCAAGCATTTCAAGCTCATCGAGGAGGATGTTGTTACCTGGGTGGAGTTGAGAGATAAATTTCCATTCATCCATCTCTATGGTGGGGGCATGGGGAGGGTCATCAGGCGATTAACAACCAGATTCGAAAAGGTCTGGGGTTGACAGGGCGCAGTGAAAATGCCAAGCCTGATATGTGTGTCTAGCTTGTTCCCAATGTGCAATAATGGCTGCATTGGATGTGCCAATGTCGTCAGGGAGTCTGTGGAAAGGGCAGTACAGAAGGAGTCCGATCCAATAGAAGTATACATAGGATGTCGATTATTTCGATGGAATGGAGGTGTAACGAGGAAGGACGTAGATGACCATGAGAGGGAAGATGTGTTTCCATGGCGATGTTTTCCGATGGGAGGAGAAGGACCAGGAGTGTGCGACTTCAATAAGAGGCAATCCTGCAAGTTCAGGTGGTATTTTCATGTAGGAGGCGATGAAAGGTGTTGATGGAAGATGACCATCCAGTTCTTGTGAAAAACATTTTAATACTTGTTTTTTTACATTGAGGGAGACAAAAGAGAAACTGCACTTTGTTAGTGGGATTTTTTGTAGCATGTGGCATGTTTCTTGTGCACCAATGTCCCAATCAGCGACCATTTCGGTTAGGAATTCATCGGGGGGGACATTCCGAGATACGAGAGAGCATTTGGTTGTAGCTTTCGGACTTCGTCTCTTCTTTCGCTGCATACTTTGAAATTTAGTTTAGCACAACATGGCGAGAGAGAACTAGTTGAAATTCAATGTTGGCCCTTTATATTGCAAGTAGATGAGCATTGTGCACATTTAGTTTGTCATCATTTCTAGCAGGGGAGTAAAATATCTGGCCAGTAGCATCAATGTGAAGAGAGGAGGTGTCGTGAACCTCCCATGGCACTCCGTAGCAGCAAGTTGAAGTGTTATTTATCTTGCGCAAACATGTAGAGGAGTGGCAAGTTGTGTGTATTTTAACAGTATTCAGAAGTTGTTCATAGTATTGCAACTGATTGGCCGCAAAAATTTCATGTGTCCCAAGGAGGCATGGGTCTCGTAGCGATGAATGATTCATGCCAGGAGCCCGGCTGTGAAGGGGGTGAGGGTTCCAAGCAGTGATGTACATATAGAAAAATTATTTGGCTTCACAAACATCTGTAGCACTGGTCCAGTCGAGAGTGTCCATAGCAGGTGCATTTGGAAGCCACAAGAAACCATGGATATGTGCGGAGCCACGATGTTTCAACTCATACCTTAGAAAGAAAGGGGAGAAAAATTAAGATGGATGCATTGAAGTGAAAGTAACGAAAGGAAATATGGGGAAGGAATAGTATGCATACCTGCACCAGTAATCCTTTACAAGGAATCCTTTAAGTAGGACCTCTTCCAGGAATATTGTGAATTTGCAATGGACGTATTGAGATGCACAGTGTGGGTTTGCAACAATGTTTTGGATTCTCTATCGGGTTTGATCATGTGAATTGGATGGAGGGTTGGAAGGCATGGAATTATGCAAGTCAGGTTATTTGGTATCAGCGGCACTTAATGTGAAGAATATGGTAGGAGTACCTTGTTTAATGATTATGTCGGCGAGCTCCCCTCTAGCCCTGGTCCAGAATGAATGGCTCCCACGTAAGGATGAGCCGAAACGCGTAATCTGGTGTGGAATGGTGGAAGGTGGAATTTGTTGAAGGTGGTGGCGAAGGTAAGCGATTGTTGGCGGAAGGGTATTTGAAAGGTCCCTTTTAATGAAGACAGAAGCAGTTTCTTGGCTGCGATGGCACATGATAAGGTTGTACAAGTAATAGCGAAAGCGAGGATGTTGGTCAAAACGGTTGTCATGGTAGTGGATTAGATGCAAAGCATATTCCTGCATATCCACTTTTGCAATTATTGGTTGGTTAATCATGGCATATCCAGTGGGGAAGAGGGTGGGGAAGGCCATGGAGAAGAGGCCCTCTGTGTTGTATTCATTTACTGGAGAGAGGCCAATGATGGGCCATTGAAGTGAATGGGTGGGTGTGTAATTGGAGGATTCTATGTAGGCAGATATTTCGTCAATTTTTGAATGAGATTTTGGTACAGTTGAAACAAAGGAGGATGGGTGGAGGTCATACGGGAATGGGTGTGGAAGTTCACAATTAGGATTTTTTGAAATGGCTTCCTAGAGTGGGATGGAAGTTGTGTTGATATGGTGTAGCATGTTGGAAAAGTTGGTAGGTTTAAAAGGCAGAGTAGAGTGCGAAAGTTGGTTAATCTGGACATCTTTGTAGTATGGGTCATTTTGTAGTTTGAATTGCAAAGCTGCATGAACACATGATCTACTAACAAAAAATTCATAGGATGTTTCGTCATTACTAGTTTTGTTTACAAGAAGGATGTCTAGTTCTGAAAGCATGCAAGGAAGAGAGGTGACAATGTTAGTGATATCTTGAGGAAAGCTAATAGTATGCTTAGAATATTTGAGCTAGCCACCACGTGCATGGGTGACTTGAAGAATGGGGTTGACACGAGCAACAAGCATCTCTTCAACTTGAGTCAGGTAGGAGAGGACATGTGGTTGGATACCTAGGTCCATGTTGTTTACGGAGGAGAAATGGTGGGTTGTTCATTCACCGGCACAACAGGTACAATAAATGATTTCATTATTTGTTTTTGTTTTCATGGATAGGTAAGCTTCATGAAAACTTGAGCAAAATTGGATGCGAGAAAGTGCATCGATCCTTGCACGAAAGTGACGATGTGCATGTTGGAGATGGATGGGGAGAAATTGTTGGGAAGGTGGAAATGAAGGCACATGGGGGGGTGCATGTATAGGGCAGGCGAGAGGTGAAGGATTTGAAGGGTTTGGAAAGTTTTGGCCAGTGGGTGGAGATGGAAGGGGAACTGGGAAAGTTTGGGGGGAATGTAGGGCAAGGAGGCTATTTTGGGAAGGAATGGGAGATTGGTTTTTGTTGGATTGAGAGTGAAGTTTGGCTTGATGATTGGCGAAGAGGAGGCAATGACGTGCATTAATTCTTTCTTTCTTAACTGTATAGTGGCGTCGTCATTGTTCCCTTTGCACATTGTTCTTTGGTGTGGTTGACATATATGTTGCAAATAAGGAAACGTATGTCAAGAAGCATGTTGGAAATTATGAATAAAATAAAACATGAAGGAGTGCGTTCCCCTTTCAACACAGAGAATGAAATAAACGCGGAAATAACAATTCACAGCCAGATAGACAACAAACACAGAGGAGAGGAATTTTTCAATTTATTCAACTCTTCTCTATATTCGATTCATCTCACTCTGAAAATATGAAATTACATAGCTTATACAAAATGGCCGAAGCCTGCAATTCAATGCAATTCAATGCGAAACTGGACGAGTTACAACCAATCATCCTTTTTATCGTGAGAGCCCATTTCTTCATTAACGACGCACAGAGTCGCGTATGCCCTTCTTCTCAGTTTTGTTGTTTATACATGAAACAACGTACAAAACACATAAATTGGCGGACCTGAAATTCTGTGGGCTTCGGCTTTGAAAAATCATCGTGTCCGAGCCCTTATGGCATTTCGGCGATACAAAAATTTAATCTGGCCGCTATCCATTGAGCTTTGTGAACTGCGATGTGCGCTAGCATGATCGCATCGCACCATAAACAAAAAAACTACGGGCATTGCAGCAATAGTTAAAATGTTGCGATTGCGATGTGTGATAGCACTATCGCATCGCAATGCATATAACATAACTTGCGGGACTTTAACAAAAAACATAAAGTGTTGCGATTGCAATGTCCGCTAGAACTATCGCATCGTGACTTACATAACATAGCCTTTGGGCGATTAACTGGAAACCATAAAACATTGTGATTGTGATGTGCGATGCGATATCGCATCGTAACATCAGAAGGTTCGGCGATGAGCATAACGGGTAACAGTTAAGATGTGTGATGTGCGGGCTGCAGTGCAGTAAACAATGGTAAGAGAGAAATGGAAGATTCATAAGGTAAGGTAGAAATAGAAGGTTTCTATGAAGTTTGGGTATGGGTTGCGGGTCCCACCAAATCACATCAGCAAGGAAATAACATTGCGGTAATGCATTAAAAGGTAAGGGTTGAGACTTGTGGGCTGCGACTGCAGGAAAATGGTAAGTAATGCGGTGGGTGAAGAAATTAACATAGAGAATGGCTCAGGTACTCTGATTTGAACATTTCTGGAAATTGTGTAAAGAAAAAAACAAAACTTCGGATTTGGATCTTAGACTCGTCCTTCCTGCAACAAAAAATTCAATTCAAAGTGTGGGTTGTTGCCAGTAAATTCATGGCGGTGGCTGGGAGTTATTTCCAACAAAGCAAACGTGTGTATGATGATGGAAAATGAAAATAAACAACAGAGGGATGTGTTTCCCCCTTACAACAAAAACAATGCAATATTACGGAAATAAAAATTACTAACAAACAAAGAGCGATGCTGGCGTCTTGTTAAAGGAAGGTGATATTTTGATTCAATGAAGTTTTGGTGAATGACCGAACTGGCTAATGCTTGTACGTAAGTGACACAACTGAAAATCAATAACATACTTTTGGAAGGATTTGTCAGAAGCATAATAGAAAATCTTATGTGAGTGGTAATAAAAAATTTTCCTTCATTTCTTCAGCTGAAGAATTAACTCAGATATGTGAAGCAGAGGAAGAGAAGTCCCAACACTATAAAATAATTGTTAGCAGAGGAAGACAAGTCACAACTTACCCATGATTTTCACTCGACAAAGTAATCGTAAGTCCTTCAAGATGGAAATCGGAAAGTCGTTGAGGTTGCAAGGTGGAAGTAGGCAAGTTGTCGAGGCTGCAAGTTCGATTGGCAGGTACTGAAACAAACAGAAGGCAGGAGAGGGCCGTCAGAATATATGAGTAGGGGAATGAAGTGACGGGATGTAGAGAAGGTGAATGAAAATGAATGGGGAGTATGGCCGAAGGGGTTAGATTGTCGAGGCAGAAGGAGAAGGGTACAAGAGCAAGAGAGGGGAGCCATGAAAAGGCATGGCCACAGAGCAATTGCGTATGGAAGTACTACATTATATTTAACTCTCCCTCCTCGAACTTCGTTGAAGTCTCCTGTCACTTATTAACATGGAAAAATCTCTCCTTCATCGAACTGTGTTGAAGTCTCCTGGTATGGAAAAATTGGTACTGTCAAGGGCTTGGTATGGAAAAATGAGTACTATCAAGGGATTTGCATAAGTGTCATGCAACAACTGGTAAAGGAACTGTCCAGGTGTTAAGTCTAGAAAACTGTCGTTAGAGGGGCCAAGTCCAAATGGAGGATTTTCATTTGTTGGAGGAAGTGCCACATGTCCAAATTTTATTGGTTGGAAGGGCGATAAGAAATGCTTCTCATTGGCTAGGGTGAATAGTGTTTCTCACCCCAAGCCAGCAAAGAGAATGCCTTTCGGCATGATAAAAAGGAGAACATCATGGATTTCATTTTCAGCTAAGCTTAATATTTGGAATCCAATGGGCCCAATTCTATTATTTCATGAAAAATTTTCTACAATGAAGTTTTTATATTTTCAACTAAGCTTAATATCTAGAATCTACTTGGCCAATTCTATTATTTCAAGAAAAGTTTTCGATTTTTTTTTTTTTTGGTTTTCTAATTAGGATTGATATTAGATCTTATCTTCAAATCATTTGGAATCTAATAGGACTAATTTTACTATTTCAAGACAATTTTTTTGGGCATTAGATAATCCAAAGTTCTCTGTGTGTTTCGAGACATGTGCTTAATCACTTCTCGGGGATCCAATAACTTTGGTGATGTATCCATTTACTAATACCTGCAAGTTTTGGTGCAATGACAATCATGATTCCAACAAGTGGTATTGAAGCCAAAGCTCTTGAGTTCGAAACACCCTCGTCTTGTGCTGGGAGGAGATTGTTGGGCATTGGATAATCCAATGCTCGTCATGTGTTTTGCGACATTTGCTTAATCACATCTCGAATATCCATTAACTGTGGTGATGTGTTTGTTTACTAACACCTACGGGTTTTGGTGTAACAACAATCGATATTCTAGTAAATCTTTCTACAACTCCCCCATTGGTTTGCTAATTAGAATTGGTATTGAACTTCTTTCTCATTGGTTTGTTAATTAGGATTGGTATTGAACTTTGAGCACTTGATTATTTAAACTCCTTAGTATTTCCTTCTCCCTTGACCATCACCAAGGTATATTTAGGAGATCATTATTCAAATAGTGGAAAAAATGACAAATGAATAAACTTCTCACTTTGGATGGTAAATTTAAAAATGTGTGTTATGATCCTATATGTCACCCATGATTATTGTTCTTCTTAGCAGGTTCCCTCAACTAGTGTGCATTAATGCTTAAAACAATATCTACGAAACTTTGTTTAAGAAAATATGTAGAATAACATAGGTTTCCAACAATTTTATTGGGATTTCTATTTCACCCCAAAGAGAAAGGGTTACTGTTCTCATTAGTCATTATCTCATCAGGGACTATAGAATTTGCCTCATGGTCAAAGTGTATTGAATTTACATTATTTCACTATTTTGTTGCAATTTTAACCAAAGTTTCGGGAAAATGTTGAATATTTCTATTTTTTGTAAATTAAAAAATAATTTTCTATTTTTTTGGAAATCTTATTTCCAATTTTTGATTGGCTCAACAAGCTTTGATGGGGCATAATTCCCATGGTGGAGGGTGTTTTATTTTCGGTATTTTTTAGTGCCTCACAATTCATTAAAAAAAAAAACTAATTCTATCAGTGGCCATTCCATCGGTGAGTGCTCTCACATTAACACTATTATGCAATTGCTCTGTCCATTAATGTCAGAACTCACCTGGTTGCAGGTCCTTTATGTAGGCAAGAAGGGGGGAGGGGGGGGGCGGGGGGCACTAAACAAATCTTCAATTATTCGCACTCTGCACTCTACAAGAAATAAAAAATAATCTTTAATAATAACTGAGTTTTCAAAAGTCAAAATCAATTATCAATATGAAAATACTCCTCTTCATTGTGATTTTCACCATGTTGATTTATGTTTTCATGTAAAGGCATTTGTTTGTCTTATCGCATGTGATATTCATCTTCAATTTTACTGTAGATGTTAAAGAATTGGGGACATAAGTTGAAGGTTGACAATTTGGAGTCCTGTTTTAATGATCTATTCTACTCCTTGTCTCTCTGTGACATTATACCTTCCAAGATTGTCCCTACTTAGTAACATTAGGATGGGAAATGATTGCATTTCAAAGCGGTTGGGCCGCTTCTCGATCAAGTATATTTTGGGGGTGGGATTGATGGACCTCACCTCTTTGGCCATCCCCTCTTTTGCCTCATATCACCTTCCAATCTCTCTCTCATGAGCTGGGGAATCTGGGTAGAAAGCCCTACCTTTCAAATATAACCATACTTGGTTAGAACATGCAGAATTCTCCGAAATTGTAATGAATTTATGGCAAGGAACTCGAACGTAGTCTATCCCTATGGAAAACTTCTACTATAAATTAAACTGTTTAAAAAAGAAGGTCCACAACTGGGTTATGAAGCTGAAAAAAGAAAATAATCAGATATTGGCCTCCATAGAGGATTCCCTTTTGGGGATTTTTGATCTGGATGATCCACTCTACAACTTTGTTGCACATAAAATATAGATTATGGAGTTGGAAGCTAGAAAATGTTCCTTCTATAATTCATAGGAATGGACATGGAGATTAAAAATTTGGGCTGTATGGGTAGTGAAAAACGACAAGAACACACAATTATTTCATAGATTTGCTACTATGTGGAGGAAATAGAATGGAATCCAGAGCATTCAGGATGTCGAGAATTCCATCTACACATCTCAACAAGATATTGAACAGGCCGCATATCGATACTGTAAAGTTTTTTCCTCAGCTAGAGATCAATCATTTCGAGATCAAATGGAATTCATTAAATTGTTACCTACGATGGTACATGAAGAAGAGAATGTGGTCATGGGCCAACCTGCTATGATAGAAGAAATTCATCTTGTTCTTTAACAATCCTCGCTCGGACGGGTAGGGAGTTGAACTATACTTGCATTTATTTGAGACTATGTCTAAAGACCTAATGGAAGTGGTGGAGGAATCCATGGTAAAAGGTCACATCTTGGGTGCCATAAACACTACATTTCTAGCACTAATTCCCAAGATGAAACATCCTATCTCATTTTAGGATTTCCGCCCATCTCACTTTGCAACGTTGTATGCAAGATTATCTCCAAGCTCATAACAATCAGGATTAGGTCTTGTCTAACTGTTCACGTCTCACCGAAAAAATTTGGGTTCATTGAGGGGTGGGAGATCCAGGATGCGGTTGCCACTGCGCAAGAATGTATACATACTATTAAGGTAAGGAGACATAACGCATTTCTAATGAAAATTGATATCGGAAAGGATTTTTATAGCATAGATTGGGAATTTATGAGATTAATCCTTTATAAAATTATAATTTATGAATACAATGCCAATTGGATCATGGCATATGTGATCTCTACTAATTGTGCAATTATCATCAATGGATTTCCCACTTATTTTTTCAAAGTCTATAGAGGTTTGTGTTAGGGGTGCGCTCTGTCACCTATTATTTTTATACTTGTTATGGAAGTTCTTAGTAGGAGGATTGTTGATTACAAGATGAAGGGCCTAATTATTGGCGTTAAAATGACCTGTCAAGTCTAGGTTACTCACTATATGTTTTTGGATGACCTACTATTCGAAGGAGTAAAAAAGGTCTCAGAATGGAAATATTTTCATTGCATTCTTGACTCTTACAGGTCTACTTCAAACTCTACTAAATACGAATTAATATTTGATCCTATGGAAGTGGGTGAGGTTGAGCAGATCAACCGACTTTTTGGAGTCTCATTTCAACTATTGAATTCTGGGTTCACATACCTAGGATTCCATATCAAACCGAATGCCTATCTCATATCAGATTATGGATGGAGAATTAATAAAATTGATCACATGATTAATCATTGGGCCCATATGTGGCTTACATTGGGTGGCAGGCTTATTCTAATTAATTTCGTTGTACAATCCATATCTATTTTCTGGATGCACCTTTATATGTTGTCGACGGCCATCATCTAGAAGATTTCCATTATTCTGGCTAGATTCCTTTGGTCTGGTTCAAACAAACCTAAAAATATCCTTCTTGTATGTATGTCCACCCTGACCAAAGCTGTCAACTCTGGGGGTTGGGGGATTCTAGATACTCTATCCTTCAATAGATCACTAATCTGCAAGATTTTGTGGAGAGGACTAACCGACAAGGGCATCTGGTCACAGATTATTCGAGGTAAATACATGGCCTATAAAGAACTAGAAGATTGTATTAAATATGGTGCTTAACAATCATATTCTTCCTCTTGTATTTGGTGAAGCATGATGAGAAATTGGCACTGGCTTTTTGCGGGTCTATGTTTGGAAGTGGGAAATGGTAACATGAAAAATGTGGGTCTAGACATCATCAAAGGACTAATATGCACACACTCCAACATCTGCATGGTAGAGGTATGTACTTTATATCTCATATTGTTTCCCATAGGATTCCATATCCTCACATCCAAACATGGTTTCAAGTTGTAGACATTGATCTCATAGGTTCATTGGCTACATGATGGGACCTATACATCAGACAAGTTGAGGTTGCAAGGATTCAACCCACTGACGAGGAGGACATATTGACTTGGGTTGGGAAAACCAATCATAACCATATCGAGGTCAACAAAATTTATAAGTTCATCTTCAACTCAATTCCCGTTGTTGAAGTACCATATTGGCTCCACAAAAAATGGAAGTGGGAGATCCCATTGAAACTAAAAAATTTCGGCTGGCTGGCCCTCCATGATAAAATACTCGCTTGGGGAAACCTCTCTTTCAGAGGCTTCTATAGCCCTGGAATATGTCCTCCTTGTATGCTAAACTCAGAGAATGTGTCTCATCTTCTTATCAATTGTCCTATTGCAATAGAAATATGGCTCTTTGTTCTCGATATTTTCCATATAGATGGGAATTGGACACACCACAACCTGGAGACATGTTTCAAGCTATGGTTCACTACACATAAGGAATTATACTTCTTACCCTTTTACATGATGTGGGGCATCTAGAACTGCAGAAATAGAAGTATCTTTGAGCAAAAGAAAGTGGATATCAGACACATTGTATTGGGGATCGCGACATACTTTTCTGAGATTGGACCCAAGAATTGTGATATAAAATAGAGACATATATACAATAAGGATGTCTGGAAAAAGTTACCGATGTTTTTTGTGATGATGCATGTAACAACAGTCATTGTGGATGCAGAGAACTCATTTTTAAGGAACCAAGACTTTATCTTCATTTTTGGTGGGCGAGAGGTAGGGGCACGAATAATTGGTCAGAAATTATTGCACTTTGGGGCTTCCTTTTCTTGGCACAATGAATTAACATCAAAGATGTACATGTATTCTGAGATTCAAAATTTTGCATCAATTGGATCGAAGAGCACATCTGCTTTCAACCTCCAATGATGTCCCACTGGATGAAGCACATACGATCTATTGAGCGTACATTTCAATGTATCTCTTATGATCACATATACTGGGAAAAAAACTCCATAGTAGACATGCTCTCCAAGAGAAGGGTGTCTGGTATTCCTGGGGTCATCCACTATGCCTCATACAAGAAAGACACTAGAGTTGTTATGGGAAGTATTCTAGTATCCTGAATGACATATCTTAGCTTTTGCTTTTATGAGAGATATCATGTTTTTTGAAGAACTATTTTATGATTGTAAAATTGCAAAATGTATTCTAAAATAGTCCCATAATTTCCAAAATTTCCCTTTTTGTTTTTAAAACAAGTATAGGTTGAAGCTCTGTATTTTTTACAAGTTCAGGATGAATATAAAGGACAAGATCCACGCATATTTACTCTCTTTTTCATATATAAAAGAAAGAATATTTTTTCTTCTTTTGTTCCTTCATTATCATATTATAAGCAATCATTAACTTGCGGCATGGATATTAATATTTGTTTATTGCATTTAAAATCGTCAAGCATACAAGTATTAGTTGCACACAATAAAAATCATGCGTAGTTATACAGATGGAACAATATGCACTAAAAAAATCAATATAGTCTATGAGACAACATCCAAATAAATATAAGTATGGAATCAATATTAAATGTAAGCACAAATCTAGTAACAATAATACATTTACTTTGAATATATTGAGATGAATTCAATTGGGATGATCCAAGTGTATATTGGTGGCCACCCACCTATCCGGCTTGGGGCCCCACCATTGTTTCTTTCCATTTTTCAGTTTCCTTAATTGTAGCACAATTTATTATTTTTGGCAGTTTTTTGGGTCCTGAACTTCCAGAGCCATTTTGAAGCCCTAAATTATATTTTTGGGAAAATTCGTGACCACATGGGACTTTCACCAATGTTGGTAACTCAACATTTGTATTCATTAGATAGATCTTTCTAACGAGGTATTATTCACGTCAAACGAAGATCGTATGCCAAAGTTACGACCCCGGGAAGATGATGTACCAATTTATCCAAACAGGGCCCATAGTTTTGGTGCTTCATCTCCTAGGGTTATGTTTTTGGATGTTTAGTGTTTTACATTGTTTCTCAATAAAAAATAGGCATTCGAGTCTCATTATAACATATTTTAGAGGCATGTAGCCACCACATCTCTTCTCAGAGATAAACTACCATCACCCGAGCTAGTTTATTTCCGTTCTGTCTATAAGATTATTTCAGTTATAATTTGATATTAATGAAATGAAGTATATTTTCTACTACATCTCTGTGTTTATGTTTATTTCTATAGCTTAATGTGTTCCTACATAAATTCAGATCAGTGGTATAAGAGCATCCGAATCTTTCTCAATCTTTTTTTTCCTGTGCCCAACGAGATCGGGGTATAAGGAGTTAGGGCTCGATCTGGTTGAACCTTTGCAAGATCAGTCTCACAAGCCCCGAAGACCTCCCATGGTGGAGGAAAATAAAGATGAGGGATAAGGAAATCCTATCAAAATATTTATCGAAAAGGCCCACGAGAAAACGAGAAATAGAGGAACGTGACGATGGATAACTTTGCTGAGGTCCTTCGATGACTACCTACTGGCGACACATCTTCATCCGACGCCACTCCTTTTAAGGTACAAGTCAACTTTGACATTCTCATATTTAAGGTCCAAATAGATGCATACGTCATAGATAGAATTTTGAATATATTAGAAGGATATTTTTTCAGTTCATGACTTTTCCAATCGGGAAAAGATTAATTTTGCACTCCTCAAAGATGCCCCCCATGTCAAGGACTGGTGGGAAACCTACTATGAGTAAAAAGATGAGGGGGAATCCTCGCTGTTCTCAGCCATACCCAGTTGGAATTATTTTCGAGACGCCATCAAGGAACAATACTACCCCATGGGGAGCTATGAGGACAAGTACATACAATGGAATATGCTCGTGGAAACAAAGGGATCAAGATGTGCAGGAGCTGACGAATCTATTCCATACCCTGCGCACAAAGTTGGGTATCAACGATTTAGAGAAAAATTTGGTGCTTAAGTACCGTAGTTGTCTGCACAAATACATACATGAGGAAATGGGGTTCTTCAACATCTCGCTTCATGCTACATATTGGTATGATTCCAAGATTGAGCAGAAATTCAAACAGAAGAAGCAAGACTATCTACGAATCAAAACAAAGGACAAGGCAAAGGCGGGGTGGCCTGGGACAACCCATTGAAGCCACAAACGAAAAAAAACACCATGAAGCCAAAGAAGGACATGGGAAAGTGGTGGGAGTTCCATAATAGATCCACTCAAAACACAAGTGAGTGTCGGGCTAAGCAGTCACTGGTGGCCAAGCTGAAGGCTTCAGAATCAGATGCATGTTCTGACTCCGAGTCAGAACTTTACAAGGGTAATGACAAAGGGAAGCAGATTATTGATGCGGATCTGAGTGCCACTGTTGCTACCACCAAGATCTATAAGGAAGAACTTGAAGATCCAGAGGAGGGAGAGCACCTCTTCCATTCCCAGATGTGGGTGAAGGGTTCCCCGCTACAGTTCATTGTCAAAAACAGGAGCCAAAAGAGCCTCATTTTAGTAAAGGTCGTGAAGAGGTTGGGCCTGCTGATCATATCACATCCACAACTATACACCATCAGGTGGCTTCATCAACGACGAGATCTTCGCGTTAGCCAGTAGTGTCACCTTCCCTACAACATCAAGCCCTTCACGAATGAGGTATTATGTGATGTTGCTCCTCTTGAAGTTTGTGATGTATTATTAGGCCAACCATATTTGTGGAAGTGACCTGTTGTGTATGAGTATCATCCTCGCGTTGTTATTGTTACATTTGGTAATAAGTTTTTCATGATACCATGGGTAGCGCTGCTTACCACCATTTCTTTGATCACTGGGAAAAAATGCAATAAGCTCATTTCCCAAACTGAGAAATTTGTTTTCCTTATGATCCGTCATCATGGCAAGAAGAAGATTGTGGCCACGACCTCCAGACAGGGATCCTCCACACGATAATAACAAATAGAAAATGTTGTGGAGGAGTACGAGGACATCTTCACCTCACTTGCATGGGTGCCTCTACACTGTCAGGTCAAGCACTACATCGATATGACCCTAGGTGCGCTGCTACACAATGGACCAATCTATTAGCGCTCTGTTCTAGAGAACGACGAAATCAAGAGGCAGATTTAGGAGCTGCTGCAGAAAGGTCACATCGGACCGAGTTCATCGCCCTGTGGGAGCCTGATCGTGTTGGTGCAGAAGAAGGATGAGACTTGAAGACTCTGTATTGACTATCAGGCGCTAAACAAGATCATTATTTAGAATAGATATCCGATCCCACATATTGAAGACCTTCTAGACCAAATCAAGGGGACCAAATATTTCAGCAATATTGACTTGAAGTCCGGGTATCACCAGGTACTAATCGAACCCTCCAATGTGTGGAAGACTGACTTGAAAGCCAAGGATGGCCTTTTTGAATGGTTGGTCATGCCTTTTGAGTTGATGAATACTCCCACAACCTTCATGAGGTTGATGGATGACATATTGCGAACATTCAATAACTCATTCATGGTGGTGTATTTGGATGAAATCCTGATCTTCAACCATAGTTGGGAATAGCACCTCCACCACATTGGACAAGTCCTCCAAACATTGCGACAACACAAGTTTTGTGCCAATTTGGAGAAATGTACTTTTGGCATGACCCATGTTCAATATATGGGATAAATTATTGAGGAGCAGGGGGTGCATGTGGACCAAGCCAAGAACTAGTTCATTTGGGATGGGCCAACCCAAACCAATCTAACAGAGTGTCACATTTTCTGGGTCTTTCCAATTTCTACCGCAGGTTCATGTTGGGGTTCTCTCATATCACTTAGCCTTTGATTCAATTCACCAAGGGAGGACCAACATAAAAACTCTTTTGGTTTGAATCTCAACATAATACATTCACAAAGTTGAAGCATCACCTCTGATCTACACCAGTGCTCACATTACTATACTTGCAACAACCATTTGAGATCGAGACAAATGCCTCTAACTATGCTATTGGGGTAGTACTTACTCAGCATGGCCATCGATTGGCATATCACAGTGAGACGCTTTCAGACACAGTTCGAAAGTATCCCACCTATGAAAAATAGATGTATTCTATTGTGCAGACCTGTCGAAAATGGAAGCATTACATTTTGGGGAAGGAAACAATCATCCACACAAACACTGACCCTTGTAGTTCATACAGAAACAAGGGAAGTTGCAGAACAATCGCCATCAGAAATGGGCCACATACCTGCAACAGTTCAATCTGAACATGAAGTACAAGAAGGGAAACACCAATAATTTTACAGACTACCTAAACCGATCGTTGATCGTGATGTTAACCACTATTATTGACTCTTGTGGGAACAAGACTTCAGGTTGGCTGCATCTATACAAAAATGATCTAGAATTCGTTGACACATACTAGACGCTCCTGGAGGGTAAAAAAGTTCCAAATTTTCACCTCTAGGATGCACTATTATGCCACCTAGGAAACCTATATGTTCCTTCAAGTGAGTGTGCCAAGATGATTTTGGAAGCACACTACAGTCGGGTTGCTGGACATTTCGGGGTCGAGAAAACAATGGAAATATTGCATAAGTATTTTTATTGGACGAACCTTAAACATTATGTCGGGAAGTACTTCCTGCGTCATTTCAAAACTGGCCATCACGAAGCAAGGCCTATATGCTCCGATTCCTACTCTTAGTCAGCAGTGTAAATCCATCTCCATGGATTACATGTCAGACATTCCTTCTACGAAGCATGGAAATGACTGCGTTTTTTGGTTGTCGACGGATTCTCTAAGATGGCCATTATGGCGGATTGCAAGAAGAATATCACAGCAAAAGCCACTGCTAAACTCTTCTTTGAGAGAGTGTGGATAGACTTTAGGATCCCATAGTCCATTATCTCAAATCGAGACAACAGGTTCCTCAGTACATTTTTGTCAAGTCTCTAGTCGATGTTGGACACCAAGCTCACTAAGCCACAACTTTCCATCCCCAAATTGATGGCCAAAAAGAGGTCGTCAACGGGATGATCGTACACATTTGGCGCATGTACAACTCAAAGCATCTACGCACATGGGATTAAAGCCTCCCTTATGTCTAGCATAGCTATAACTGGGTTCCCCATAGCTCAACTAGCTACAACCCCTTTAAGGTGGGCTTGGGATTCCAACCAATATGTCTCATTGATGTGGTCATACCATTTGCATCTACTCAGATAGATTCGGCTCATGTCCAGTCTGAAGCCGACAAGGAGAAAAAATTCATTGAGCGCATTCAACACATTCACCAACATGTTCATGACATATTGGAAAAATCCAATGCTATGTACAAGCATCGACATGATCAACACCAGGTGCCACACAAGTTCTAGGTGGGCAAAAAAGTTTGGCTACATTTGCAGAAGGAGCGCCTCCCTGGACCCCATCGCAAGCTTCACCCGCTCTGAAATGGGCCATACACCATCACCAAGGCTATCAAGGACAATTAATTCAGGCTCAGTTTTCCACCATTCCTTGGTCTGCACCCATTGTTCAATGTGGACCGCATTCCACCCTACTTTCCATCATTACTCAACACATCAGGCATGGCAGAACAACTCACACCAACAAAGCTAAACCCCGACTGCATCGAACAAGCCACAACTGATAAAATCATGGAAAATCAGACCAAGAACACTCGCACACAGAATATCCAACTGTATCGGGTTGTCAAAGATGGCCAATTCCTGCACCAAGGCAAGTGGATCACCAAGGACCAAGTTCAGCAGAAGTTTCCTCATCTCATGGAGGAACTCAACGCACTGAGGACTATTAATTCTTAGAGGGGGAGGATTGATCCAGGTGGATATTGATGACCACCCGCCTATTCCACATGGGGCCCCACCATTGTTTCTTTTAGTTTTTTAGTTTCCTTATTTGTAGCACAATTTACTATTTTTGGCAGTTTTTCAGGTCCTAAACTTCCGTAGCCGTTTTGAGGCCCTAAATGGTGTTTTTTTGGGAAAACTGGGACCAAAATTGGACTTTACTAATGTTGGTCATTATAATGTTATATTCCTCACACAAATATTTTTAACGAGGTATTATGTGCGTCAAATGGAAATTGTATGCTAAAGTTACGACCCTATGAAGTTGATGTACCAATTTACCCAAACGGGGCCCATAATTTTGGCGCTTCATCTTCTAGGGTTAGGTTTTTAGATGTTTATGGTTTTCCATTGCTTCTCAATAATAAATATTCCTTCGAGCCTCATTGTAACATAGTTCAAAGGCATGTAGCCACCACATCTCTTTTCAGAGATAAGCTACCATCGCCCGAGTTATTTTATTTCCATTTTGTCTGTAAGCTTATTTTAGTTATTTGATATTAATGAAATGAAATATATTTTCTGTTTCATCTCTGTGTTTATGTTTATTTCTTTATTTTATTGTGTTCCTTCATAAATTTGAATCATAGTCAATGTAGATTTCAATGATGCCCATAGTCCCTGAAACACTTCTGAGAATTTCTCTATGGATCCATTCACTGAAGTGTTTGGGAGAACGCCAGGAGCATTGAAAATGAAAAAATTTGACATGTTTTTTTTGTCGTATTTTCCATCCATATACCACAGTTACAATGAATGGCACAAGAAATATTGACTATACGAGTCGATTTTATAAGGGCATATGCAAAGTAAGAAATAAAATTAGAGGTAAAAATAAGGTAGTCGAGTAGAGCCAGGCGAAGGCTCAAAGGGAATTCGCACTCCAGACTCGGCTTCACAATCTGCACTCTGCACTTGATGGGTTAACACACACTCTGTCATTAACCCTTTTTATTTCAAAGTATAAGTAATTTTATCACCCTTTTTGTCACATTCATGAGATTTTCTCCAAAAATAATTAAAAGAAATCTCAACAATCTCCACCTTGACAGCAATTAGCCTGATACCCTGTTCCATTATTATTTTTATCTTTTCTGCAAGCCAAGAGAAGCCAGACACCATCGTAGCTTCTCTAACAAAACTGGTTTCGTGAACATGTCTGCACAGTTTTCCTTTGTATGCACTTTGTCAAGAGAGATTCCCCTTTCAGTGATAACATGTCTTACAAAATGGTATTTAATAGGTATATGCTTTGATTTACTATGATAAGCCGGATTTTTAGCCAAATGAATTGCACTTTGACTATCACAAAATAACTTTATGTTGTCCTGTAACCTACCAAACTCACCAAACAAACCTTTCAACCAAACCGCTTCTTTGCAAGCATGTGAAGTAGCGATGTATTCTGCTTTTGTAGTGGATAAAGAAACAATGTTCTGTAGCTTTGACATCCAGCTAATAGCTTCACCTGCAAGAGTAAAAACATACCCTGAAGTTGACCTTCTCTTATCCAAATCACCTGCAAAATCAGAATCAACATATCCGCAAACAAATTCACTACTTCTGTTATAAGTGATACAATAATCACTTGTGCCTCTCAGATACCAAAGCACCCATTTCACTGCTGACTAGTGTTCTTTTCCTGGATTTTCCATATACCTGCTGACAACCCCAACTACATGTGAAATATCTGGTCGAGTACAAATCATCGCATACATCAAACAACCTACTACATTGTCATATGGAATTAGAGACATATTTTCCTTTTCTTCATTTGTGTTAGGACATAAACTTGAAGAAAGCTTAAAATGGGAAGCAAAAGGGACTGAAACAGGCTTCACATTGTTCATACCAAACCTCAAGAGTATTTTCTCAATATACTTCTTTTGTGATAGCCACAGCTTACCATTGCTCCTTTCTCTGAAAATCTCCATGCCCAAAATATGTCTTGCTGCTCCTAGATCTTTCATATCAAACATCCTAGCCATCTAAGCCTTTAACCTGTTGATCTCTGTTATGCTTTTTCTTGCTAAAAGCATATCGTCAACATACAACACTAAGATAATGAACATGCCATTACTTAATTTCTTAAAGTAAACAAAATGATCATATTCACTTCTTATATAATTTTGACTCATCATGAAAGAATCAAATTTCTTGTACCATTGTCGAGGCGACTGCTTCAGACCATACAATGATTTCTTGAGCCTGTAGACAAATTTCTTGTTGCGATTTTGAACAAACCCTTCCGGTTGTTCCATGTAAATCTCTTCATCTAAATCTCCATGTAAAAATGCAGTTTTAACATCTAGTTGTTGTAATTCCAAATCAAGTAAAGCAACTAATGCTAACACAATCCGAATTGAAACAATTTTTACAACTGGTGAAAATATCTCATGAAAGTCAATTCCTGCTTTCTGAGAAAAACCTTTCGCGACCAGCCTCACTTTGTACCTGTCCTCTATATCATCAACACCCTTCTTCAATTTGTAAACCCATTTACATCCCACAGTTTTCCTGTCTTTAGGAAGTTCCACCAGATCCCATGTGGCATTCTTGGCTAATGCCTTCATCTCGTCCTTCATAGCCTCTTTCCACTTACCACTGTTAGAACCTTCTACAGCTTCCTGATAGCACAAAGGTTCATCATCATTAGCGGTTAAAGCAACTGAAGTAACATAATCATCATACCTTTTAGGAGGACGTCTGATTCTCGTAGACCTCCTTAAAGATGTTTCTGGTACTTCCACAATTTGCTGATTATTATCTGTAGGAACTTCTTCATGATCTACATCTGAAACACGTTCATGATCTGCATCTGAAACTTGTTCATGATCTGAATATGAAACTTGTTCATCTGGACTAAAATCAGTATTTGAACTGGTTTCAAACTGAATGTGTTGAAGCTTAGGTACATTATCCTGTTTCAATTTATCATCTACATCTGGATTTTCAAGTGAAGATTCATTAAATTTAACATCTTTGTTAATGATGATCTTGTGAGTAGTAGGATCCCACAACTTGTATCCCTTAGTCCCATCACCATATCCAACAAAGATATATCTTTTTGATTTAGGATCTAATTTAGAACGCTGATGTTTCGGAACTAGAGCATATGCATCACAACCAAAAACTTTCAGTTTAGAATAATCACATGGATAACCTTTCCATACCTCTTGAGGAATTTTGCATCCTATTGCAGTTGATGGTGATCGATTTATCAAGTAACAAGCCATAGAAACCGCTTCTGTCCACAATTCCTTCTGCAAATTGGCGTTACTAAGCATACTTCTTGCTCTCTCTAAGAGAGTTCTGTTCATGCGTTCAACAACTCCATTTTGCTGAGGAGTATATATAGTGGTTTTATGTCTTTCGATCCCAGCGTCTTTGCAATAATTATCAAATTCCTTTGAAGTAAACTCACCACCATTGTCAGTTCTTAAACATTTAATGGTTCTTCCAATGATGTTTTCAACTAATGCTCTAAACTGTTTGAAAACTGTGAATACATCAGACTTCTTCTTTAACATATAGACCCACACTTTTCTAGAGAAATCATCAATAAAAGATACAAAATATGACGATCCTCCATATGAGGTCGTAGGAGATGGACCCCAAACATCAGAATGGATATAATCAAGAATTCCCTTACTAGTATGTTTTCCAGTTTTAAACTTCTGCTTGCTTTGTTTCCCAAACAGACAATGTTTGCAGAAATCTAACTTAGAAGATTTTAAACTAGGAAGTAACTTATGATCAGATAAAATTTTTAATCCTCTTTCGCTCATATGGCCCAACCGTTGATGCCATAGACGAATAGAATTACTGTCATTTTCAGATACTGTAGAAGCATGATCTGACTTTGTTCTTCCTTCTAACTGAAAAAGATTTCCAACCTTCTTTGCTTTCATTACTAGTAAAATTCCTTTATAAACTTTCATTACTCCACCTTGAATAAAGGTTTTATATCCATTTGTGTCTAGCACTCCTAGTGAAATGAGGTTTTTTCTTAGTTCAGGCACGTGTATTACATCAGTTAAAATTTTATTTGTCCCATCAAACATTTTAATCTGGATGCTTCCAATTCCCACAATATTACATGAGACATCATTTCCCATGTAAACAACTCCATCATTGATTGATTTATAAGATTTAAACCACTCTCTATGAATGCACATGTGATTTGACGCACCAGAATCTAATAACCAATGTTGATCATGATTAGACAAACCAACTGATAACACTTCATCACTCATACTTGAAACGGACGTTGAACCTGTATCTGTCGTGTTTGCTTCTTTCTTCTTTGTCGAAGAGTCTCCTTTGGATGTTTTCTGTCTCTTCCAACAGTCCTTCTTCAAATGTCCTGATTTACCACAAAACCAACACTTTACCTTACTCTTCTTCCCTTTCGATTTTGACCGCGAGTTGTTGTGCTTACTGACACGTCTTTCTTTAGAACGAACTCTGACCATCATTGCTTCTGATATAGAGGTTTCTGAATTTGACCTTTTCCTTGTTTATTCAGACAACAAAGCTCCAACAACATCATCAAATTCAAGGGTTTCTGATGAAATAAGACTTACAGAAGTAACAAAATGATCCCATGACTCGGGCAATGTGCATAATAAAGTTACAGCTTTATCTTTTGATTCAAATTTTACTTCTATACTTTCTAATTGCACCAGGAGAGTATTAAAGGTATTCAGATGATCAGTTATCATCGTACCTCCCTTCATGCGCAAGCTGTACAACTGTCGCTTCAGAAGAATCCTATTGGTTAAGGATTTTGTCATGTAACTTTTCAAGCTTTGTCCACAAACTAGCAGCAGTTTTCTCTGACACGATGTTAAACAAAACATCATCAGCTAAACACAATCGAATGCCGCTAAGTGCTCTTTCATCCAAGTCACTCCATTCGTTATCTGTCATGGTGTAAGGCTGTTTGGATTTTCCCAACAGTGCCTTCGCCACGCCTTGTTGCACGGTAGATCATACATCTTCACTTTCCAAATCTCGAAGTTATTTTTGCCATTGAACTTCTCGATCTCAAACCGAGCACTTTGTGTTTTTTCCATGTTTAACTTCTATGGATCCTTAATTTCCTTTTTAAATCAAATTTAACAATTTGATAAAAAAGATTCCCTTTTCAAACTTACCACCATGACATATTACAATTCAAATCGATATACAATATGATATACAATGAAATTAAATATAATCAAATCTTAAAATACTTCAAAAAATGATATATAAAAATACAATGTATATCGAAATTTTGAATACAAGTGAAACAATTTAGTGATACAAATCGATTTATGTTTTAAATACAAAGTGAAACAAACCACCATTCCGTGTCATCGATGCCAACTGCTGAAAGTCCCTGCCCTGATAGCGTTAAATCGTACGAAAAATAAAAATAAAAAAATTGCATACTAGTCAAGATATAAGAACTGAAAATAACCTTTTCAATGCCGCCATGCCATTATTTTAACGTGTGGACAAGCCAGAAAATAATCCAAGTAAACTAAAATTTTTCAATACTAAATACGTTGCTCGGTCATGAAATACTCTGCGTGCGGGTTTTTGGTAGATACCAGCCGCCTTCAACCGGCCCTCACAGTCAAACAAACTCGGCTCTTTGATCCAGCCTACGACTTCACTGCTCACGGTCTCATGCACTCTGGTTACTGGAATTTACGCACAACAAAATATATATAACTCATTTACAACGTAAGTTATTGCAACTTAGAACTTACGGACAGATTCAAAGGTTATAACAATAGAACTGCAGTGAGATCTGTGCTCATACGTCCATGATCCACGCACTTAGATAACGAAAAAACACACAGCGTCTCATGTGATACCGTGAATCAATCACAGCTAACCCGGCCTCACGAGCTTTGCAGTGGCTCCTCCACACGGTGTCTGGTTAACGCAGGACAACGTTGTTTGCAACAACGACTACTTCAACACTTGCGCTCTGCATAGCAGCAGCTCTTGGACGCAGCCAGTCTCCACAAAATCACAGGATCAACAAACTCTGCCTTTGCAATAAAAAACACTTGCGCTCTGATACCAAATTGTTGAATTCAGCAGTGGGAAAAATTAAATAAAACACAGACACACAGCAAAAGACCATAAAGAGACAGAGATTTTAACGTGGTTTACCCAACCAATCTGGGCTACGTCCACCTAACAGGGCATCAACAATCTCATTCAGCAAAAGGAGAAATTACAATAGCAGAGTTTTGCATCTGCACATCTCTTCCACTCACCTCACATTCCTCATGCTCATTTGCCTCTACGGGCTTACATTTTATGGCTGGGAGTAGAAACTGAATTATAAATTCACTCACAAACAAATATAGGATGCATTAACTTCTCATCAGAATTAAAAGAAGTCAATTTAGCAACAAATCCTATTGTTGTGACATTTTAATCACTGGCAAGTAAGTTGTCATAATGACACGCGTAAATATTATTACTTCGGCCCAACTTGCTGAAAACACTGAAATGTCACCGTCCTCTTGAGAAAAAAATTTCAAAATGTAATATGTTTTATGTAATTATTTTGTATCAAATGACATGAGTTTTAATCTAATGGAAAGAAGATTAATTAGATTAATTTATAGCATATTATCCCTAATGCACAATGTGTGGAAGTGCAGAGCTCTGCACAATGACCTTAGCTCCACATAATGAGGGATGACTCTTTAGTGAAAAAGGTTCCGAGTTCGATTCTCTGAATTCCCCATTAATATGGTAATGTTACTTAGATAGATATGCCTCTACGCATAATGAGGTGAATGGCAACGTCATTGTCGGTCCTGCCTAAAGGTATTAAAAAAATAATAACTTCTTGTAACCGTCAAAATAATTAATGTACTCACACTTGGTTTGGAATTTTCAAAATTAAAACAATCATCGCAGACTAACAAAAATTTCATAAAACATTTTAACTATTCACCATATTTGAAATATAATCGATTATCGTGTAAGAATTTACGCTCACCAAACTTGTAGGCAAGAAGTCCGCAACGACACGTGTAAATATTATTACTTTGACTCAACTTACTGAAAACAATGAAATGACATGGTCCTCTCCAAAAATAAAGCTTCAAAATGTAATATATTTATAGAATTATTTTGTGTCAGATGACATGAGTTTTAGTCAAATGTTAAGAAGATTAATTTATAGTATACTATGCCTAACGCACAATGTGTGCGAGTGTGGAGCTCGGCACAATGACCTTAGCTCGTTGTGGGGATCTCTGCACAATGAGGGATGACTCTTTGTTAGGGTGCAAAAGGACTCGAGTTTGATTCTTCCAATGCCACATTGATATTGTAATGTTACTTAGATAGACATGCCTCTCCACATAACGAGGTGAATGACAATTTTGTTTCCAATCTTTCCTAAAGGAATTAAAAAAATAATTTGTTGCATCCATCACAATAAATAATTTATTCACCCTTCGTTTGGAATTTTAAAATTTAAAATAGTCATTGCAGGCTAACAAAAATTTCATAAAACATTTTAACTATCATATTTGAAATATAACCGATTATCGTGCAAGAATTTAGTGATTAATTCATTTGGAATTCTTTGGAAACGTCAAGAAATCATGGAAACTTTCCAGCAATGGCATTTTGTCCCACATGAACTTCATTTCCTTGATCCCTTATATTGTATCGATTCTTTTAGCATAAGAATCAAATTTTAATTGACAATTTGTCCATGGCGTATCAACTTGAAAACAAAGTGTATAGCCTGAGAATTGCTTTATATCCCTCAGATTACATGTAGTCAAGGGAAACCTTTTCCATCGTTATTTCCTACAACCAATCAGAGCAAGTGAATACTTTCATCCCCATTGTTGTGTCTCTCAACTAAGAAACTAGTGAGGAACCAAAGGGAGCATGCTAGTTGGAACAAGAGGCTGGAGGGTGTTTTCTAATTGTTGGACATTGAAAGCGGACTACAATCTATCAAGCAACCCACTAGAATCAATCATGAATACGTATGCAACCTTGCAACCTTGACAGTGTCTCAACCTTGTTCATCTTTAAAGAAATAATCTTAATTGGATATTAACTTGCAAAGGAGTCAATTAAATTTTAACTAAGCAACAATGTTGTTAATTGACATATTGCGCAACAAAGTACCATTCTATTTTGGATTGTCAACTAGTTGTTTTGTGTTCAATATTACACTGATAACAAAAGTTTTGGAGTCAATTTTCAATATCAAATATCTCTACATAATTCTAAGAACAGAGACCTAATTTCATTGTTGAACAATCTCTGTATTGGTGAGGCGTGTGGACTATAAGCCTTGTGTTATAGATCAATATTGATAATTATAAAAATTGATGAACCTATTCCTTTGATTCGATCTTCCTTTCCATTTCCATACATGACACCCTCTCTAAAGAGTTTTGAAAGAGGCATCGTGAGGGGCATAACCTACCTTCCTTCCATGCCAAAAAATCAGGAGCAACGATCACTTCAAGCTTATTCCATTGAGAGAGAAGTGTCTTCTTCTATGTTAGTGTTGATGGGCATGGAAGTGGTGTAAAAAAGACACGCGAGAGATATCTCTCCCACTCTCTCTCTAGTGGTAGATTTTCTCTCTATTTTTGTTTTATTTGCCACAAATCAACATTTGCAACAAATGTGTAAAGCTTTTCTTGTGCATAGCTTTCACAATGCGCTTCCTCCGCACAATGAAAGCTCCGTACAAGTCTAGCAGTTCAACTCTAGTAAAAAAATGAACACGTGGTCTTGGAGCCATATGAGACTCACATGTTGGACATTCTTTTCTTATATGGAGTCCAAGTAATGACTAATCAACAATTTTCATAGAAAATGCTTAGGTATTTGAATCAAATTAGGCATGAAAAGTTATATATATATATATATACACACACACACACATATATATATATCTCTGTGTGTGTGTGTGTGTCAAACCCATGGGTGTGTGCGTGTAGTAGTGTGCCAAAACCGTCGAAATCTAAATAACCAATTAAAATTCAAATTCTTGTCAAGTGTGCGTTGGTATTGAAAAGACTTGGGACCCACCTTTCTCCTAAGCCAAAAAAGTATTAATTAATTGGTTATTTGGAAATTAAGTTTACTTTGCGTCTTTGAAAAAGTTGTGATTCAACTTTATTGTGCGAAGATGCATAGTAACCATTATGTGGAGGCTTTCATTGTGTCGCACTCCGCACATGGGATTTTCCGCACTTCACACACAACATTTTGTGACTTGCTTATGCATTGAACGTTGGACACTCCCATTCAGGTGGTTGTCATTAGTATACTAATGTTATGGTCAAAACTCATTCTATGATGTTTATGTTTATGAATATGATTTTATAATGGTTGATCCTCTTCATGTTATATATAAAATTTGTCATATATGTCCTCATTTCATGTCGCAAAAGAAAAAGAATCGCAACTCAGAAAATTATCGCTCTTCAATAATTGACATGAACATCGAGATATGCTCAGGTCATTGGAAAAATTATTTCCAACTATACATAAGGTTTTAATATTGGATACTTGAGCCTATGAACTATCACTTCCACTAGCACACTACATATGTAATATGAACCATCATGAGATCCTATTCGGATCTATGCATATGAAAAATGAACCATTATGAGGTCACCATCATGAGATCCTATTCAGATCTATGCATCTGCAAAATGAACCATTATGAGGTCTTGTTTGGATTTATGTATGCCTTGAATAACCCTAGGGAATTTTCCATTTGGAGACATATGGAATTTAACCTATTACTTCGATTCAGTCTTTCTTTCCATTTCCATCCATAACGCTGACCAGTTTCCCACCAGTTTGCACTACTGGCCTTGAGATGATTCATGTGATTTTATTTGGTTCACAATCCCGGAAACATAGATATTGTCTTATCTGTGATGAGTCGAGGTCATTTTCAACCATCGAACAAAAAACCATATTTTCCCTTTCTTGGGTGGTTGCATTAGCTTGAGTCATACTAATTCTCCATCATTGCTTGTTTGTTCTTGTAGCACGCTGAGAATGGACATTGTATAGAGGAACATGAATGCCCATTTTAGGAATCCCAATTATCGCTAATACATTTCAGAATCCCTTCAAGATGAAATGATCCGAAGAAATCCTTCAGAATTAATATATATATCTTATAAGAGAAAAATTAGGCGATATTTCTGCTCCCCAAGATCCGGAGTGACGAGCCTTAAACCTACTTTGATACCACATCGAATCAAAATAGGAATAAAAATACATGTGAAACTATTAAAGTCCAATAAAATAAATTTGATAGTGTCAAATGCTAATAAAAAACCATCTAATGATCTATATTAGATCATTATATTTTTTTTCATCCATCTTGATGCATTCAAAGTGGAAAAAGTGGATGAATCAACTCATGGGATCGTTTTTACCAGCGAGACCCAGTTTGGTGAAACAGGGTCTATAAAACCTTATGGGAGCATTTTGAGGCATCAAAAAACGTTTTTTGGGGTAAAATTTTACTTCTTTAGTGTAACACATTTTAATGTTATTATACACACATAAATCTTTCCAACGACACAAGAAGCACACCAATCAGAATCCATATGCAAAAGTTATGCCACTCAAAATTTGACCTTCATGTTTTCACACCTATAGTTCAAGAGGATGTTGCATCAGCCCCAATTATTCATGGAAAAGGGGATAGACACGTGTTTTTGATGTAAAATACTCTAGAAGAGTCTATTTTGTAACTATAGTTAAGATTTGATCTAGTCAAACTTAACCACTATTAGGCTACCAGGTTGTGTTATAACTGGGCCACTAAGAGGAAGTAACATTCCATTCTTTTGAGAGAATAATTTTACATAGTTGAGAAAATATAGCTAGGAGAGATAGGAGGTAGAGAACACATAGAGTATATATGCATTGTAGCAGCGAACAAGCCACATGCATTACTTCTTTGTACTGGAAACCTTATTTTCCATACAGACAAAGAGAGTGAAGCGACCTCACCTTCCAGCTAGGTTTTCTCTAGAAAGGGTTTTCCAGAGCATATTTTGTGTCTCATGTGTGTGTGTTTGTGTGATATTATTTTTTTGTTCTCTAATTTTCTTCATAATTTCCATTCACATGCATGCACTAATTACAGTAAAATATATAGATATAGAAATTAAAAAAAACTGTAATAGTGTAGAATTTCAGATTTTTATTATAATATTGTGAGATCTGTTGTGATGAACTCTCCAGTGGAATATCCATTGTATTTTACGGATAATTTAGTATTATATTAGGGTTCTTTGGTTATTTTTCGGAGATATATATCGATGGGGCTGAAAATCATAAAACGCTAATCGTGGGCGACGGATCTGTAAATGACCCTTCTGATCCTATAGATGTGAGGTTCTCGTGGCTGTAACAAAAAGTTGTAGACATCAATCACAATTTTAACCTCCTCATGGCAGCCTTGAGCAATAACCTAGGGATATTTGGAGAAGAAGGGGGTTCAAATGCAGAGGAGAAATCAGAATGGGGATTAGAAGATCAGGGAGAAACAAAGAATCAGTCAAAGAAATAATCTAGAAAAGATGAACCCGGTTCAAGTGTTGTGAATCAGTTCATGTTTAAAATGGAATAAAAATTTGATATCAATCCATACCATGACGATATCGAAAATCTGAAGTTGAATCACTAGTTACAACAATTGGAAGTTTATTTCAATGTCCATCTTATCAAGGAAGGGAAAAAGATCTCATTCGCCCAACTGAAATTAGAGGGATGTGCACTGACTTGGTGGGAGAGACACATGAAAGACCTGAGGTTAGAGGGAGAACCTATAGTCACTGAGTAAGAAGATTTCAAAACCCTCATTAAGTCACTGTTTTATCCCACTGGGTATGTGGAGGACCAGTGGATCCAGTGGCATTACTTTAGGAAAAAGTCACACCAAAGCGTGCAGGAGTACACCATGAAATTCATAAAGATGGCTATAATGTTGGGTATCTCTCCAAAGAACCCATATGTACTCCTCAAGTATTTAGCGGATATGAACCACCATATGCGTGAGAAAGTGATGTTATTCAAGCCTAAATCAGTGGACGAGACTTTTTTACAGGCACATAAATAGAGAACATAGGCATGAAGAGAGCGAAATCAAGTGGATCAAAGAAAAAGGAGAAACGAGATGCTTCTAAGGAGGGGAAGAAGAAGAAAAAAGGGGGAAAATATAAGAAGACGATAACCACAACACACAAGTGCAAAGATCCTAGAAACCACTACAACATCGATGGTCATATAGAGGAAAAATGCTGGAAGTTAAATCCATAGCTAAACTCGAAGGACAAGAAGAAAGATAACATGAAGAAGAATCTCATGGCCATTGATTTGAGTAACCAAGTTGAAAGCAGGTCAGATGTGGATGATATGATAATTTGTATGTTAGTACAGAAGGAGGTGAATCTGAGTAGCCTTCAAAAAACGGAAGAGAAATAATTTACCAAACTCTTCAATATAAATATACAGGTCAAGAAGACAAATATTGATGCTCTATTTGACTCACGCTCGCAGGAAAATATCATTGTAGCAGAGCTGGTCAAGAAGTTGGGGTTGGAATTTTGTGATCATCCAAACTCATATCCACTGGGATGTGTAAATAAAGATGCAAATATGAAGGTAAAAAATAGTGTAGAATTAGATTCGCTATCAATGTTGATTTTATTGATGAAGTAGATCTAGATGTGGTTCCCCTTGATGTATGTGGAGTCATGTTTGGGATTCCATACATGTACATGTGTGATGAAATATTAATGAGGAGAGCCAACCAATATCGGTTAGTAAAGGATGGGAAATCATTCATCATCAACACACATAAACGTGAGCCTAAAATTTCACTAGTAAGTGCCAACCAAGCCAAAAAATTGATTAGTTCTAGCAAGAAGTATGTTTTATTATTTTAAAGATAAATTCAAACTATATAGGAGTCAATAAGAGGTAAGGAATCATTGGAGGGGTGTAGTAATAAACAAAAACAACAATTGGAGGAGTTTTTATTGGCATATAGGGATGTGTTTTGAGATCCTAAAGGGTTACCACCTAAGAGAGAAGTGGAGCACAAGATCCAACTATTGCTAGACTCCCCATTTATGAATATTGGGTTGTGTAGGTGGTTTGTTATAGAAGAAAGTGAGGTAAAGAAAAAGTTGCAAAAAATTTTGGAACATGGTGTCATTCAACTGAGTACATCACCATGTGGGTCACCCATCATCATTATGCCAAAGAAGGATGGGACTTGGCGTATGTGTATATATTATATGGCGTTGATCAAAATCACACTTAAGAATAGATACTCCCAGCCCAAGATAGATGATTTGTTGGATCAATTGTAGCAAGAAAAATAATTCACCAAGTTGGACTTGAAGTTTTAATATCGCTAGGTTCGAATATAAGAAGAAGATACATGGAGGTCCGCCTTCAAAACCAAGCAAGGTTTGTATGAGTGGTTATTTATGCCATTTTGCCTATGTAATGCATGAGCTGCATTTATGAGATTAATGAATGATGTACTTCACCATTTATAGATTCATTTTTCATTGACTATTTGGATGATATACAGGTATATAGTGCTACCTAGGAGAAGCATATTTCACATTTGATGCAAGTGATGGAAACATTGAAGAAGCACCAACTACTAGGAAATATCTAGAAGTGTGAGTTTGCGCATTAGTATTTGGTGTATCTAGGGTATGTGATTGGTGGAGGAGAGCTGAAGATAGATCCTTCTAAGATGGAGGCCATTAGGAAATGACCAGTGCCTACTAATGTTTCTAAGGTCAGGAGTTTCATTGGGGTAAAACTGTATCTTAGGAATTTCATAGCCTCATTTTCAGCAGTAGCAACACCGCTCCATGCCATAAAAACAAGTGGAAAGAGTTTCCAGTGGGGAAAATGTTAGCAGAAGGTTTTCGAGGTGCTAAAGAAAATGATCAGTCAAGCACCAATTATGGTATTACCAAACTTGCAGGGGCCCTTTGAAGTGGATACAGATGCGAGTGGGTATTTTATGGGAGCTATCTTGATGCAGGAAGGAAGGCATGTATACTAACATTTTGAAGTATTTCACGGGGCAGTTCTCAACTATCCTACCTATGACAAGGAGCTCTATGCCATGGTGTAACTTGTGAAGAAGTGGAAGCACTATATGATGGGAAAGGAGGCATTAATCCACAAAGATCACCAACTGTTACAGTACTTGCAAGCCCATAGTAAGCTACAACATACTAGGAATTACAAGTGGATGGGGTTTTTACAACAGTGTCATTTCGTGATAAAGTATAAGAAGGGCAACATGAAAAAGTTGGTCGACATACTTTCAAGGCTACCCACAATAAAGATTACAGCTTTGGGGACACTTATGCACATGGAGCCATTCACCCATGATGCATACAAAGAGGCATTTTCAAAGGATGAGGACTTCAAGGAGGTGTATCAACAGTTGCAAAGTCAAATTCAAGTGCACGATGGAGACAACATTGTTTACTACCATCTCTAGGATGGGTTACTCTACAATATGGATAGGCTATCTGTTCGTAAAGGTGAGTGATTGCAGCTGATTAGAGAGGCTCACACCTCCAAGGTTGTAGGAAACTTTGGTGTAAGGAAGATCGTGGCTAACTTGCAGAGGTATGTGTATTGGCCTAAGATGCAAGAGCAGGTAGCTAGGTTCATAAGAGGATGCATTATTTTTTGTACAAACAAGCGTAGCAATAGGAAATGAGGTCTATATCATCGCTTACCTGTACCTACTCATCCTTGGGAAAAATTTTCCAAGGACTTTGTGGGAGTTTTACCAACACCTAGGAATGGACATGACTACCTGTTCATGGTAGTTGGTAGGTTTAGCATGATGTGTGTTCTCATTCCCTGTAAAAATACCATCAGTGGGAAAGAAGAAAAAAATTTGTTCTTTGGACAGGTCTGGGTGCACTTTGGGATACCAAGGAGCATAATTTTAGACAGGGGTACAATATTTCTCAGTCCATTTTAAATTACATTGTGGGAGAAGATGGACACGAAGTTGAAGATATCTACAACATTCCATCCACAAACATATGGGCAAACAGAAGTAGTCAACAAGACTTTCGCACACCTTATGAGGGGATATAGCTAGAAGAATCATAATACCTGGGATGAAAATATGGTATATACAAAACATTCTTACAACAAATCAATCCACACTTCTACAGGAAAGTCCCCATTTGAGACATGTTTTGGATATTTTCCACCTTCACCTTTGGATATTGCATATGGGTAGCAAGGAGGAGTGAGAGAAGATCTTACAGGAGATGATTTGAGGGCTGAAAAAATTATAGAGAAGATCAAGCATATCCATCTACAGGTACAAGACACATTACAGAATTCACAAGAGAAGTATAAGGCCAACCATGATCAACACAAAACAAAGAAATCGTTCAAGGTGGGAGACAAAGTATGGCTATAGTTGAACAAGGAGAGGCAATAGGGGTTTGGTAAGAAAATCAAGGATTTGAGGTACAGTCCCTTTGAGATACTAGAAAAGGAGGGTAACAATTCCTATTGACTTAGTTTACCACCATATATGTGCGTTTACTTAATTGTGAATCTAGAGAATCTGAAACTCTATGAGCCTTTCATGTTAGTCCAGGAAGAGGAACATTTCCTACCTTCTATGGAGGATTTTGTACTCGATGCTCAGGAAGAGTTGACATAAGATACATTTTTGTAGAAGAGGTCTAGAACTACAAGACAAGGGAAAAATGACCTTTGGAATATTGTGTTTAAGGGACAACTTCCAGGAAAAGCTAGATGGAAGGTGCAGAAAAAATTTCCTCACCTCATTCAGTAAAATATTTTTGGGACCAAAAGGCTCCAAAAATAGAGAGGTGTGATTCGGATTAGATAATTATATTTTTTGTCACTCATATGAATGAATGCATAATGGAAAAAGTGGAGGAATCAGCTCACGAGACAGTTTTTACAGGTGGGACCCAGTTTTGTGAAAGAAGGTCTGAAACCTTCTGGGACTGTTTTGAGGCATCAAATTTTTTTTTTTGGGGGCTAAATTTTTTCCAATTTAGTGTGTAAATATTTGATGCTATTCTACATGCAAATATCTTTCCAACTATGCAAGAATTTCATCAATCAATATTCGTATGCAAAAGTTATGCCACTCAGAAGTTGACCTTCCTGTTTTCACACCTATAGTTTGGGAGGATATCTCATCAGCCCCCATTATTCATGGAAAACGGGCTAGCAATGTGTTTTTGATGTAAAACAATCTATAAGAGTCTATTTTTTCACTCTAGTTAATATTTGATGTAGTCAAACTTAACTAATAGTAGGCTACCGGGTTGTGCTATAATCAGGCCACTAGGAGGAAGATGCATTCCATTATTTCGAGAAAATTTTGTTCCATAGTTGAGAAAAGATAGCCAAGAGAGATAGGAGGTAGAACAAACAGAGAGGATCTGTGCACTGTATAGCCCACGAGCCACAAACATTACTTCTATGTACTTGTAGACTTATTTTCCATACAGAGAAAGAGAACGAAGTAGCCTCGCCTTCTAGCTAGGTGTTCTCTCGAAAGGTTTTCCCATATAACATTTTGTGTCTCATGTGTTTGTGTGAGAGATATAATTTTGACGTTCTCTCCTTTTCTACATAATTTCCATTCGCATGACTGCACTAATTATAGTAAATTCTACAGATCTAGCAATTAAATAAAACTATAATAGTGTAGAATATTGGATTTTTAATATAATATTGTCAGATCTGTTGTGATGAACTCTCTAGTGGAATATCCACGAAATTTTGTGGATCAACTAATTATCATAAAATTCTAACCATTAACAACAAAACTCAATTGAGCAATTTGCAATCTATGTGAACGAGAAAAATGTTGTGTGCAAAGGATCCCATGTGCGGAGTGCAAAGGCAGAAATGGGGGGCGCACCTCTGCACTTCGCACATGGGATTCCACCCTCCACACACACAAATAGGATGTTGTCTCTACCAAAAGAATTGTCAATGTTATAAAATGTGAAGTTTCACATAGTCGATGGAAAAAAAACTTGTATTAATGCTTGTGTTTCGTCAAGCAAGATCAAAGGATTAAAAACATCGTTATAGAACCTAAAGGAAATGAATTTTTGCTCTGCGACCTCCCTTATTTCTCTTATTTTTCCAGTGTAAGCATCAATAATTTACATCACCATTTTATTTAGGAAATCATCCACCGTATATCAAGACATATATAATGTGAGAGGCATTGACTCCAAGATGACATACAAGGTAAAAATTAGGTAGAAGAAGAGTGTGCATTTGATCAAGCACATAGAAATCAAGGTTGAATATTTGATAAAATGAAGGTGATTAAATTAATTTAATTTAAAAGTGTGAGGTCCAACTGAATATCATCTTTTTTGTCTATATAGAAACTTTAGTCACTTCGTCATTATTTTAATTGGCGACTTATGCTTCACGTAATTTTATTTTGCGAGTGAGTAATTGGATACAAGCTGTGTAGAGGTGGTTGTGTGGAGGAAGAATGTTTGGAGGAAGTTGTGCAGAGGAAGTTGTGTGGAGGAAGTGTGTGTGGAGGAAATTGTGCAGAGGTGGTTGTATAGAGGTGGTTATGCAGAGGAAGCGTGTGCACAAGAAGCACGTGCAGAGGAATTAATAGTAGAAGCAAGGACTATGTTGTGTTGCAACTATTACCCTTGTTAGATTATATGCATAATCAAGGGTTATGTACTAAATATATTATTGGTTTCCATAAGGTAACAAGGATTAAAAGGTGCTTTTACAAAATTATAGTTTTTAAGGAGTTTCCTTTGGAAATAATAAACATCTTTCAACACAATCATAAACATCTTTGATGTTTAGACTCAACGTTTGGTTCCTCAACTTGTGTTAAAAGATAGATTTAGAAATATCAATCTTAACAGAAATCCTAGATAAACTTAAGGAGATCATTATAAATTCCCTTCTTATGAAATTAAGCCTATAATATTTTGTATCTTAGTGGAAAAATTATAATTCGAATAAGGCTCATGCCTTTAAAAAGTATGAGATTGCAAATAAACTTAGGTGGACCTACAATAAATGTGTTGGATGTTCAATTAAACAAAATATGGAGACTTAAGTCTAAGTATATGGTATGTGTCCTTCAATTGCATAGTGTTTGGAAACACGTGGAAGATCCCAAAGAGGCCTTATTTACTTGTTTTATCATCTTAAGGGGCTTGTCCCTTATCCATTAATTAGTCCACCTTGTAACACCAACCCAAAATACCCTTATCTGGACACCTCAAACATTTGTTGTGACTTTAAAACAATGCGAAATATGGCTAGAATCAAGTTTCTAAATTTTTACGTAGATCCACCTAACCACTATCTCATGGAAGACCACTTTCTTACAAGGAAAGCTTCCCTAGTTCATAAAATTCCAATAGTGTGGAATCTCAAAATTTGGACTTTTTTTTATTAAGAAGAAAATAAATGATTATATCTTTAATCAATCCCAACGTAATTTTTTTTTTCTTGGGGTGATAATTCACTAATCCATATCAATATTTATATGCATATTATTTTCTAGAGATAGAAATTAGGGTTAGACAATGTATATATGCCATTTTTATACAGCAATTTGGATGCTTAAGTTGATTGCACTATGCATACAAAGCCTTGTGATGACTCTCCTACTGCTTTTTTCTCACTCTAGGTAGTCATAATGCTTTGATGGGTCAAAAATGCATAACATTTATTTAGGAATTTGAAATTTAAGGTGGAAGTAATGTTATAGTTAGCATTGAATCCCTCTTCCATATCCCTTGAATAGTATTTTTTTTTATTCTTTCCCTTGTTATCTCAAAGAATGAGAAGCTTCAAGATTGGAAATTATTATCCTACTAGTTATGTTTGGGTTCCATTGTGTTATATACAAAGACAAATATTGAGGTTAGGGGTCGACACCTAATGGCAAGTATGATAGTTTTTTGGATACGAGTATGATTTTTACGAAAACCTAATTGAATGATATGGATAATGTGAACACATATATGGCTTAATGACAATACATTTTGGTTGTAATGAGACTATATGAGAGAATTATAGTCCAAGTTTGCATCATTCATGGAATTTTAAAGTTTATCAGCAATACTATTGTGGTTAAGTAGGGATGTGCTCTCTCCTTGAATTGATCTACCATTGATAAATTAGAGAATTACCTTATGGATTTACACACAAATTGATAGTGAGTTCCTTGTACACCATGTATTGATTATGTAATCCATATTGGTAGATAATGTGATGTTCTAGTAATAGACTCCACTAAGGATTTACCGATGCAATTTTTCCTGTTATTTTTTTTTAATATAGACAGCTAGTTATGACCCTTAATACATAAATGACAAAGAATGTTATAATTTCAAAGAAACAAATGTTATCACAATTAGTTTTGAATTAAAATAACATGACTCTATTATCCTTTTTCCAAGGAAAACCTCATGGGATCCCCTCCTTTTCCCCATATTATCTAGATGTAGGGTTGCTTAATTGTTAGTTATGATAGTAGTCATTAACCTAGTAGGATTGAACCATACTTGAATATTGTTAGGACTAGTGAATGATTATATATATATATATATATATATATATATAGAGAGAGAGAGAGAGAGAGAGAGAGAGAGAGAGAGAGAGAGAGACTCATTAACTTTAAATATATTAAGCATAAAGAGGGATAAAAAGAATTTGAGATGTTAATTTCTTGGTACTTATAAAATCTGAGCTTAAGATGGACCTACATACATATACATATAGTAAAGGGTTAGCTCTAGTGGTTTGAATTGCCATGCTAAAGTTGTAATCACTAAGGAGGTCATGAGGTCAGATTCCCTTGGTTTCTAATTTGCAAAAGAGTCATGGGGCCAAATCTCGCTTAGTCCTAGCTCAAATTGTTTGAATTGTCATACTAGATCCCTATTCATCAAGTAGGTTAAACTCCCTTCCATATTAACTCACAATGGAGGTCATGAGATCAAAACTCCCTTCGTCTTATCTCAAGTGGTTGGACTTACCACAATAAAGCCCTACTTACCAAGGAGGTCACAAGGTCAAAAATCAACCAAGGGTTCGTGAGGTCAACTCTCCTTGGGCCATCTCCTTGGGTCCTAACTCACAAAAGAGGTTACAAGGTCAAAAAAATCAACAAAGAGTTCATGAGGTTAGATCTCCTTAGATCTTAACTCACAAAGGAAATCATGAGGTCAAACCTCTTTAGCCCTATCTCAAGTGGTTGTACTTGTAATAATAAACCCTAATCACTACATGCTCAACATGTTTTCAGGGATCATAAGCCCAAGGGAGTTATTCCATTCGTAGTCAGTACATCAAGGTTCTTGCTAAGTCATATATTCTTGGTATACTCGTCTTATAGGCAGATTTGATATACTCTTGGTAGTATAGTGACAACTCGAAAATTTGATATTGGACCTAGCCTAGATCACTCTAACAAGTTACCAATCCACCATAATTGAGAAAAAAATATATCCCTCATCACTAAAAAACAAAAAAAATAAAAATAAGCGTAGATTCCATAAAGTAAAATCTCCTTGGTTCCGAACTTAAGCAATTTAATTTGCCATACTAAAATTGTAATTATTAGGAAAGTCCCAAGATGAATTTTATGCCAATCCGTCAGGTAAGCCTATATCCATGGCCCTCCACCATAAATGAACTTCGAGGCACTAAATAAGCTCCATTTACCAATTCCATGATGATTATGTTATGTATTTATGAGTATGTAAACACCGTTGAGTTCAGCAACGTGAGTTTGCAAGTAATAAAATACGAATTGGTATGATTCCCAAAGTGGTGGCACGAAATCAAAGCAATTAATTGGGCATGCGTATCCTTCTCAGCTCTAATCATATGATCTTCTGACTCACGCCCAGTTCTTCTGAATGATCATCACGTCACAGGGATGCTTATCGGCATGTGTCTGTGTTTTGGTTGTTGAAACCAACGATTTGTTTAGTTTTATTTTTTCTGCAGAACAATGATTACCCGCCCGGGCCGCATGCATATCGTTCTCTCGATTACCCATTATTCATATGGATTGAATGAATCATGTCGATTACCCATTATTCATATGGATTGAATGAATCATGATATTCTCCTTTCTCTATCAATACTTATTTTGTCAATCGACTCTGGTTGCCCAATTGGTCTGCCATGCCATGAGTAATTGCGCAGCTTCCAATTTTGGGAATCATTACGAATCACTGACTGACCCATTATGTCGTTCTTTCCCAAAGAGCTGAATTATCCGTTACTTGACCTTTCAATAAAGGTAGTGTGATTCTTATTGAGCTCAATGGTGAAGGTGATATAATACACTAAAGCATGAATATGAATAATTGAAAGTAGACTTTGCTCATTGAAGAAGATGTTGTTTGGAAGTTATTTCACTTAATGTTTATGGAAGAGTAATGCTCCCTCTCAAGCTTTTGAAGTAATGTTATTATGAAGATGGGCTTGTAAAAAATTTCAATGTCAAAAGTTTTTAGAATCAAATTCTAATATAATATCACTGTTGGATCATGCTAGTCCAGATTTTTTCAATTTTATCATTAATGCGTGGGCAATCAATTATGGAAGGGGATATGTTTAGAGCGAAATTCAAATTTAGATTTGAAACTTTCCCGGCTATAGTAACGTCAGCTGTCAGCCTCACAATCAAGCCCCTCCATCAAATTATATAAATGAGAGACCTCCATCGATCATTGGCAATCATCTTGTAAGTGAGAAATATTCTTTAATGGCTTGATTCACATTGTGGCATGATATCTCAACTTTGGCGTCGTTGTCCTCGCATCGCATTAGCTCTCGCCCAAATGACATCGCACAGGTTTTGACCCTCGCTCTTGGTCACTGTAACCATCAACAGGACTCTCGCATGTATGGCTACGACTCTCTCTCTATCACATTATCCACAAGACTCCTCTCGCTCACCTGTTCTGGACATGATCTTGCATGAGAAATCTCTCGCATATCCTGTAGCTGGCGACACGTTATGTGAGCAATAATTTAGGTATTACTCTGCACAGTCTCGTTGCTTATGCACATTAGCATAGAGGCATCATCACTCAGATATTCTATGACACCACCTATGCACATTAATTCAGTTTCTTCGCTCAGGTACACTGGCTCTACTTTTGTTATTGTTGGCATATATTATGAATCACGTCCTCACTCTGAGAAGTATGACAAGGTAACTTATCCCTAATTGTATGATGACAAGAGAACTGTACGTAATTAACAGTTACCTTAGTATTGCAACGACTTGGCATAGTAATGACAAATATGCTTGCAGTATATGACAGTGAGCAAATTCTCTTAAACATTGTGATGATAGTGATGTATAACAGTGATCTTGAGATCTTACTCAATAATAAGGGAATTCTCTTGACAACAATGATGAATGATGACAATAGATTGTGTTTTTACAGTTGTTATAGTGACCCATGCCCTTATGATTCACATAATACAATGACCTTATTCTCAGTGACATGACCTTATTCCAAGTGACAGTGTCTTGACAGTGACGATGATTAACAAAGATTCTCTTGTATAACAATGAAGAGATGACAATGCTAATGATAGTAAACATGCTGATGATAGTATTATATATGATGCACCTTGACAATGATGCATGACAAAGATCTCATGATGTTTGATAGTGAAGCCTATGACAATGATTATGATAGAAATGATGACACTAGATTGTTCTGTTCACAATTGAAGATGTGAGAAGAAGAACATGGATTGGCCCTAGGAGGTCTAATGTTGGATGTATCTCATTGTACTTTATATATCAAGTAGAACAATTAATGAAATATAATAGAAAAAGAAGAATTGACGGGTTTTCCCCCTTGGGGTTTTGCTCCGTCTCAGACCAAATTCCCGTGTCTCTTTGTGTGCATGCTTTTCTTCTGATGTTCCTTTTAGTTTTTATGATGCATTACTAATGATGTTCTTTCTACATAATTGCATATGATGTGATGATGTTATAATGTTGTGGGTTGAATTCAATGTGTAAATGATGCAATCCAGTTATCTTAAGCAAAGAATAATATAGCCCTAGGAAAATTAACATTATTTCAGAGTTGGGCTAGAAGAAAATTCATTAAGATCATCCATAGTAGACATTCTTGATGTATTTCTAAACTAAGCAAAGGAAAGAGGTGAAGAAGTTGGAGACCTAGAAGAATGTCAAGGTTTGAAGGAAACCCTAGGCAACCTTTTGGAGCAAGGGTTTGGTAAATAACATGAGATTAGGGTTTCCGAGAAACCCTTGATGCATAACATGAGGTTAGGGTTTGAAAGAAACTAATGAATCATGCTTGGTAGAAGGGCCTGGATATAACTAGTAAACACATGCATGAAGTTGGTTTGCAAATTCATTTGTGGAAGTATGAAATTGTAGGGTCCGAAATCGCACAAGCAAGGAGAATAATTTTTTTTTTTTTTTTTGGCTGCTGCGTTGGAACAAAAAATTCTCAGTTGTAGCCACACACTTGATAGGGTGCTCCGTGCAGCCAGAGATTTGCATCCGCACCCATGGTCACTAGCTCCGTGCAGCTGTGACCTAATATATTTTTGACAGTTGACCATTGACATTGATCGTTGATTGCAGGATTGGAAACCCTAATATGGATCAGGTTTGTCTTTTGGGGTCATCTCTTGGATATTGTTTGGTTGGTTTTTTTGGATAGTCTCTTAAAGATTGAGTGTAACCCTATATGGACTAATCTTAGTTGGGCCTTATTGTTGATGAAGAAGATTGAAAATATTGAAGGCAACATTGAGATATGGATGAAAGACAATAGTGACACTTGGGTGTTGGATCAAGAAGGAGTTGATCACTTCCTTCCATCCTTATTAAATATAAGTGCTTCATAAACCTTTATTATCTCTTTATGACACATTTCTTGTTTTGAACTATCATTTAGATTATTGCTTATACTTCCTACATGTTTGAGTATTTACCTCTAACTTTCTTATGAAGGTGTGATAAGAAGATCCTTGTTGATGATCATCTGGATGCTAAATGGTGCAAGAAAGGAAAGCTAGTGTAGGAAGAAAAAATTTGATACAGGAAAAGGAAGTTGGAGTAGATATGTAAGTTGACAAAGCAAGTAGAGTATGCAAGTGTCATAGCTTCTAATAGCAAACAAATGCTACATACTGACAAAGGTATCTAAATATTAAAAGGTAGGTATAGTATATTGTAATAGTTTTTGGATGGCAAGTGAAGCCTTGAGGCATTACAATACTATTGAGTAATGCATGCATATACATATGTCAGTAAAATTTTTTTCCGATACCTGTGATATATTGGTGCACTTTATTGTAAAATTAATATTAAACAATTTTTTTCATGTGATCATAATGGATTGCTTGATTTTATAAAGAAGACTAGAAACATTGAATTTGATATGTTGTAACTTGATAATGTTGTAAATGCTTTTAATGAGTATGGTAACCTTGATGGAAATAATATGGTTTTAAGATTGATCTACTGACTATTTTCTTGATCTTAATAAGGCATTGATAAGTTGTAATTGCTATGATGACTTGAATTGATGATGTTAGGACTCTAATGGAAAATGTTTATATAATATCGTAAACAAGTGATGATGTAACCATTAACCTTTGCTGAATGTGTGATGATATGTCCATATGTGACAGTGGAGTGGTTCATGGTGACTTATCATGACTATGACACACACACACACACACAAAGTTTTACTCCATGATCTCACAATTTTATTGATGCGTGACATATGATAGACAAGTTGATATCTTGATTGATGAGGCTTCCCATTCAGAGGGATAGACCCTTGATGAGATCCCAACACCTAATATTTATTTGTGGTGGATGATGAGAAGTCCCATGATTGCAGAAGAAACAATAAACATATGATGTTATTGAAAGTATGCCTTTGATTATTGATTTTATGAGCTAATAGTTCTTTGCTGACAGGACTAGTTTATACCATACGGTATCAGGATCCACCTCTCGTATAGAAGCACTTTTATGACATGTTGGATTGCATTGATGTATTATGTACCCGTTTATGCACTCTAAGTTAGACAAAGTCTCACTGTATATAGCTGGGATAGAGACATCTTCATGAATTGAGATATTGCTGCTATAATAGACAAGCTTAGGATTGTGGTTACTACCTCCGTGTGTGAGAGGGAGAAAAGATGAATATGGTATTCTTTTCTTTATGTTATATATTTTTCTCTGACATTTTATGTACTATATAAATAGGAAAAATAGAGGAACTTGCTTGAAATTATTGCATAAGGCAGTGTAGTTGGAATCCTTAGTGAGAAGTTGGAGTTGGTATTGGATATGGGAAATTTGATATGACTTTGATCCTCAGAGGGCAGCTTATATTAATGTATATGATCCTCCTAGGTAAAGGTACGGGATAATTGAGAACACTGAGCTATGATCTCCCCCCTATTTGAGCTCCCAAGGAGAGGAATTGACCTAAATATCTCCTAGGGTTGAGGGAACTCGTGGACAATAGGTGTGTCTGATCCTTACCTCACAAAAAGTGTGTATCTCCCCTATTTTCATTTCAGGGTGTGATTGATCCTTACGTCACGATAAGTGTGTATCTCCCCCTGTCGAGTATACCCTAGTATGCATCCTACCCACAAGTTTGGCTTGTTGGGATTATCCCTCCCCATCTTGCCAATTGGTTGATAAGATGGCTTGGGAATGTCTTATCCTTACCTTGTAGGGAAGTGTATATCTCTCCCAAGTGACTTGGGTTGTGTTTGATCCTTACTTTGTAGGGTAAGTGCTTATCTCCTCCCAAGGTAGTGGATGTAGGTGTTCTACCACTGAATCTTGAGGGTAATGTTCGGAAGATCAACAAATGATTCCTAGGTAGTAGCATTGGCTCCCTATTGGAATTTTATTCCTAGGTAGTGGCATTGGCTTCCCACTGATAGATGATTCCCGAGTTGTAGAATTAGCACCCAACTAGTAGTGATTCTGGGTGGTAGTGGTGGCTCCCTGATAGATAGAAGGTGGTAGCTTGAGCTCCTCTATGATGTCATATTATTCTCTTTAAATTGATATTGTTCAACAATTGGATATGGACAGAAATGGGTCGAGACAAGATATAATTTGATGACGATAATGATTCTTCTTCTTCTTCTATTGGATCGAGATTGTTCAGTTAATGATCAAAGGACGAGATGTGATGAGATGGATATTTTGTTGATATAACTGAGATGGAGGTCATGTGATTTTTCCTAGAGATCAATAGGGTTTGAGGATTGATCTCCCCTACCTTTGATTGTGCTATATTCTTATTCTTCATGACAAGATGAGATGTGATGATGATATTTTTTTTTTGACTTATTATATACTGATACATGGCATCCTAGATGGAACTTGTGATAGTCATTTTCTTGAGACTTATATTGTAGTTGGAATTCCTCCCTAGTTGAGAGGGAGTGTTAAAATTTGTAGCCACAGAAAAATTCCCATAAGAAACCCTAAAGAGTATTTATGTTGAACATAAGAAAAATTCAAATTAATATTATTATTAATGTGTGGGAAATAAATTATTGAAGGGGATATGTTTAAAGTGAAATTCAAATTTAGATTTGAAACTTTCCCTCCTATATTAAAGTCGACCTCATAATGAAGCCCCTCCACTGAAATTATATAAATGAGAGACCTCCATGGATCATTGGAAATCATCATGTAAGTGAGAAATATTCTCTAATGTATTGATTCACTTTGTTTCATATGGGAATGGTATCTCATTCTTGACATTGTTATCCTCACGTCACATTAGCTCACAACCTTGACATTGCCTTGATTTTCAGTTTGGAAACACACAGGTATTGAATCTTACCCAAATGACATCGCATAGGTTTTGACCCTCCCTCTTTGTCATTGTAATCATCAACACGATTTTCACATGTATGGTTAAGGATCTCTCTCTCTCACATTATCCACAAGACTCCTCTCGCTCACCTGTTTTGGAGATGATCTCGCATGATAAATCTCTCACATATCTTGTAGCTTGCAACACATTCTATTTGTGGCTGTATGGATCTTTTTGATCACCTTCAACCTTGGCATAAATCATCGTTTAGGTATTACTCTGCATAGTATCGTTACTTATGCACATTATGATAGAGGAATCATCGTTCATATATTTTATGACATTGCCTATGCACATTAATTTGGTTTCTTCACTCAGGTATAATGATTCTACTTTTGTTATCATTGACATATAAATCAAGTCCTCACTCTGAGAAGTATGAAAAGGTAACTTAGATACCTAATAGTGTGATGACAAGAGAACTGTATGTAATTAACATCTACCTTAGTATTGCAACGACTTGGCACAATAATGACTAATATGCTTGTAGTATATGATAGTGAGAAAATTCTCTTAAATACTGTGATGATAATGGTTTGGTAGTTATGTATAAAAATGATCTTGAGATGTTATTCCATAATAATAATGGAATTCTCTTGAAAACAATGATGTATGATGACCCATGCTCTTATGATTCACATAATACATTGACCTTATTCTCGGTGACAGTATCTTGACAGTGACCATGATTGAAAAATATTCTCTTGTATAAAAATGAAGAGATGACAATGATGATGATATTAAACATGTTGATGATATTGTTCTATATGATGCGGCTTGAAAGTGATGCATGAAAAATATTTCATGATGTGTAAAAATGAAGCATATGATATTGATTATGATAGAAATGATGACGGTCGATAGTTCTGTTCACAATCGAAGTTATGAACATAACATGGGTTGGAACTAGAAGGTATAATGTAATATGTATCTCATTGTAATTTGTATCTCAAGCTGAAAATTTAATGAAATCTAATAGAATAAGAAGAATTGGTGGGTTCCCCCCCTTGTGCCCCTTGTGGGGTTTTTCTGTGGTCTCTGACCAAATTCTCGTTTCTCTTTGTGTGCAAGCTTTTCTTTTGATGTTCCTTTTATTGTTTTGATGCATTACTAATGATGTTGTTATTTCTACATAATTTCATATGATGTAATGATGTTATAATTTTGTGGGGTGAATTCAATGTGTAAATGATGCAATGAAATTATCTTAAGCAAAGAAAAATATAGCCCTAGGAAAATTAACATGGTTTCAGGGCTGGGCTAGAAGAAAAGTCATTGAGATCACCCCTAGTAAGCACCTTGATAGATCTTTGAACTAAGAAAAAGGAAAGAGGTGAAGAAGTTGGATACCTAAAATAATGCCAGAGTTTGAATGAAATCCTAGGCAACCTTGTGGAGCTAGGGTTTGGTAAATAAAATGAGATTAGGGTTTGAGATAAATCCTTGATGCATAACATGAGGCTAGGGTGTGAAAGAAAAGGTTGAATCATTCTTGGAAGAAGGTATTGGATATGATTAGCTCGCACATGTATGAATTTTGTTTGCAAACTTAAATGTGGAAGTATGAAATTACAGGGTTCGAAATTGCAAAGGCAAAGAGAATAATTTTTTTTAAAGCCACAAGGTTGGAACATAAAATTTTCGAATATAGCCATATACTTGATAGGGTTCTCAGTGCGACAAGAGAGCTAGAACTCCACCCATGGTCACTAGCTCTGTGTAGTTGTGACCTAAGATATTTTTGACAGTTGACCACTGACTTTGACCGTTGACCGTAGGCTTGGAAACCCTAATCTGGATCAAATCTATCTATTGGGCTCCTCTTGGATAATGTTTGGTTGAATTTGTTATATAGTATCTTGAAGATTCAATGTAACCCTAGATGGAATAATCTCATTTGGGCTTGGATGAAAATGAGGAAGATTGAAAATATTGAAGAGATCACTGACATATGGATGACATATAGAAATTACTCTTGGAAGATGGATCAAGAAGGTGTTGATCACTTCCTTCCATCCTTATTGATGATATGTGATTCTTAAACATTTATTATCTCCTTATGAAATTTTTACTATTTCAAGTTATCATTTAGATTATTTCTTATCCTTCCTACATGTTTGAGTATTTAATTCTAACTTCCTGATGATTATGCGATAAGTAGATCCTTGTTGAGGACCATCTAGATGCTAAATGGTGCAAGAAAGGAAAGCTAGTGAAAAAAGAGAAAATTTGATACAAGAAAAGGAATTTGGAGTAGATATTCAATTTCCATAGCTTCCAATAGCAAGCAAATGCTAAAAATTTCTAAAACTATTTGAATATTACAAGGTAGGTATAGTATATTGTTAGAGTGTTTTGATGGCAAGTGAATCCTTGAGGTATTACAATACTATTGAGTAATGCATGCATATAAATATGTGAGTAATTTTAATTTCTAGTACCTGTGATATATTGGTGCACTTTAGTACCAATTAATATTAGACAATGCATGTCATGTGATGATAATGGATTTCCTGATTTTTTAAAGAAGACTCGAACATTGACTTTGATATGTCGTAACTTGATACCATTGTCAATTGTTGTAATGAGTATGGTATCCTTGATGGAAATAATGTGGTTGTAAGATTGATCTACTAAATATTTTCTTGATCTTTATAAGGTCTTGATAAGTTGTAACTGCTATGATGAATTAAGAGGATGACCTAACTTTATTATGTTAGGAATAATGGAAAATATTTTTATAATATGATAAAGAAGTGATGTTGTAACCATTAACATTTGTTGAATGTTTGATGATATGTCCATATGTGAAAATGGAGGAACTAATGGTGACTTGTATATATATATATATATATATATATATATATATATATATATATATATATATATATTCATGAAAAGTCACCATTAGTTGCTCCATATAGTTTGACTTTGTGATATGACAATTTTGTTGATGCATGACATACCATAGTCAGGTTGATATATTGATTGATGATGCTTCCCATTCAGAGGGAGATACCCTTGATGAGATCCCAACACCTACTATTTATTTTCAGTCGATGATTAGAAGTCCCATTATTATATAATGAAATAATGAACCTCTGATGTTATTAAAAACATGCCTTTGGTTATTGATTTTATGAGTTAACAGTCACAATATTAGGATCCACCTCCCATATAGAAGCACTTTTATGACATGCTGTTCACTGAATTGATGTATTATGGAACCTTATATGCACTCTAAGCTAGACAGAGTCTGAATGTCTATATTTGGGATAGAGACATCTTCATGAATTGAGATGATGTTGTTGTATGAGACAATCTTAGGCTTGTGGTTACTACGTCCCTGCGTGAGAAGGAGAAAAGATGAATATTCTATTCTTTTCTTTATGTTATTTATTTTTATCTAATATTTGATGTCCTATATAAAAAAGAAAAATAAAGTGTTTTTACTTGAAATTACTACATAAGGTAGTGTGGTTGAACTCCTCAGTGAGATGTTGGAGTCAATATTGGATATTGGAACTTTGATATGATTTTGCTCTTTAGAGAACAACTTGGATTGATGTATGTGACCCTCCTAGGTAAGGGTTCAGGCTGATCGAGAACACTAAGTTATGATCTCCCCCCAATTTCTAAGCTACCGAGGAGAGGAATTGATCCAAAGTTATCCCAGGGTATAGGGAACTCATGGACAATAGATGTCTTCGATCCTTACCTCATGCTAAGTGTGCATCTCCTCCTGTTGAGTATACCCTAGTATGAACCCTACCCACAAGTTAGGATTTTTAGGATTATTCCTCCTCATTTGGCCAATGGGTTAAGAAGATGGCTTGGGCGTGTCTAATCGTTACCTTGTAGGGTAAGTGTGTATCTCCCCTAGGTGCGTTGGGTTGTGTATGATACTTTCCATGTAGGGTAAGTGTGCATCTCTTCCCAAGGTAGTGGATGTAGGTGTTCTACCATTGACTCTTGAGGGTCGTGTTTGGAAGATCAATATATGATTATCAAGTAGTAGCATTGGCTCCCTGCTGGAAGATAATTCTTGGGTAGTAGCATTGGCTCCCCATTAGCAGATGATTCATGGGTGGTAGCATTGGCGCCTCGTTGGTAGTGGTTCTGGGTGGTAGAAATGGATCCTTGATGGATAGAGGGTGGTAGCTTGAGCTCCCCTATGATGTTATATTCTTCCTCTTTAGATCGAGATTGTTAAACAACTAGAGAAGGATAGAAATGGGTCGAGACAAGATGTAATTTGATGAAAATAATGCTTCTTATTCTTCTTAGACTATTGAATCGAGATTGTTCAACTAGTGATCAAAGGGCGGATGTGATGAGATGGATATTTTGTTGATATAGATGGGATGTAGGTCATGTGATTTGTCCTAGAGATCAATAGGGTTTGAGGACTAATCTCCCCTACCTTTGATTGTGCCCTATTCTTCTTCTTTGTGACCACATGAAATGTGATAGTTATGGATATGTCTACCTTCTTATATATTGATACATAGCATCCGATATGGAACTTGTGATAGTCACTTGTTTGAGACTTATATTATAGTTGGAATTCTTCCTTGGCTAAGAGGGAGTGTTAAAATTGGCTGCCAGAGAGAAATTCCCACAAGAAACCTTAAAGAGGATTTATGTTGGTCATAAGCAAAATTCAAATTAATATTATTATTAATTCATGGGCGATGAATTATTGAAGGGGATATGCTTAGATAAAAAAAAAAAAATTAGATTTGAAACTTTACCGACTATACTAAGTTCGGCCTCACAATCAAGCCCCTCCACCGAATTATATAAATGAGAGACCTCCATGGATCGTAGGAAATAATCACATAAGTGGGAAATATTATCTAATGGGTCAATTCACATTGTTTCTTATGGGAATGATATATCATTCTTGGCATAATTTCCCTAGCATCGCATTAGCTCACAATCTTAGCATTTCCTTGATTTTCAGTTTGGAAACGCACAAGTTTAGAATCTCTCGCAAATGACATCGCACAAGTTTTAACCCTTGGTATTATTCGTTGTAATAGTCAACAAGACTCTCACATGTAGGGCTAAAATTATCTCTCTCACACATTAGCCAAAGGATTCCTCTTTGTCACCCGTTGTGGACATGATCTCTCATGAGAAATCTCTCGCATTCTTATAGCTTGCAACACGTTCTATTTGTGACTGTATGGATATTTTTTATCACCCTAAAACTTGGTAGCAATCATTCAGGTATTACTTTGCACAATATAATTGTTTATTCACATTATCACAAAGGCGTCATTTCTTAGATATTGTTTGACACTACCTATGCACAATTATTTAGTTTCTTCACTCAGGTACAATGGGCCTAATTTTTTTATTGTTGGAATATATTATGAATCACATCCTCACTCTGAGAAATATGACAAGGTAAATTATATCCCTAACAGTATGATGACAAGAGAACTATACCTAATTAACAATTACCTTAGTATTGTAGTGACTTGGCACGGTAATGACAAATATGCTTGTAGTATACCACAACGAGTAAATTATCCTAAATATTGTGATGATAGTGATTTGGTAGTGACGTGTAACAGTGATATTAAGATCTTACTCCATAATAATAAGGGAATTCTCTTGAAAAAAAATGCTAGATGATGACAATATAATGTATTTTTATGATTGTTACAGTGACACATTCTCTTATGATTCACATAATACCGTGACCTTATTCTCAGTGATAATGTCTTGACGATGACCGTGATTGAAAACGATTCTCATATATAACAATGAATATATGAGAGTGCTAAATGATAGTAAACATGTTGATGATAGTATTCTATAATATGCACCTTGAGAGAAATGCATGAGAGACATATCATGATGTTTGATAGTGAAGCCTATGATGGTGATTATTATAGAAATGATGGAAGTCGATTCTTCTGTTCATAATCGAAGTTGTGAACGTAACATGGGTTGGTCGTAGGAGGTATGATGTTGGATGTATCTCATTTTACTTTATATCGCAAGGAAAAAAATTAATGAAATATAATAGAAGAAGAAGAATTGATGGGTTTTCTCCTGGCCTCTAACCAAATTTTGATATCTATTTGTGTGCACAATTTTCTTCTGATTTTCCTTTTACTTTTCTGTTGCATTACTAATTATGTTGTTATTTATACATAATTGAATATGATGTAATTATATTCTAATGTTATGGGGTGAATTCAATGTGTAAATTATGCAATGTTATTATATTAAGAAAAGAACAATATAGCCCTAGGAAAATTATCAATCATCAAACCATCCACGTAGACCACCAAATGGAATAAATGTCTCTTCCATGTTGCACACGAAATTTTCCACATCAACACACCATTTCTATGGTGCCCAAATCTAGTAAGGGTGCAACAGAGTCTAGTTCTAGATGGAAGGTGTAAGTCACATTAGTTAACATGCCAACTTCAATTGTGCCTCCTTTCAACTATGCCCAAATACATTAAATGCATCTTACTTACATCACATTGATGTCATGATGACATCACTCTGCCACATGGAATCTGCTTAGGGTGCCATGTGTCATCTACAACAGACTCCCTTGACCACCCAAAAAGACCATTTTCACTTACCACATCATCGCCATGTCATCAAACCATGCCTTTTGAAATCACATGTGGAAACCACGTGAACATAACCTAGTCTACATGGTACTTGCCACTTCAACTTAGGCCGAGGGTCCCACTGGGTCCTAGTCCTCCACCTAAACCAACAAATTTATGTTATAAGAATTTCAGTGTCCCCACGCTAAAATCCTATGCCTTTCTTCTATGTCATTACGCCCAATGTCGTCACGTGGGGCAAGAGGGAAGCTCATGCCCAAAATGGACATGATGCAATGATGTTTCTCTGACATGTTATAGAAGAACAACCAATCATGTGTTTTCTGTTATAACTCCCATCCCTCAACAAGCCCTTACTCGACGATGGGATTATCACATGATTAGCCACTAATCCTTGGATTAACAATTATAATGCCCTTAATAATGATTATTAGCAATAAACCACGTGATTAGACCGTGATTAAAGTATTATATGATTTCCTTCATTCTTTGTGAATTTTCTAAATTCCCTTATAATATTAACAAGGCTCATTTGGCTGGCATCAGGCTCGAACCCATAAATGCCACATCCCAGACATCCGGCTTCACCCACTCATACGACATTATTAGGTTATCCAACCTAGGCCCCACACTGGATATATCCAATTCTGCAATGACTCTGCCTAAGTAGGTCCCACTTTAGATGCACCTCCACATGACTCATAGAGGATATATATGGGATTTAAATAAATTCAGGTACTCTGTAATGGTTCCTTTGTAATGAACCCTAGATATTTTCATTCCTAAATGTATTCAGATCTCTTATGATACATCCTCCCCTGGATATATGATTTGATACTATTTACCAGGCTTAGATACAAGGAAAATTCTACCTTAATTTTACTTAGAAATTTCCTAAGTAATTAGTGGATTAGGCTTGGGCTCTCCTATGAGCCTATCTTTTCCAAGAACCTCTACAATCACATAAACACATCCTCACACCCAACATAATTAAATTGAGTGTTTAACATATATAAAATACCTTTATAGAAGTATACATCTACCTACCAAAAGGAATTGAAGCAAGATAATCCATGCTAACAACACTCTGTAAATTCACTTACATAATCACCATATCTTCCTATAAAATTATATGAACATTGTCTTCAGATTCCATGATGTACCTTGCATTATTTCACTATTATACCATAAATAAAACAAGGTGAATAACCAATAATATATGACATAAATCCATGCTAATTCTTTAGACAATAAATATCCTTGATAATCATAGTATCTAAACCATGGGATTTCACACACCATAATAGCCTAGTTAAATGCCTCAATTAATCATACATGGCCATGGAAATAGCTCTGGTCTAGATTCATATCATAGTAAATGAAACTACACACTATTTCATACCAACTGAGGAACATCAAGTATCATGAAGGAATATAAAGCAAATCAAAGAAAATCACTCATTATAATAAAGCATCATGAAGGAATATAAAACAAAGAATTCATTATAATCAAGCATCATGAAGGAATTTAAAGCAAAGCACTGATTATAATCAATCATATATATCAACAATATTGTAGAGGTAGAGCTAATCCATACACCCAACAAATAATCTGAGCTACTAAAGAAATTACCCACAAGAAAGGTTATAACAATGAGTTAACCAACATAGGAATAAATAAAATGATGAAACATACCAAATAATAGGTTAATTGTTGATGATTTCCAAACCATCCATCATAGACATATTGAGCAACTTGCAAATATATTTATAAGGCTCCAACCACATATATTAGGAAACTCATATCCACCATGGATACACAAGTTAGTTGTTCAATCACAAATATATAAAAAATCATACATTCTTACCTAGATATTTCAAGATTATTCATTATTCATCCATGGCACCATATATACAGGAATAAATACTTATCTTATTAATGTTGAATTAATGGAAACTAAGGGAGGGAATTCTAATCTCCACCCAATCATATGCTAGCTGCATTATAGTTCTTTCTTGCAACTAATCACCCCCGAGCTATATGTAGAGCTTGAGGAGTGAAGTGCTCAAGGTAAATGTACACCAACCAGTCAACAAAACCACACATGAATCCAAATATCAGGTAGTGGTTCCACCTGCAAACCCAACAATATTTTTTTGAACCCACAATGGCTCCTATTGCTAAAAAACCAATTTTTTCTTTTTCATTCATTCACGCACACCTGCATTCCCTTAAACTAGTTCTTTGGGTGTTTTCTTGAGTTTTATCGAGTCTTTTCATTGTTGTTACAACATACTTTATAGATTATGCAACCGAGTGAATCTCCCATTCGTGTGTGTGCTCTGTTCTCTTCTGGGTATCTGTATTTTTTTTCTTTTTCTGAGTGCAAAAATCCTCCTATGCCTCTTATGCATATGAAATTTTTTCCTTTCAACATTATTTTTTGTTGCATGTTGACCAAAGCTAATACATACCATGAGAGCAGGATTAGCCTATCCTTTTTCCCAAGAGCCCATACTCCACTTTAATGCCTACACAATTTGCAATAAATTTCAACAGGAATATGGGTGCCCATTAAATGAAACATTCAAGGTTTGAAAATATTCCCAAGCAGCTTCTCCTCCTCAAATATTTGAATCCATGTCGTTCCTCAGCCCAATCATTTTTATATTTTTTATAGTTATTTACAATGAGGTTGTACACAATAATATTTACATGAGCGAGAAACCAAGAGTTGTTATGAAATTTTTTTATAGAGTATCATTACTCACATGTTTAGCCAATTCGTAGTTTGAAGCATTTTAGGGAAAACGTTTAGGACACTTATGACAATTACCAAATACAAATATTGTATCAACAACTAGACAATATGCACAAACAAAATGATCAAGATCCTATTCAATGATTTAACATGATTCTTTTAGTGGATGTATTATCAACTTAAGGAAGCATAGGAATTAACCATAGGTAACTTGTAAGTGGAATTAAAATGATCTCCTATTGTAATATTCCCCTTCATTAAGATTAAAAAAGATCAATTCTAATCTATAAAGAAGCTCAACAAATATAAAATGACTTTCAAATGTATGTTATATCTTTGACATCGTCCTTGAATCTTAACGATGGTATTCAATGGGAAACTAATTCAATAAGGTATGGGATGGCTAAAATAGATCATTTAGTTAAGAGTGTTACAAAAATTTTCCTTATAAGTGGAAACGAACAATGAGTATCAATTCATGTAATGCTTTTTTCTTTAAATATTGTTGGCAATATGATGAAATATGTTGTCCTTGATGGAAACCTAATTGATGCAGTTGTCCTTGATGGAAACCTACTTGATGAGTTTCCTTTTGATAGCAACCTATTTTTTAAAGATGTAAAAATGATGTTTCTACATGTCAGTTCAGATGTGACAGAAAAAGGAATTCCAGTAAGTGCTAGAAAAATGAAACATGAAATATTTATTAATGTATACGCGGGTTTGATGAAGGCAACTCGCGTATGGAGGCAATGTATATGGTACTTGGTATACAGGAAACCCACATATACATCCATAACTAGTATATACGTAGTTTTTATGCAGAAAAGTCGCGTATACACACAGGTATGAAGAAGAAAAGTTGTGTATACCTTTTGCGCTCTAAAATTATGATACCAAGGGGAATTGCCATGGTATTAGCCCACAGTATTGATTGTTGTATCATCTATTTGATTTCGTCCAAGAATACCATCGACACTTGTGTGCTTTTGGCTCATGGTATTGATAAAGGCTAATCCTATATAAGGGGAGGAAGATCATAGTGCAAGTATGTGCATGTGTAAGGGATGTTACTGAATACTTCTCTCTGAAGTATATCTGCATGGGATGAACTATATTTTGTTGGTAGATATGGATCTATGATGTAACCTTGGATACAATGATGGTTCAAGATCTCTAGACCTGAAATGACTATGTACTTGATCTATTGAAGAGATGATTAGATCTGTGACCAGGCGTATGTTTTCTGAAGTGAAGTGAAGAAATATGGGTAAGTCTATAGATCTGAAACATTCTGCAAAATTAATATTTACAGATCTATACGCTAGTTAGTCTAGGTGAAAGCGCGTATATACATATATTTGTCTTAGAAAAAGCGCGTATGAAATTCAGGGTTTTCTGAAGTTTACTGTAGATGTTATCTGTTTATTACTGATGTATTTCTACTATCTGTCAATGAAGTCTTCATGTAGATCTGAGTTGCTTGAATACTTTATATGCTGCTAAGTTGAATATGTACAAATATGATCAATGAGTGAGTAAATATGTTTAATGATGACTGACTGATTAAGGGTTCTGCAATACCAAAAAGATATCTGACTAAAAGCCTCAAATATGGTTCTAAGACTGACCGTATTCTAGAAGATCAATATTCTCATATCTATACGCAGGTTGGTGTGAAGGAAAGCGTGTATACACATGGGTTTATTAAATCAAAGTAGTGTATGCATTTTAAGACAATGAATGATCAGGGTTGAGATTGTTTCTACATGCCGATTCTGAAATCTGGGTTTATTACTGCATTCTGGTTACAGTAATCTTACGATTCTGATTGAATTTTGGGTTAAGTGTATTATTAATGATCTTTATGATGAGTTGTGTTGAAGCTGTGGGATCTAGTGTGAAAATTGATGAAACATGGCCTGTAGTGGTTCTGAGGGCTGAAGCCTTCAATGTGGAAGTAGAAGCTTCCTTCCAGTAGAAGCTGGTGTTCTAATCAGGGGGTTGAAGCTCCCTTCCAGCAGCAGCTGGAGAACAAGAGAAGGTTGCAACCTTCTGCAGGTAGATTCCTGTGTACTGATATGAGTCTGCATCAGTACAATATTGTAAGAAGTTTTCCATATAATAAATATTGAAGACAGAGCCAACAACAACAATGGTTTTCTCCCGAATTGGGTTTCCACCTTAAATATTGGTGTTCATGTGTGATGCTCTTGTGTGATGATTTATTATGCTATTACTGCACATATTTACTGCTTAACTATCTGATGCATAACTGATAAGTTGAGTTAAAGATTGTTTTTGAAAGTTTATCTATCAATAAAGTTATCTCAGTATACGCAAGTTTCTGTTGGTATATCCACGTGTATACGCGAGTTGGGTTCATTAAAGTCGCGTATAGAATTCAGTAAAAAAAATGTTTTCAGTGAGCTATAAATACTGATTCACCCCCCCTCTCAGTATTTTTCCCAACAAAAATATTTTAGACACAAAGCATAAGTTAGAATCCCTAGAAGGCATCACAATAAGACTACTATGGAACATGTCAAATGTTGTTCACCAAAGAACATATACTCTGAGGTAACTTTGGATATATTATTTGTTTTTATAATTAACCATATAGATCGTGATTAATGTTCCATAGTAACTGAATGCATTTATGCCTTAAATTCCATCACTTAATTAGGAAATGAGGAGTGTAGCATACAATTATAAGATGCGTTTTGTATAAGAAATAATGTTTAATATATTTTATAGAGTTTTCATTCTTATATTTTAACACTCCATGGAAATTTAAATTCATATACACTGTGACTTTTAACTCTTCAAAACATAATAATGAATCTGATCTCAACCATTGTGTAAAAGAAGAAAAAATGCTAAATATTTCCCTCTTTCCCATTTACAATAATTTTAAAAACCCTCAAAATAGACATTGTATAATCTCTATTTCATGGTTTGATTTGTAAAGGAACTCAATCTATACTTTTTAATATTGATTATTTTAATAAATAAGGAAAACCAAATCTTTTGGAAAGTGTGATTCATCATTCATAGTTATTTCCCCTAATACTAAATGTAATGTTTGAATTAGATAAAAGGATATTAATGGTAACCAATGGTTCAAAATTATCTAACAAAAATTATGATAAAATAATTGTATTATCTTTAAACTTCATTCCTACTCTATGATAGTGGTATTTACAACATTTTTGTATGTTGGATGGCATCTTGATTTGTTCAAATGCATTTGGAATATGATAATCACCTCATAGTACTTTATAAATATTACAAAGATTCAATGTTCTCAATTTTTCATTTTATGGTATACCACACTCATTTACCTATGCATTGCTCAAAGAGCTCTATTGGTAGTAATATTCTTCGATGGTTGCATTTATACTATGGTTTCACTTGATTATTTGGTGTTTTGATATATTTAGATAATAATATAGTAGGATAAATTTATTTTGCATAAGATTAGGAGGTTAAACCTAGATTACTTGATGACTTTTATGATCATGGTATAATTATTTAACTATGCATGTAACTTATGGAATGCTCTTTGTTGATAAAAAATATTTAATATTCATACTTTATCAAGTTGATTAGAATGTATTTTAGGATATTGATGTGATTATTATGTGAGGAATTAATGAATGGAAACTTTTAAACTTGGATGGTGTCATATGGCCAAATGATGATATGTGTAGTAAATTTGGGTTGTTGTAGGTTACTTTGATTTGTGGGATTCCTCAAAGGAGCTCATTGAATAAAGGGGAATATTGAAAAGCATAATAGTATGTTGTGGAAGCATGATTAAACTGATATAGTTATATTTGATGATTATTTATGTTATACATGACATTATGCATATTTGGTAATATAATTTCACTTATATTAGTGATACAAGTTCTGGTTTATGTGATAAAAACTATTAGGGTGAAATCTAAGGTGGGAGTTTGGTAATAAGATATGATATACTTTTATTTGCTTGATATTGATGAGTGTATGCATATGTAATATAGAAGGAACTACGTCCTTGCCCACTCACCAACAGATGGGTATGGGATATAACTAGTATACCTTAATGGTGGCACATAGCTTCTCTTTGTATAATATGTTGGATGATTACTTTCACCATGGAAATAGGATTATAGAGCCCTAATTTCATGGTTATGGTTGGGAGAAGGCGACAAAAAATTATAAAAGTATAAATTTCTCTCCCCGACATATGAGTCTTTATAGACTCCAAAATAAGTTGAGATAAACTTAAGTAAGTTCATGACGACATTAGTTCATAAGAACTTTCCCCACTTTTGAATGTTGACTTGATATAATATTATTTAAATAATAATTTAAGAATTACATTTATCTATAATTTTTAATATTTATAATAACTTGAGGTGACATGTAGGAATTAGGATGATTAACCCTTTAATTAAAAATCACACACAAAGAAAAATATGGAGTAGCTTCTATATAGGTGGTGATTAATGCACAATTTTGGAATTTACAAAAAATGGGATTTTTCCATTTGAGTGAGGTTTCTAATCTCATAGAAATAATAAATAAATGAAAATTTATGTGTGTTTCATAGGTGCATAATAAACATTGTGCATAAATTATTCTATAACTTAGAATGATGAGGAGTTACTTGGATAATTTTATTTGGAATGTAGTCTACAACTTTTCTCATTGAATACTTCTACATGATGCGAGATGGTTGATAAAACGTTAAATTTCAATTGTTCCTCCACAAATCCACCACCTCCTTATGTGACCCAAATAATAGAGAAAAGGGTGGGGACTCTACTCATAGCCCACTTCATCTAATTCTTCCACGACCTTAAGGAATTAGAAATCCCATTGACCTTGAAAACCTTATCCATTAACTTCAAATTTGCAAAAACCATACTGTATTCGACCATGGAACTCTTTCTACTGGGCTACTTATGTGAATATGGGTCATGATATATCCCTCCCCCCCTCCCCACACACACACACATAAGATTGTTGTAATCAATTTATCCTTTTTATGTTGATTGTAGTAATTATCAAAGTATACAATTTTGGATCTTCTAATTAATCAAGGTGGCATTTAATTTTCAAAATGATGGAAATATAAAATTCTTAGATCATAAATTAAGTAAGTTTTTAAGTCATTGGATGAAAATTTAGGTGATTTCAGGTCCATCACATCACTCTTCTATATCAATTGTAAAGCATAGACTTAAAATTAATCTCTTTGAATTCAAAATAATATGATCAAGCTATTGAAACCTCAATATATTTACAATGAGGATAAACATCATTAAATAAGGAGAAAAAGATGAGTGAAAGATACCTTATGATCATATGTCGTACATGCACATGTTGCATTGATACATGTGTGAAATGTATAAGGACATGGGACATATCTCATGGAATCTTGCGATGAATCTTTGGGCATCCAATTTTACAATATAATGTTTGTACATATTGCACAACACCTCCCTTAACCATTATTCCACATACATATCACTTCAATATAGAAAAAAGCTATGTAATATTTATCTTCTTCCATATATTTGTTACAATTTTCTTTATTACCATTAATGATACATTATAAAATAATTGTAATATTAAAAAGATATGTTAAGTTTGAAAAGATCCTAAAAATGTCCAAACTCAGTATCACATAAGTTATGATAGTGAAAGAAGAATAAGAATTTGATGATCAATACCATGACATCAAATGAAAGATATTTAAAAAAAAATTATTTTTCACATTTATATTTATCAAGGTAGATCCATTTTAAATACGGATCTATAAAATTCCAAGTAACATCAAATTTGATGAGGTGTAAATTATATATCATTTAATATAAAAAATAATACATCACATGGAATTAAATAATAAAAATATTTACACCTCAACAAAGTTGAATCTTCCTAATATTTACTAAATCCAAATTTAAAACAAGATTAATAGTTGCAATGCAACATAGTACCTTCATCTTCCACTAATTATTTGATTCTCCTTGCACAAAGCATATGCATTTGTTCTTGGGCACGCACAATGACGTATGCATAGTGGTCAATCATTGATATTCAAAGTTATTAATTGATGTGGGTCCTAAATTACTAAATAGTAATTAAAATATTTATTTGTGTATTTATTATTTTGATAAACCTTGGAAAAAGCTTTTGAAATAGTCAAAGCTCTACTACACATGTATTTTTCTCAGACATACACAACCACCTCTACACAACTTTCTTCACACAACTACTTTTGTATTCAATAATATCCTTCTGTTGGAGCTTTCTCCACACAACTACTTTTGTATTCAATTGTGTCCTTTGGTCGACACAATCAAAGATTTGTGCACAAGCTTACACCAAACAAAACCTAGGTCATATGGTAACCTCAGGAGTATAAATACACACTCGCACAAATTCCTCTACACAACCACCTGCGCACATGACAGTCATTATATTCAAAGTTATTAAATAATCATTGTTACAATTGGATCATAGGTTTTCTTTATTGATTTTAAATGAAATCGTAATGATTTCAAATATGTGCAGAAGGCTGGTGTGTGAAAAATGGAACATAAATCTCTGCACTGACATACCTCTGCACTTCAATGTGGCATTTCCCTATGTCTACGATATTATTGTTAATATTCATTAAAAACATAATAATGTTATTTCGAAATGTGTAGAAAACTCTCTGCATAAGAACATTTTTCGGTGAAGACTTCTCATAGTGTAGCAGATCAAGTTCTTATGTCCTCAAGACTTTAACAATCAAATGATTAAATAATTAATCATATAGGAAGGGTTATATTATTGGAAATATTTTAATAATAAATAATGCATATCATCATATTCTGAATATTGCTACTCATGATATTGAGCGAGGAGAATTTGATTGTGTACCATTGTATGTTAGCTTCGAACTTTTCCACACTCACTCAAACAAAGCTCTGCACTCATGCATGTTGAAAAGTGTAACTAGGTCGGTCTTCATGTTGGCTATGTAATTATGTATTTATGTAAAGAAGAAGTCAAAGATAATAAAATGTATTTCTGGTGTACTTTCTTCATGGGTTTCATGAGAAATATTTTATTATGTAGATAGAATTCTTATTGATGTCTATTAGGTTGGATTAAGTGTCTCATACATGGAGGATCTAGTCTAGGTATTTATGCTCCAAGACCTTGTGGAAGAAGCTCTCTATAGCCCTCAATGCAATGATGAAAGACAAGTCTTAAATGCAACAGAGAAGTACCTCTCCAACGTTGGAATTCACCATGATCTAGTCGGCCTCATTCTCCATGATCTAGTGAACCTAAATTCACAACTGTATGGTTGGCTTAATTGAAGGAATGTGCTCTATATATATATATCTGTGTGTGTGTGTGTGTGTGTGTGTGATCTGCAGTCATCAAGAAATTAAGTAAGATATCTGAAATTATAATGCGGATTCCTCTGAGTAATTGTGGACAAGCATAAGGCAGTTTTGCGGATTGTTTTGTAAAAGGTTTGCAGATCAATGAAGATATAAGTGCTGATGAATATATGAAACTACAGTGGATACCTACCAGAAGATAGTACGAACATACACCAGATTACAGTGCAGACAAATACAGGAAGAATTGCGGACAACTACAGGAGGATTTGCGGACCTAATCTCAGGAGGAATTACGAACCTAATCTTAGGAAATTTTCGGACCTAATCTCAGGAAATTGCAGATAGTTAAAGGAAGAAAATTGTTGATATAAGGACAGTATATACCTGCAGATAAAAGGGAGTATATAATCTAGGATAGCAGGGTATCATATATATGAAGGGAAACATATGAATACAGATACATAACAAATGATATATGCTAATCTGAAATAGAAGAGGAGGAATAAAATTGTGAAGAATACAATAGGTACAGGTTGTGGATTGTTGAAGCTACGTTACAGTGAAGTGTTGGAAGAGTGTAAGTTATTGATTTGAAGAAAGAATTTGCTGAAGTTAAGACAGTCATCATAAGGAGAAGAGGCAACAATAGTGAGGAAGGTAAATCTTTGATTTACCTTCTCACAGTTCAAGAAATTCAAACAAGATCAAGGTCTTGGAAGCATATCTAGGTCAAGAGTCTATGTTTGGGTCATGGTACTTGTCATTTAAATATATATAAGAAGAATTATTTGTGGGGTTTCCTCTCCAAGAGGGAGAGGTTTTTCCTTGGCTCTAAGAGCCTAAATTTTGTGTCTTGTGCTTTTTGATAATTGACTTGATGAAATATTAAATAAAATAAAAGAAGAGAATACATAAGTATCACAAGTAAGGTCACAAGTAATTATCAATAAGAGAAATTGTAGTAACCTCCAACCCTTAAAATTATCAACATGGTATCAGAGCTAAGGTGCTGAACACAAGGGCTTCTTGTCAACAAAGACACTCAAGGAAGCGTAGATCAAAGTTTGGTTTGGAAAGTCAGATCAGAAGACTATATAGCTATTTCAAACATCATTTACCATCAAGGATTCAAGATCACCTAGATTGACGAATTCTATCTTGGAAGAAATTCCTAACCTCTTCGTTATCATCAAGTAAGCTGCTGAAGGAGAAAGTCACTCTCTCAAGTAAGTATGTATGGCTTCATCTGAATCTGTCCAATTGAATTATTGTTTAGAAAGAAAAAAAATTGATTGGGTTATCAAAAATCAATGCATGGAAGAAAATGACATATCTGAAGCTAATTGAAAATGAATATATGGGCTTCATAGAAGGATCTACAACTCAACCTCAAAAATAATACATTCTAGCATATATCAAATACATGCAGGGAGACATAAAATCCCGAAGGATTCTTATAGAATCCATAAAATACTCTCTCATCCCCTATGTATTAAATCTATAATCCTCAAAAGAAATATATGATAATATGGTGGAAATATTCTCGAAAGGTTCTATAAAGGAAATAATATCCCTAAGAAAAAAACTATGCAAATTGTGAATGTCAAAGGAAGGAATAATTCCATATCTATTGGAGATTTTCACAATACAAGAACAACTACTGAAGTTGGGAGAAGTAATGTCTGATAGAGAAATACTCACTATGATACAAAATGTCTTACCGAAAGAATGGAGAGATTACTCTTCCAACATATATGGGAGAGAAGAAGCCATGCTATTCCAAAGTCTAGGTAAGATAGAAGAATCAATATTGAAAGAAGTATCAAGAGAAGAGAATCAAGTATTAGCCACCATGTCTAGGAAGAAAGGAATATTCACTAAAATTGGTCCTCAAAATAAGAAGAGAAATGTGGACAAAGCACAATGCTTTGGGTGTTATGATCGTGGGAATTATAAACGAGATTGTCCTAGATTGAGAAAGGACAAGAGGAAAAAGGAAGTAGGCCATATAAGAGAAGAACCTAAAGAAAAGAAATATAAGAAAGAATAAGCGAGGGATCTCAACTAATATTAGGATCTTCTTCTCCTTTAAGTGATTTCTGTTGATTGTAAAATATTATTTTAGGAAGAAATGTAAATTAATAAGCATCACGATAGAAGCATGGAAGGAGCCCTTGGTGAAACAACTTCTGGAAAGCCTTTCTAATAACATTACTAAAGTAAAACAATCATCAATATCAAGGGTCATAATGGATACAAAACTCTGGATGTGATGACATGTTGATGGAGAAGGCCAAAGGAATGAAGCTCTTCATTCTAGAGAAGTTGCTACAGGATGACTCAGGGAAATAGATATGAGGTATGCAGACATATATGCTGATATTGGATGCTATGAATTCATGTCGTATGGTTGCAGGTAATAGACTTCCATATTTAGAAGTATGATCTATGAAGGAGGATCTCTTAGTGCACTGATAGATGAAATCAACATAATATGTCCTCATAGAATATGAAGTGGTTGTACATAAACAAGAAATTGGAAAATTTGTAATATCCCAGGAATGAAGAATGTGCAGAGAGGAAGAGATCATGAAATAAACCAAGTCAAGAGGCAGTTATCATTCAGATGCCAATAAGATGTGACTTGGAGATCTCTTGGGAAGATATGTAGACTTTGACAGAAGTCTGGTAAAGAAGAAGACCCTTAGAAAAACATATCATTAGGAGATGTGTCAATTTGTATGAAGGATGCTGAATCCTACAAGAATATGTCATGGTGAAATATCATCACTAAGGTAGCTTTTGTTCTAAGAGTTTATATGTATATGTTTATCTGGATGAATTTGTGCAGGGATGTTAATCATAAGAAAGGATGTATGATCCTTGGGGATGATTCGAAGGAAAGCAACATGACATAACAGTGGACCAGATGAGGAAGACTGATGAATACATTTCTAATAGTGGACATGACTGGTGAATGAAAGTGATGGATTATTTGTGCCTTATGAAGCCAAAAGTTGAATATCCCTCAATATCGAAAACCATGACCTCGAGGGGAGGAACTCTTCATGAGTAGCTGGATTTCTACTACAGGACCCTGGTTGATGAGAAGCCTGGTGGTAATTTTCTTGTTTGGAAGAAACTTGAAGTATCTCCTTCCTGTGTTAAGAGGGAGTGACGTATGTGATTCTCTATTACATGTGTCATGCACTAGACCAAGACTAAAAACCGTAAGTCTTAGTGAAGGCCATGTGAAGAGAATGGATAGACACATCATTCTGGTCTTCACCTAGAAGACATAATGGAGGATTGGGTAATCATCTAGCATTCGATACTATTTGAGAATGAGATAGGGAATTCAAGATAAGAGTAGTCGTGGACCGATATTATTTGAGGGTTGGTTACCCAAGAGAATAATAGTCCAAGAAGGTCATACTCTAGGAACACCTGGGTGGGGTATGTACCTTGGAGAGACAATGAATATGGTGTCTATTAGTCATGTGTTTCACCAGAATTGTAGCCCATTGTCTCGTTGAGAGATGGGGCTGTTAATCAAGGCCTTGCACCAGGACAATGCTGGTTGATATGATGCTATATAGATGCAATTGCCAATTTGATTCTTCAGTTTGAAAGTGACCATGTACCTATATGAATACCTCCCTAGTTAAGAGGGAGGGTTGAAAACTGTAACTATGTCGGTCTTCATGTTGACTATGTAATTAGGTATTTATGTAAAGAATAATTCAAATATAATAAAATGTTTTTTTGGTGTAATTTCTTCATGGGTTTCATGAGCAATATTTTATTATGTAGATAGACTTATTCTTGATGTCTATTAGGTTGAATTAAGTGTCTCATACATGAAGTATCTAGTCTAGGTATTTATGCTCCAAGACCTTGTGGAATAAGCTCTTTACATCCCTCAATGAAACGATGAAAGACAAGTCTTAAAAACAACAAATAAGTACTTCTCCAACAGTGGAATTCACCATGATCTAGTCAGCCTCATTCTCCATGATCAAGTCAGCCTAAAATCATAGTTGTATGGTTAGCTTAATTGAAGGAATTTTCTCTCTCTATCTCTTTCTCTATATATATATAAATATGTGTGTGTGTGTGTGTGTGTTTCACGATCATCATGAAGTTAAGTAAGTCGGATATATGAAATCATAATGCAGATTCCTCTGAGTAATTGCAGACAAGCATAAGGAAGTTTTGTGGATTGTTTTGTAAAAGGTTTACAGATCAATTTGAAGATATAAGTGCTGATGAATAGATGAAACTACAATGCATACCTACCAGGAGATAGTGAAGACATACACCAGATTACAATGTGGAAAAATACAGGAAGAATTGCGGACAACTACAGGAGGATTTTCGGACCTAATCTTAGGAGTAATTGCGGACCTAATCTCAGGAAATTTGCATACCTAATCTCAGGAAATTGTGAACAGTTAAAGGAAGAAAATTGCGGATATAAGGACAATACATACCTACAGATAAAAGGGAGTATATAAGCTCGGATAAGAGGGCAGCATATATAAGAAGGGCAGAATATGAATACGGATACAAAACAAAGGAAATACGTTGATCTGAAATAGAAGAGCAGTAAGTAAATTGTGAAGAATACAATAGGTATAGGTTGTGGATTGCTGAAGCTAGGTTACAGTGAAGTGATGGAAGAGTGTAAGTTGTTGATTTGAAGAAATAATTTGCTGAAGTTAAGACAATCATCATAAGGAGAAGAGGCAACAATAGTGAGGAAGGTAAATCTTTGATTTACCTTCTCACAGTTCAAGAAATTCAAATAAGATCAAGGTCTTGGAAGCATATCTAGGTCAAGGGTCTAAGTCTGGGTCATGGTACTTGTCATTTGAAGATCTATAAGAATAATTTTTTTGCAAGTTTTCCTCTCTACGAGGGAGAGGTTTTTCCCTGGCTCTAGGAGCCTAACTTTTGTGTCTTGTGCTTTTTGATAATTGACTTGATGAAAGGTTAACTAAACTAAAAGAAGAGAATACATAAGTATCATAGGTAAGGTCACAAGTAATTATCAAGAAGAGAATTTGTATTAACCTCTAGCCCTTCAAATTATAAACATTGCACACATTCCAATAAAAAATATGTAGTATCGTTACTAACTCTACACACGAATAACAACATATATAAATATTACTCTGCACAACTACTTCCATACCCAATAATTCCCTTTGATCTGTCATTGAAATTCAAGGTTGTTATTAATTGATGTGGGTTTACAACCCTTATGAAATACATTTGTTCTCCACACACGCTTCATCTGAATATCCATGTTTACATACACACTACCATGTATGCAAAACTTCTTCCACACAACCACCTTCTCACATGCACAACCACTTCTGCATAGCTCCCTCCACAAAACCACCTTCGCACATACACGATCACATCCACTCAACTCCTCCACATAACTAGTTTCATACGCATGTTGTATATAATACTCATTAGATTCAAAATTATCAAATAATTGTTGTTACAATTTGGTTGGAAATTAATTCTCTTGTTTGGAAATCACAACATAACAGTTTCAAATATTTTTAGAATGATGGTGTGTGGAATAGGGAACATAAACCTCCGCACTCACATACTTCCACAATTTGATATGGCACTATTGCTAAGATATCTATGTATTGCGAATGAGAATCCGTTTGTTTGCACATCACTTGTGAAGTATTTGTATTTAATGATACTGTCATATCTACCACCAAATTTACATATGACTTGTATTTATCTCTGTAGTATTTTTCTACTTGTTCATAGCCATTCTTTATCTGAACGCAACCATGAATAAAATAAAATTTGAAAGCCATGCTTCGTTATACATGCAATCGTGTAGCTAATCATTACAAGAGACAATTGACCCATGTTGTAAATGTTTGCATCTCATACTAAACAAACAAATTCAAATCCTGAGAATTAATAGTACATATAAATAGTAAAGATGGTAAGAGCCCATGTTATCCTAAAAAAAGTTCTTCATTATGAACTTTTCTCATATTATATAAAATATATCATATCTCTAGAATTTCAAAAGGTAAACAAAAGTACCAATTAATAATAAATAATGCATATTTTTCTAGTCAATTTTCATAGAGTTGTGAATAAAATTTATCATTAAATAAATTTGATTTTGTTATAAATTTATTTTAATTTAATTTATATATATGATTTTTAGGTTTGTATTTTTTAAAGTGGGGAATAACTTTCAATGTGAAGAAGAAGCTATCTTTGTATAATGCAACTTTTAATTGTAACCTCCGCACAATGACATATTTGTACAAGGAACTAAAGGTTGTGAAAAGTGTAGACAAAACTCTACAATGGTGCTTTTAAGCTTTCGTTGTGTGGACAATTGCATTCTGTAGTAAGGAATTTACTAAATAATTGATTAAAATTTTTAAATAACTCAAGTGAATTGCAGTTAGTAATTGTATTCTTAAGATATCTGTATCTTAGATCCAAAACTATTGTTAAATGTTGATTTTTATATTAATCAATAACACAACATCAGGTATAAAAAAAAGTCTCAAAGCATGTTTTCAAACACAAATAAAAGAAGGTATCATAAAATCGATAGATTAAGATAGTTTTAAATGGAAAATAGTTACTGTAGTTCAATTTCTAAATAGTGAATACTTAAAAGCCTATTTAGATTCAATACATAGGCAATAAAAACAAACTTTCTCAACATGATCAAAACTGTAATACCGCAATTTATTTCACTGTACGTAGAAATGGTGTGTCAGAAACATAATTAATTCATTATTATGGATAGGTAAAGTTAAAGAGAGCTTTGATTGTGCATAATGTGGTAGTGCGAATCAACTACAATGAAAAGTTTCTCCAAATTTTCCGTAGAATGAAATTTGTGTAGCTCTAATTTTTTTTTCCCCAGTATTCTATTATTAAGAGATATATGCCTAAGATCCAAAAGTATTGTAAAATTTTCAATTTCATTTATAGAAACAACAAAACACTGAATATAATAGAAAAGCTAAAAGCGTATCTTCAAAAACTTATAGAAAAAATTATCATAACATTGATATAGAGTCAAATTCAGCAACAATTGTACTCAAAATAAAATGTCAATGACCGTAGCCATAATTCAGATATGTATGAGATCATACTCAAACCATAGTCATAAAATACAAGTTGCTTGACATGGTCAGAATTGTGTAAGAAAAACTATAATGCATTTGTTCTAGTGGAAACTAGGATTGCACTTCCCTAAATCGTAATGCTAAAAAAGGCATATATAACCAGAAAAAACAGTTTGTATATAGTAATTAGCAAAGATCACCATAACATAATCAACAAAGCTAAATTATCTTATAATGGCTAACAAAAAATTGAATTTTGAATGATTTGAAAATACTTACAAAATGAAAAACTATTTTATGTGGCCATGCTTACGTTAGATGTGTTACGAGTCGATGAATCATTGAAAAAATGTGTTCACCATTGCTTTAATGTAATCCTATATGGAGAAACTATAATTTCCATTTCATGCTTTTAGTGAAAATATCTTTTTCAATTTTCCTAGCTTCATCTTGCACCTCGACACCTAAGACAAATTTTGATTATTGACTTTAGAAAAAGTAATTGGCCATGTATCAATGTGTTTTGCATTAAAATTTGTGGTTCCATTAAAATAAATTGTTATTTTCTGTTTTTCTTGCTCCAATTAAGCTTGTAACACATCACTTTCAATTAACTTAGAAACATGCAAGATGCGCTGATCATCTAAGGGTTTTATAATTTTTATTTCCCTGAGATAGGAATCACCTCTTCTATTGCATAGCTCATTAGAGTGAGAATTGATGCCCTCAACTGTATTGATCCTCTCTTCCCATCCAACTTCCACTTGCTTTATTTGATTAACATATAGAAGATATTGGTTTTAATTTTCAATATCAGAGTAGTCCTAGCCTCTAGATAATAGTAACTAATTCATTATTAATGAATTTCCTGTATTTTTCAATATTAATATTAACCAAATTCATAAATTACATCATTTTTTGTTGCAAATGCGTTAAATCGAAAACATATTTCCATGCATCACCAATAATTTCTAATATTTGGCATATGTTGTTGAGGATATGTGACTTCATTGCATTAAGAATATTTTCAGACCTTGTTAGGTGTTTGCAGTGTTGTAGTAACAGAGCTTGACAATGAAGGTGATTGCATTTCCAGTGGATTCATTAACAAAGGAACTAGATTTAGAATGTCTTCTAGTTCTTTTAATCTCCTTTTTAGTCTGAGATTTTCTACAAAAAACTTTGGTAACGAACTGAGTAACTGCATCAGTGGTAGATTCATGCAATACCATGAGCCCCTTCATGTGAACATCAAACAAATCAATATCCACTTGTTCTTCACGAACACTCATTTTATTTTCAACTTTTACCTTTTCAAATCTCAAATTTTTGGTGGCTTTGTCATATTTTTCATTTTGCAATATCGTAGGATGTTCATTGAAAATAATGTCATATTCTACAATTTTCACCATTATCTTTTGATTCTCTCCTAAACGAGTAATAACCTAGTTAGATGGTACACTACTTTCATTTTCCACATTTATAACATGTAGAATTATTTCTCTGTTTACGACACTTTTGGACTTGGTTGTTTGAACTGTATGAATTTTGTACGGAAAGTATTTTTGAAGATTATCTTCCTCATTCGACGACCTGATAGCTCACTAATAACTATTTTTCTAGAATTATGAGTTTTTCTCTTTCCTAGACTTGAGGGTGAGGTTTCACTAGTAGATAGTGTGTGTTGGAAATATTGTCATTAATGGCAAAGGCGGCAGGATCAAAAAAGAGGTACACAATACAAAGGAAGGCAAAGAGGAAGGTTAAAAGCAATAGAGGCGCAAGAAGACAAGCCAAAAATGTACTATGGCTACTGGGTTAGAGACAGTAGTGACAAGGTAGACAAAGGCAGAGAGCAGTTACAAAATTCTGGGAATCGCACACTCCAGCCAAAATTCCGGGAATCGCACACTCCAGCGAGCATTATACATATAATATAACATGAATCTTATTCCGGAAATCGCAGACTCCAGCCGGGTGTTACACATATAATACAGAACCATATTCCGGGAATCGCACTCTCCAACCGGCGGATCACATATAATATATAAACCATATTCCAGGAATCGCTTAACCCTTTAGGAGAGTATACATATATGTCCGTTATATTATGGAGCGCAAAAAATGAAGTGTTAGATGGTGGGACCTCTCCCCAATCGCAATCAGAGATCGCAAGGGTAGTAGAACATCGCAACAGAAAGTTGCGATTGCGATCGAAGGCCGGACCCGATCGAGTTATATGCCACAGTTTATGAGCTAATCGCATCCGAGTTCCCAATCGCAATCGGAACTTTCCGATTGATCGCAAGTCTTTTGTTATATGCTCCGATCAAAGGCCGGACCCGATCGAGTTATATGCCACAGTTTATGAGCTAATCGCATCCGAGTTTCCAATCGCAATCGAAACTTTCTAATTGATCGCAAGTCTTTTGTTATATGCTCCGATCAAATGCTGGACCCGATCGAGTTATATGCCACAGTTTATGAGCTAATCGCATCCGAGTTCCCAATCGCAATCGAAACTTTCCGATTGATCGCAAGTCTTTTTTAATATGCTCCGATCAAGTGGCGGACCCGATGGCGATTATACGATGGAATTAATTGGTTCAATC